>ML781982.1:188442-215388 GCA_009831015.1 Picea engelmannii
GTTATCTCATTTTTTTATTTATCTCTTAAATTTATGTCACAATTCATTAAATGAAATCTTCAGTTTGATTATTACTTAATTAATCACACTTATTTTCTTTAACTAATTTTTCTTTGTAATCTTTAATCATTTATTTAATTAGGTTCGTTACATACACCCACCCTTCAAGAAACTTCATCCCGAAGTTAAGGAATCTGATTTTATAAGGGAAAAAGGGCATGGTTCATAAATTCACAGAAAATAACTGCCCAAAACTAATGTCCACCCTGCCAACTAGGAAGTCGACCTAGCTCCAGGATATCTATGGATATCCTGCCCCTCGTGCCCAAAACCTCTAGCAAATCGGTGCCTCCCTGATCAATATGTTATAACCAGTCAGTCTCGTGTCTCTATCTGAGCACATATATCACAGTAAATCTCTCGGCTCTCTGCAGATGGAAAAACAACAGTTACCCGCATCCATTCCCTCCTCCTGTCGAATCGTGCGCACATCCCCCTCTTCCCTTCCCTTATTCCTCCCTGCCAACTCACGCATTCACTCCTCAACCACCCCCCCATCCTCCGTCCTTCGTTCCTCATTACCATTTTTATCCTCTTGGGATTTCTGGGCTTCTCGCTCTGCATATGCCACCCTTTGCAGCATACGCAATCCCTGTTATCTCATTTTTTTATTTATCTCTTAAATTTATGTCACAATTCATTAAATGAAATCTTCAGTTTGATTATTACTTAATTAATCACACTTATTTTCTTTAACTAATTTTTTTTTGTAATCTTTAATCATTTATTTAATTAGGGTCGTTACAGTTGTGGAAGGGGCTACGATTTTTCCATAATTATGAACAAATTTGTGATAATATCATGTTAAACCTAGGAAACCATGAACAATTCTAAGAGTTTTAGGGAGAGTCTAATTCGGCATAGATTCAATTTTCTTAGGATCCACCCTTACACCATCCTTGCTAACAATATGGCCCAAGTACTCAAATTCAGAGAAACCAAAAGAACATTTATACTATTTTAGGAAAATTTTATGCCCGGAGAGGAGATGGAGAGATTGATATACATGGGTGAGATGGGATAGCCACATTTTAATCTAGATGAGAATATCATTAGAGAAAAATAACACAAAGTGATGGAGGAAAGGATGAAAGACATGATTCATGAGACTTTGAAAAGTGGAGAGGTGATTACAGAGACCAAAGGGTATGACCAAGAACTCATTGTGTCCCTCATGAGTGTGAACTATAGTATTGAGAATGTCTTAATCCTTCATACATATCTGGTGGTAGCCAGAAGGAAGGTCAACTTTGGTAAAATATTGATCCCCACTAAGTTCATCCAGAAGGTCATCTATGATGGGAATGGGAAATTTTTCCTTGATGGTAAGTTTGTTGAGGGAATGAAAATCACGACACATGCACCAAGTTCCTTCCATATTGAGGACCATGAGAAAAGGGGAAGAATAAGGGATGGTACTAGGATGGATAACACTCACTTCTAATGATTCATGGACAATTTTGTCAAATTCATTTTTTTAATCAAAGGGATGATGATAAGGGAAAACATTGAGATGAATAATGACTAGGATTAAAGGAATGGAATTTTCATGGCCACTGTGGGAGGTGGGAAGGCCCTAGGGATTTTGGAAAATAGTGTGATGGTGGGAAATGATAGATTGAAGTTTGGGGTGTATTGTGGGTGTCTCAACTGCTTGAATGGAATGGAGTTGTGAAATGATGCCATAATTAACCTTTTAGAGTAAATTTTCCATGCAATGGGAGTTGAGTAACTTTTCCATTTAATGGGATTTGATGATATCAGAGAACCCTGAACATTGCTTGAATTGAGTTGGGGTAGGAATGATTTAGGTGAAACCTCAACATTTTCATCTAAAACATCCTTTGAAATGGCCATAATTTTTTTATCTTATTTACATGTGTTCCTTGGAGATTATTTGTCATGATAGTTATAGAAAATATCGTTGAGTTGAAATTCAACCATTTCCACACGTGTTAATTTTTGGATCTTGATAGGAGTGGCTTGAGGGGAAGGGATGGTGGGTGTCTCAGCTGCTTGAATGGAATGGAGTTGGGAAATGATGCCAGAATGAACCTTTTAGAATAAATTTTCCATGCAATGGGAGTTGAGTAAGTTTTCCATTCAATGGGATTCGATGATCTCAGAGAACCTGTTGTAATGCCTTAGAGTTTATATTTTTGGTTGTCATGTCAGAATTTCATGCCTCAATCCTTAAAATCCATGGTTAATGGGCCAAGAGTGCATAAGAATTCAACACCAAATACATTATCACATCCACGCATGTCATTAGAAAACATGTGATATTTCTGGTTACATTCACTAATTTGTAGGAACCCATTTGCACAATGCCCCCCACATTTCATGGAATCACCATTGAAAATCATGATTTGAAAATTGTTGACATCACAGATATAGCAATTGATTTCTTTGGCAAGAGTGTGATGAATGAAATTATGAGTTCTTCCACTATTAACTAGGATGATGACTTTTTGGTTCTTAATGTAAGTAATCAATTTGAGGGTTTGGGGAGTAGAAAATCTAGTAAGAGAATTCAACGTAATCAATGGTTCAACTTCAAAAAGATTAGAGGGAAGTGTAAAATCATCCTTTTGTGGTAGCATTTATTTAGGTGAAACCTCAACATTTTCATCTAAAACATCCTCTGAAATGGCCATAAAATGTTTATGTTATTTACACGTGTTCCTTGGAGAGTATTTATCATCATAGTTATAGAAAATATCATTGAGTTGAAATTCAACCATTTCCACACCTGTTAATTTTTGGAGCTTGATAGGAGTGGCTTGAGGGGAAGGGATGGTGGGTTTAGGGTGAGGAACAAAAGAATTATTTTTTCTCTAGGCCAATATGACCTATTGTGCCTCCTTGGCACGTTCAGTTTCTTCCAACAAAGTTTATGGGAGATCCATTATGATGTGGGATCATATTTCATCCTTGAGACAACTGATAAACAATTCCCAAAATAAATCCTTTGTCATGGTGTTCATTTGGAAAGACAAGTGCTCAAAGGAAATAATAAAATCTTCCATTGTTCTAGACTGTTTCAACTTAGTCATATATCCTAAATGGTGGGTGTCCATGTCAAAGAATTCATACAACCTGGTAACAAATTGTGACCAAGAAACATACCCTTAGCATACATTTATACACCATTTCCATCATTTCCATCGTTCTGGATCCAAAAAAATAAAATTTTAAGGAAGTTTGGTCAACTCATCAGAAAATTCCATGGAGGGATAAGTAGTGTTCCATATGAATGACCCAGGTTGTTGGATCTAAGCCATTAAATTTGTTCACCTCAACTCTATAAAGATGAGGGTCATAAGGTAGGGAGTTGGAATGAGACTGCAGAGGCTGGTTGGAGTCAACAACTTCAGTATAGAAAGGTAGGTCCAAGGAGGAATGATCCTAAAATTGTTTCATGAATTGTTTGAGGGTGGAATTGAATTCATCAATGTGGCTACCTAGTTGTTCCTGGATGTATTCCATTTTGGCATGAATGGAAAGAATTCCATTATTCACCTAGGCCTGAAGGTAAATGAGGTCATTATTCAATTTCTGATTGGTTTATTCTTGGAAAGTGGGAGCCATGAGGGGATGAGGGGTGGGTCCACAGACAAAAAATTAGATAAGTGATATATACCACTATGATCAAGGAAACAAGAGGAAACCAATGGGATAAGTGGGAAATAAGGGTGTCAGGAAGGTTATGGGTCCATGAGGTATAAAAAAAAGGTTAAAAATTATAGTGATCACAATAATCAGGGTGAAAAGGGGGACCCGATGAGATAGGTCTCAAATAATGGTGTGGGAGGTACCTACACATTTTTCATTTTTACTTCTACAGAGTTATACTCTAACCTGAATAATAATGCAGTGTCGATGTCCCCAAATTTTTAATAGAAACAAATGTGTATTAATTTTGCAAACGAGATGTATGAGGCAAGGTTTCGCGGTTTAATGTCCATGATCCATAACCCTTTGTAATTGAACATATAGGCTGGTGAGTCATTGGAACCAAATGTAAATGTAATTTACATTTGGGACAGTGAGTCGTTAGCACCTGGTTTTGGTATTGCACACATCATAGTAGTGCAGAGAGAAATGTTATCAAAGACAAGGTGTACACATTTTATGTGTTACACACACCTGCGTAAGTGTGCACATTGCACTATGTTCCATGCACTTGGGTGACTGCGTGGTAATGACTAGAAATTCCCAAAGCTAATTTACATATATGACTATATGTGTTTTAAGGACAGAGATCTTGTGTGATTATGAGGGTAGTGAGCTTGGATGTAGATAGGTTAATGCGCATATCCATGTAAATATAATCATGATTACTAATATAATATTTCATCACTGTGCGTAGATAGACTCAAATGAAATGAGATGGGAGGATGACTCTACTAAAAAAGGGAAAAGGGGGGGAATATTTTAATAATACTTACAAAGAGTGTAACATGGATATGTTTTTATCCTACGTTCCCAAGGGTAAGGAGAAGATCACCAAGTGGCTTAAAGAAACTTCTAACGATGAAAAGTGTCAAGTGGAAGGAATGCAATATATATTTCTATCGTTAGTGTATTTTGGGTATTATTGAATTATTATTCATGTTTCAGGATCTTGTGAGTCGAAGGGGGTCAGACTGTATGGGAAAATACGATTGTTACCTTATCTCCATATAGAAGCTTGAAAGGAGTTGTGGTTTTGTAATTTGAGTTTACTGTGAAGGAGACGAGATGAAAAACCCTGAGAAGTCTCTCTCAGAGAGATATTGGTTTTTGTGAAGTCATTGTTAGACTTAGGAGCATACTCTCCAGGTGAGACTATTGCTAAGAATTTTTCCCTGGTGCATTGAGAATTAGTGATAGGGTTTGGAGACTTTATGTTCAGAATGTTTTTGGTAACCTTGGGAAGGGAAGTGGGGAATCTGAAGGAATATTAAGAAGAGAAGGGGAACACTTCATTGGGTATGATAGGCGTGTGGGAAATGAGGGACTATGGGATATTTTCAACAACGGGCATCTAGGACTGAGCAATTTTATTGTGAGTCAGATGTTAGTGTGTTACTAGAAGTATTTTTACCTAGTGGATTTGAGCCCTAGCTTGGGGGTGACCTGTTGCTGAAAGATTTGAGAAAAAACATCTATGGCTACGAAGAAAGTTTGAGTCAAGGCCATAGTTGGTGACTTTCATGAAGGATAAGTGTTCTTTATGTACTTGTCTTGTTTACTATGTCCTTATTTGTCTGTGTTTGACATGGGTTAGTTTTTATATAGTTTGTTCTATATAATTTTTTATTTTTGTTCTATTTAATATTGCTTTCGCATGTAATTATGGTACCTATAGCGTTTATCTATAGTTGTGCATAGGTATCTCAGTTGACGATAGCCTTGTTTGATAATTAAATATATTTAATTGGTTAATACTCTTCAAACAGGATTGAGTGGTTGACTACGTAGGTTTGTATCATGTGTGCATTAAGAGATTGGAATTTCTGTGCATTTTCAAGGAAACATACCCCACGCATAGTAAAATCAGACATGGCGCATAATGCCTAGATGGATGTGTGCATAGTTATGTTGTGTGATAAACATGTTGGTGTGTGCAGTTAATGTTGAGTTACTTTCATTTCTTAAAGTTGTACTGAAAAGAGAATGTTTCTTCCACTATTATAAGTTGTGTGGTGTGACTCAAGCTTGGGTTGAGTTTTTTACTTCAAGTGATATTGCACAGACTTTTGTTATATTATAATATGTGTAGCGAAAATTCATATTACATTACTCAATAGTGTTCTCGGGAATTACAATTTTGTTGACTAGGAGCTATAGAAGTTGAGGTTGTGTGATGGTTCCCACCATGGGGTTGTTGGGGAAATTACATTATGGTATAAGAGATATTGGTTCAACATTGTATTTGTATGGGCCATAGACTAGCACGAATAGATGTGTGCAAAAAAAATTGGTGTCACATAGTGCATATTTTTGTTTGCATAGAAAACCATTGGTGCACAGTATGGAGTTGTGATGCGCACAAAGATATTGTTGGGTATGTGTTATATTCTTTGCATGTGTGTGTGTGGGCACATCATATATGACAATTACGTTTGACGATCCATACGATATTTATTTTTTTTTCGTGTGCACGAGGCTCTTTCCTAGGGGGTTCCCAAGGGGGGCAGGTATCCCCCCCCCCTAATTACGCATAGCATTAGACAGTGGGTGGTAGCTTGGGGCAGCGCCCCAATTTTTTTTTTTTGGGTGGGTTTTTATATTTTTAGTGGTTTTTTCAATTAATCCTGGAATAACGGATTAGGGTTTTGGTATCTACAAAATACCTAAAAACATTGTATATATATTTTATGGTGAATGGTGAAATTCGATATAATGAATATAAGAAAGTTTTTTCGAGTTGAGGGTTTCCAGTATAAAATCTTTGTGTACTTTGTGTATGAACCATTGATTAAATTATGTTTTTCTTAAGAATATATATGCATTGCTTCAATTCATAGGTTTAAAACTTACATGTGGTATCAGATCTCATTTTTGGCTTCAAAGGGACGCCTTTGTTTTTGGGGGTTTGACTTGGTCTTGATAGATCAAGTTTATCTTGGGTCTGTGATAAACATGTGTTTAGTGGGAGATTTTGCAATGGATATTTGAGTATAGAAAGAGGAATGGAAAGCTCGTCTAGAATCAAGATAGAGAAGTTCAACGGTAAAAACTTTGAGCTATGGAATCTCAAGATGGAGGACCTTCTTGTAGACAAAGAACAATGGATCACTGTGGATCCTAGTACACAGACTATTGGTACACCATATACTATCAAATAGGCTACTAGTACACAACCTACTAGTACACAAACTACTAGTACACCAGGTATTGGTATGTCGAAGGAATATTGGGAGAAGTTGGAAAAAAGAGAAAGAAGTATTATTGAACTTTGCCTGGCAGATTCGATTTTGTTGAATGTCTTGGGAGAATCTACAGACAAGGAACTATGGGATAAGTTGGGGAATTTGTATCAATCAAATTCCCTGGTAAACAAGTTGTTTCTTTGAAAGAAATTGTATCATCTTAGGATGGAAGATAGAGATTCTATGAAAGAACATCTAAATGCCTTTAATACGTCGGTAAGTCAACTTGGCTCTGTTAATATTACGATTGCACAGGAAGATAAGTGTATTACTTTGTTATGTTCTTTGCTAGACTCTTGGGATAATTTGGTTGTAGCAATAGGTAGTACCACTCAATCTACATTGAAGTATGAGGATGTAGTTTCATCCTTGTTATCTAAAGTAATGAGGTGAAAAAGAATGGATGGTCACAAAAGAGATGTCTAGTTATAAGAGGGCGTAACCAATACAGGAAACCTGGTAAGCCTTCTGGGTGGAGATTTAAATATACAGGTAGATCTAAGTCTCCAGGAAAATATTTGAGGAAATGTTGGAAGTGTGGTAAAACAGGGCATTATAAGAAAGATTGCAAGTCTAAGAAGGTTGAAAAACCAAAGGGATCTGATAGTACCTCTTTCACAAAGGCGAAAACATCCACTAAAGAAGGAGGTGATGTTTACCTGGCATCTACAAGTACACATGCAGAACATGATGTATGGTTGATTGAATCAGGTGCGTCATACCATATGACTCCTAATAGGGAGTGGTTCTCTGAATATGAAAAATATGATTGTGGTGATGTATTCCTAGGAGATGACTTGACAGCAAAAATCTTGGGATGTGGAAGAGTTAAGTTGTTGTTAAAGGATGGAAGGATTAGAGCTCTCCCTGGGCTTATGCACATTCCAAAACTAGCTAGGAGCTTAATATCTGTAAGCAAGATGGAATATGCAGGAGTGGATACTATATTTGGAAAGGGCACTTGCAAGATGGTACGAGGAGAAATGGTCTTGATGAGGGGAGTTCGGTGTGGAAATTTATACAAGTTGTTGGGAAGAACTTATACTAATCGGTGTAATAGTTTTGTTGTCGCTGAGCAGAGAAATGAAGGAGACAAGACCAATATTTTCCCAGAAAAGAAGACCATGTTGTGGCATCAAAGACTTGGGAATATTGGAGAAAAGGGCCTGCAAATACTACACGATAAAGGTATGGTTGAAGGTATGTATAATTTAACACTGGATTTTGATTTAAGTGAACATTTCATATATGGTAAACATAATCGAATAAGATTCTCATCTGGTGCTACAAGAGCAAAGGGGATCTTAGAGTTGATACACATTGATGTGTTTGCAGTTGTTCCTATTCCATCCCTAGCTAAATCTGCGTATTATGTTTCATTGATAGATAATTTTTCAAGGAACACATGGATTTATTTTCTTAGAAATAAATCTAAGGTATTTGATAAATTTAAAGAGTTTAAGTCTCTGGTAGAAAATCAGACAGGGAAGAAAATAAAGGTATTGAGAATAGATAATGGTGGAGAATTCTGTGGAAATGAATTCAAAGAATTTTGTAAGAAGTGTGGTATATCAAGGAAGAATACTACTCCATACACTCCTCAAAATAATGGAGTTCCAAAAAGGATGAACATGACACTAATGGAAAGAGCAACGAACATGATCAACGGTGTTGGGGTACGACAAGAATTCTGGGTAGATGTAGTTTGTACAAGATGTTACCTGGTCAATCGATCACCTTCATCAACATTGGATGATAAAACTCTACACGAGGTATGGTTTGGAAAGAAACCATCTCTTCAACATCTTAGAGTGTTTGGTTGGGATGCTTATGTACATGTTCCAAAGGAAAATAGAAGTAAGCTGGATAAAAAGGATGAAAAGTATAACTTTCTTGGTTATAAAGATTGTGTGAAAGGTTATAAGCTTTAGAACCCAAAAACCAAGAAAACTCTTTATAGTCGAGATGTTGTTTTCAGAGAGGTAAAAGATGTGTCCAAACAAGAATTCCTACCAATGCAAGACGAACCTAAGAAAATGGATCTTGACTTGGATGATGCAAAATTTGAAACATCTGAAGAAGAGGAAGCAAAAGAAGAAGAAGAAGAAGAAGAACCTCATACACCACCATTGGGGAGATCATTGAGAGTTATAAGGTAACCAAAAAGGTATAGTCCACCTGATTTCCATTCCAATTTTTCTTTATCTATTACTGATGATGATCCTAGAACTATCAGGGAAGCAGTGAATTCAGAGGATAGTAAACTCTAGAAGAAGGCCATGGTTGAATAAATGGATGTTTTGGATAAGAATGAGGCATGGGATATAGTTGACTTTCTAGCTGGAAGAAAATCGGTTGGTAGAAAATGGTTGTTCAAGAAGAAGTTTAATGCACAAGGTAAAGTGGAGAAATACAAAGCTCGATTAGTAGAAAAAGGTTATTCCCAGGTAGAGGGAATTGACTTTGGTAATATTTTTTTATCGTGTTGCTAATTTAACTTCTATTAGATTTATTTTATCTATTGTTACTTCTTTTGATCTTGAAGTGGAACATATTGATGTGAAGGCATCATTCCTACATGGGGATATGGAAGAAGAAATCTACATGAAGTAGCGATAAGAATTTATAGTGAAGGGAAACAAAGAGATGGTTCAGAAGCTAAAGAAGTCACTATATGGTCTAAAGCAATCGCCTAGGATGTGGTACCAAAAGTTTGACACATACATCCTGGGATTGGGATTTGTAAGAAGGACGGTTGATCACTGTGTATATTCTAAGAACGTTGGTAATCGCTTCATTTTTGTAGTGTTGTATGTTGATGACATGTTGTTGGTAGGAAATAACATGGATGTTATTAAGGAGGTGAAATCACAACTATCGTCCAAATTTGACATGAAGGAACTTGGTCATGCTAACTTCATTATGGGAATGGAAATTAAAAGAGATCATGAAAATAGGAAACTCTGGTTGAATCAGAGAAAATATGTTGAGACTATATTGCATAGGTTTAATATGCATGGAAGTAAACTAGTCAATGTTCCTATTCCTATATGTGTAAATTTATTTGTAGATCAATGTCCCAAGACATAGGAAGAAGAAGAGGACATGTCCGAGGTTCCATATGTCAGTGCAGTTGGTTGTTTCATGTATGCAATTGTCTGTACTCGGCCAGACATTGAACATGCAGTGGGAGTTTGTAGAAAGTATATGTGAAAACCAGGGAAGGAGCATTGGGCATCAGTAAAGAGGGTCTTCACGTATCTTCCTCGCACTACCAGTTATGGATTGTGCTACCAAGGAAGGCCAGGATTGGACAGAGTGTTGGACATACATGGCTTTGTTGATGTAGACTAGGATGGAGATCTAAATGGCAGAAGGTGTACAAGTGGGTATGTGTTTAACCTATTTGGAGGAGAAATCAGTTGGATGAGGAAAAGACGGGTTGTAGTGGCACTCTCAACTACAGAAGCTGAATACATGGCAGCCAATCATGCAAGCAAGGAAATAGTATGGTTACAAAGATTGTTTTTAGGTATTGGGTTGGTACAACAAGCAATTAGATTAGATTGTGATGGTTAGAGTGCAATATTCCTGGCAAAGAACCCATCTTATCATTCGAAGACAAAGCATATTGATGTTCAATATCACTTTCTGAGAGACATGGTTGAGGAAAAGAAGGTGTTGCTGGAAAAGGTGGACACTTTGAAGAATGTTGCAGATTCATTAACAAATCCTGTGAGCACAGAAAAGTTCTCCCAGTGTACACTAAAAATGGGTATTGTTTCCTTGGATTGTTGATTATATAATCCCCTGGACCCTTCGATGCAAAGAAAACAACAAGTGGGAGAATGTTGGCTATGTGTTATATTCTTTGCATGTGTGTTTGTGGGTGCGCCAGATATGAAAATTGCATCTGATGATCCCTCTGGTAGTGATTTTTGTCTCATGTGTGTTCGGTGCTTTCCTAGGGGGGGGGGGGGGGGGGGNAAGTATGTCTCCCCGTCGTTACGCGCACCGCCCCAAACTTTTTTTTTGGGTAGGTTTTGCTATTTTTAGCGATTTTGTAAATTAATCTGGGAATAATGGATTAAGGTTTTGCTATATACAGAATACCTAAAAACATTGTATATATATTGTATCGTGAATGGTGAAATTCAATATAATGAATATAAGAAAGGTTTTCCTGGTTGAGGGTTTCTGGTATAAAATCTCTATGTACTCTATGTATGAACCATTGATTAATTTATGTTTCTCTTAAGAATCTATATGCATTTCTTTACTTCACAGGTTTAAAACTTACATATAGTAATGTGCGGGTGTGCGCACTAGAGTTTGGAATTTTAAAATAGTCCAAGAAATCCGAGGGAAATATTGTGACAAAATGGTGCAAAGTTTTCATGTAGTCATTGTATGAAATCATCTAACAAATATCAATTTCTTGAGTGTTTTATAGAACTTTAAGTGAATAGAGAATGGAAAAATCATTGTAGAAGATTAAAAGCATGGAAGATCCATGCAGGACTTACATTCCTCATGATGAATTTGGGGATCTGTATGTTGGGTTAGTTGTTGATGGTATCGAATCCAAGGAAAAGAACAGGAACTTGGTAGAAATTGTAAAACTACTCTTCATGAGGAGGCTTGATAGAAATATTATTATCGTGAGGAACTTGGTATAAGTATTCTCACTATCATCCTTATTGAATTTTTTTATCATTATAATAATTCAAATAAATATTATGATTATTAAATATTATCTTCTTTAAGACAAAAACAAAAAAGCTTGAATCAAATTCCTCTATGCATAACTTCTTTGTGTGATAATAAAATACTCTTTCATTTAAATAAATATATTTTTAAGTAACCATATTTTTCAATAGAGGTTTAAAATTAAATACAAAAATATAAAGTTTTAATAAGTATGTATTTGGACGAACATTTAGTTAAGTAGTAATCTTGTTAAACATTGTGTTTTCAAATCTAATGAACTTAAAAACAATAAAGAAAACTTATATCAAATTAAAAAATATATATATCAAGTTCATAAAAATTCCATAATTAAATAATAAATAAAATCTACATTAATAATTACAAAGAGATAAATTAAATTTAATAACAATTACAAGAATATTAATTAAATTTAATATTAATAAACAATAAGAAAAATATTCAATTATTAATGAAACCTACTAGTATTAAAAAAACATGTGAAGATAATAGACTTAATCTATATTATTTAAGAAGTATTAATAACTCAAACAAATAGTATCCCATCCCTTCCTCAATACCAAAGTCAAATCTTATTAAAAAAAGATTTTAATATGCAAACATGGTATTTCACTAGATCGAAAAACATGTCCTTAATATGCAAACATGGTTTTTCATTAAACTAGGAGACCAAAAAACATCTCAAACATGGTATTTCTCACCATTGATAAACAAGGTCTCACCATTAATAAACAAGGTGACAAAATCGCATTTGATCATTCTCAAGAACAATAAAACCAACCGCTTAACACCTCATTCTCAAGAACAATAAAACCAACCGCTTAACACCTCATAAGTCAAACTTGATCACATATGACTTTCATTGGACAATGTGAAAGATGTGAGATTGATAGAGCGGCCATCACCAAAAGTAGTAATTGAGCTTAAGCAACGCTCATATCTCAAGAAGTACAATTATACCAATGACAACAATGGCTTGTTTTTTTTCTATACGGAGCTCGCTCAGATGTCTGCCTAATAATTAGTTTTCCTTAAAACATGGATGACAAAGACGTAATTGATTAGTAAGAAGTTATATAAAGATAACAGTGCCAATATCCTTTTGCTATCGGTAACCCTATATAACATGAACCCTAGAAATTTTTACTTCCTTTTACTATCGGTAAGGAACCCGAGAACCTTTTACTTTGCAATGGCAGTGGAAAGTAGGAAGACATGGAAGCTGCACGATGAGAAGGGAAAATTTAAAATTCCCGATTTGAATCTTCCTGCATCAACAGAGGAGTCAGAGCTCCACAGGGAAGGCAAATGAAAAATTTATGTTGTAACTCAAACTCCACCAACAAAACAGAAGGAGGTCGAGAGTCACAAGTACCAGATTTTTCGTGATTTAAATCTTCCTCCTCTAGTGAATAAAGAGATCGACGAACGAACTATGAAAGAGAAAATGTTGGCGAGCAGCTTTAGTTATAGTCCTCGTTGTGGAGGAATAATATTGTTACTGAAGAACTAAGATGATGTTGTACAAGCGCTGTTTTTGTTGTTGTGCAAGCGCAAGCGCTGTTTTTGCAGTTCAGAAGTGTTTTTTGATGTTGTAAGACACACGATCTAATAAATATATTTCATTACTTTTACTAATGAATATTGCATATAATATAGAGTCGTTTCACTTACAGAATTATTAAATCGTTGAAGTCATTTCCAGAATAGGGTTAAAATCTTTTAGTGTTTTTGTATTAAGCATATGATTATTTAACAGTGTTCGATCTTGGCCATAATGATTATTTTCCCTCTAAAAGAACTTCGATTTTGAAAGTTTACATAGTTTTTTTTTTTTATTAGGAAGGGATCTCAATGGATCGCATTCCTTCAACTTGGCTCGCCGGGGATGGGAATGTCGCGTCGATGGCCCATACGATACCCCTGTTCTCCCTAGATCAAATGAGAGAAACACGGGCCAAAGAAATGAGTGAGTAAGAAGAATAGGTAGAAAGCAGTGCCGGTAAACCCTGTATCAGTCAGGTAAGGTCCTGTGTCGGCCGGACTGACGAAAAAGAAGAACCGATCTACATCAATTGATACTGTTCATTCTTTATATATGTAATCACTAGAGTCTCCCGCTCTAAGCATTTCACATAGTCTCTGGGACAAGGAAAGACTACTAGGAGGTGTACTTTGAAGGACCAGAAGCAACCCAAATGGCATGACCAAGAATTAATAGTGCCCAAAGTGACAACGGAAAGCAGTTTTGCCGCCCTACTAGCTTCCTCTTTCATAGAATTCGCAATGGGTCCGGCATAGATTCACAAACTAGCGGTTCATAAGTCAATTTGTTGTCCTTGGGTAGGTAGGTCCTTTTTGAGTTGTCTGAGGTCTAGGCGGCGGCATCTTGTCGAGTAGTGGGATGAGGGTTCGGCAGCAGCTCCACTAGTTCTGGATTGGGCAACAAGCTCTTAGTCATGGATAGCTGGGGATAGGCATAACTCCGTTTTCTATCGCGTTTCATTACGAAGATCTTGCCAGTTTACAAGTTATTTTTTATGAGTGACGGAACCTAAGTAAAATTTCTAACTTGGCACCCAGACTAAAATACTTGTAACATTTTTGTCCATAGAAATTATATTCCACCACCTCATCCAACCTCGGACTTCCCCAAATCTCCTGACCCCTAAAGCTATCTAGAAAGTAGTCTACTAATTAGTTCTTTACTATCACAAAACCACTAACAAGCAAAAAAACCGCTACCTATCTTAGCCTGTGCCGAGAGCTCGCATCCTGCCATAAACCTAACCCGAACGCTTCCGCCCTGCGGTAAGCCTATATCTTCCTGATTCATATGTGGCTCTTCATGGCCACCATCCTTGTCCCCAGGTTCCTTGGAGAGCTGGAAACAAACAAAAAAAAAGAACTGGCCACTAACTTCAAAGATATAAATTTTTAGCACATCTTCAAGGATCACAACAAAGAGGTGGACTTTCTCTCAAAGAAGACATTCAAGGAACATGCAGGCACACTCTCTTATTTTCTTTGGGAAAATGGGACTAAAATTCAACACACAAATCTTAACTTTTTTAACCATCTCCGGTCTAGGGGGAAAAATGAATAGTAGAATTTTGTTCTCTCATATCCAAGATTTATTCTTTTCTCAATTTTTTGTAGGTATCTTTGAGTTTAGGTATGGACTGTTATTGTTATTCTCTTGAATGGTTTACTAGTTTTTTTTATCAAGGCTCCCATGAGAGCTTGTCAAGAAACATTTTGTTATGTAAATGAATTTATACTCTAATATAAATTTGAGTCAATTTTCTATTTGAAAAAAAAAAAAATTCTTACAAGATTTTAAATAAAAAATTACAAATTTTCATCTTATTAATGTTTAGACACACTATTTTTGTTTTTTAAATTACAAATCAATTTAAACTCACCAAATTGTTTTTTAAATTACAAATCAATTTAAACTCACCAAAACATTTTGAAGCATATTTTATTTAATAAAATTGAAGCCTAAAGTGTTTGGATGTGTTATTGGTGTGAGTGAGGTCATCTTGTCAAAATCTTTAACGATTTCTATGTGATATATACTAATGATTCTCGATAGAGTTTGGATCGATTAGAGTCAACATCTATAGTGTATTTAAAAAGTTGTCTTGATATTGCATCCATGGCATTTGAAGATAAATTTCAAATGCTTCATAAAAAAATAAGTCCATTGTTCGGGATCCTAATGGTTAAGAACACATGTTTCCTCTTATGAGGTCGTAGGTTCAAATATAGAGGGGGGTAGGGTATGTACACCTCTATAGACTTTAGAAACTAAATTTTTGTTCAAAGGACGATTCCTTGTACCACAAGTAAGGGGGTCTCATACACCAATTTGGTGTCTCACTTGGTTGTCACCTTAAAATTAAATTATTATTATTATTACAAAAGCAGAGTTTGTTGAATGGGAATATTGAAGTGATGGGAAAAGGAAATGTAATACTATTGAAAAGTCATTATTAAATTAGATTCTCATCTTCAAATAATTATTTAATTGCACCATTTTTAAACAAATTTAAAAAAGTTGGAATGGTTAAGGTAGTAGAAATTAAAAGATATTAATTGAGATTAATATACTAAGATATTAAGTGCTTATAAGTAATATTAATGAATGTATTTATTACTTTTAATTATAGTTAAAATCATCACCATAACTCACTTCAACAATTATGTGATCTTCATGTTTTCATGAAAGAAGAGATGCACAATTTCTAGTCGAATATTCAAGAGATTTCAATGTCTTTCCCATTTCTCCATCACATATAACATCTAAATTTTGTACAAAATTAATCATATAAATATAGAGTACACCAACATAGATTAGTCTAAACATAAGAGATTTGAATTTCAATTTTCCTTTTATTCCTCTTAAAACATGATAGAAGGAAATATTAATGTCAATTAGAATATTGATATGAAACCACCACTATATTCAGTGGGCCTAATGTTTAAGAACATGTGTTTCATATTAAGAGATAGCAAGTTCTAATCCATAGGAGGGTAGGATATGTATATCTTCATAGACTTTAACAATTAATCCTTGTGAGGAGGGGGTCCCTTGTCCTATAAGCAAAGGGGTCTCATACACCAATTTAGTGTCTAACTTGATCATGACCTTCAAATTAGATTATTATTATTACTTAAATTAAATCAATTTTATAAAATAAACAATTCATTAAATTTTAATTATTTTACCATGACTCCATATGTGTGAACTTTTAGCCCACGATTTATTAAGAAGCAACACATTTGCACGTCATGGCCATGGTTGAAATTTCATCGTTGTCTCCTACAAGAGACAACAAAATCAAGATAATGTATTTATGACAAGTTATAATAATATGAAATGTCAATTACATAGTCTATTCTGGTAGGGGTGGTAGGTAAGGAGATAAATGAAAAGTTTATAAATGAATGTTGATGTCAATTGTTATCCATTTTAGAGGTTTTTTTTTGCTTTAAACAATTGAAAAATATTTAATTAAAGGTATTTTTTAAGTATGTCGGGTTAGATTTACTGTTGCTCTTTTTTTGTTTTTTTATGGTATCTCTATTTTAATACTCATGAGGGACGTTTATTTTACTTGATTTTTAAACACCACTGGAAACTTTCATGTTGGAAGCAATGGAATGTAGGGTTGGATTTTAAATTTGGGAGAAGACTTTAGTGGTGGTTCTTTTCTTGTATGGTGATGTGTTCTTCTTTATTTGTTTTTCATATGATAAGCCTTTTTAGTTCCCTCAATACAACAAAAAAATTTCTATGTGGAAAATTGTTCCATTAAATGTAATCAAAATAAAGTGTATACAATCGTGTTTTGTTAGATAACTTGAGGGACCTGAAATAACTATAAAAGTTACTCTTCAAGCAATTGATGGATTTTTTGGTGTGAAAGTTGTGTAGAAGTGGAGGCACCTTGAGGAAACTTATAATTACTAGGTAGGGAGGAGGCATCTAATGCTCGCTACATCTATAGAAATAGGTGCATCCTTGCAAAAATGGGATCACCAACTAGAATTTTTACCATAAACTTTAATATTGAACAGTTAGTTTCTTATCAAAACCTCATTGTTGAAGGTCACAATTTTAGACATAACGTCTTTTCAAGAGTAATATGTAAACCTAAAACATCAAAAAAAAATTATTTGATGGATTAAGATGGGCGTTGTCTAACTGTTCTATGAAATGGATTTTTTTGCCAGAATCTCACGACATAAATCTACAAGAAATCACAATTTTTTGTTATTTAAATTCCATTTCTAAATGCAGAAATCAATTCAACATGTTGAAAAAACACTAGAACATTCTGATTTCACAGAAATAATCACTCAAATCTACAAATGTGACCATTTCTTACCAAATTTCAATAAAAAATAACTAAAAAAAAAAAAAAGCATTTCTCATAACAGTTAAACTATATTCAAATTCTAACAATAATAACTGTATATATATTTTTTTTCATGTATATCAGTCGATATATTCTCATATATATTTGCAGTTGCAGATATGACCACAGTGCTAAATGAGGCTTACGAGACTTCATAATCCACGTCTCGCTTAGACATCTTTGACCACCGACACATGACTTCAAATAAACTTAAATTTTGATACGATCGATAACATGTAACGTTAATAATGGTAATAACAAATGGACGAAGACTGAATGAAATTTTGATAGGATCGATAACATGTAACCTTAATAATGGTTAGACATCTTTGACCACCGACACATGACTTCAAATAAACTTAAATTTTGATAGGATCGATAACATGTAACCTTAATAATGGTAATAACAAATGGAAGAAGAATGAATGAAATTCTTCTTTTCAATGGAGGTTCCATCTATTCTTATGGCGATGCTTAGGTTGAAGATTTTCTTATTAGGAAAAGAAGGTTACGCATATGCCCTATTTTTAGCGGTTTGGCCACAAAAATTCATTTTTAAAAACATACTCGTTAATTAATAGTAACTTTTTAAATTATTTAAATTAATTATAAAATTTTATTAGTTAGTTAATATTTTTAGAATGAATGTTTTTTAATTTTATATATATATATATATATATATATATATATATATATATATATATATAATAACTTTTTGTATATTTTATAATCATAAATACTTTAAATAAGTATTTTAAAATAAAATGGATTTAATAAGTTTCATTTAAGAAGATTAAAGATATCTCTTTGTTATAGTTAATTTAAAGAAAACAATTAACGATGTTAAAATACAAAAAGATATTTTATGATTTACAATGTAAAATGGATTGGAAAAATCCTAGCATGCACCATGATGAAAGAGCTTGCTATCTTTATAATATATAGAGGGTAGAGAAAAAAAAAATATTTAAAAAGAAATTATAAATTTTCAAAATCTTTATAATATCAATTTACATAACTTCTCCACTTATCAAAACTAAGGAGATTTAAGAGAATTTCATTTTTATCATTTTCTTGTTAAGGTTTGAGATACCAATTTGACCATTTAAAACTTTATCAATTTTTTTGCTCAAAATACCATATATCAAATTTACCTATTCGATATTAAAACAGTCTACTAGCACTAATTCAAAGAAATTAATTGTAAGATAGGGTTGGGACATGATTGTTCTCCTTCCTGCCTCTTTTTGACTATTATATTTATAAGTTAGAAGATATGAGTTATTATATGCACATGATATTTTGTTTTAGAAACGATTCATTTATTTTAGCTAGGAGTCCCATTGAAATGTTCATAAATGAATTAGCATGATACACAACAAACACCACCACCATCAACCTCCTAAAAAAGTGTAGTACCTAGACCCATGACATTGCAATGGAATGGACTTAAGTGGCGTGTATAAATCAACGAAATATTCATGCCAATGCCTCCACATAGAAGGATTATGTGTCAATCAGGTCATTGTAGCCCCTAACTCCTCCCACGAGGAAAATAATGTCCCAGATTTTTGTTCCTTCTCTCTAGAGAAGGAGACATAGGGATCACACCCTCCCTCTTATGTTGTAACTAAATAGGGTGAAATGATCACATGGTCTACTCAGAATTCAAGTTATAATTGTTATTGTTCTTTTACAATGTAGCCAACTAGTGTTAGTCGTATACTCGTGTAGGCATCCTTATCGTCCAAGGTGTGACACATACCTCTTTGTGAATAATAGACCTCTTCCATTGTTATATAGGAGACATTGTCTTGTATTTAATTACAACAAATCTAACAAATCATTTTCATTTTGTCTTGTATAAGGTTTTTTGTTTTTTGTGATGTCTTTATTTCCTAAGATATTCTTTTAAATATATCATGGTATCAACAAATTCTATGAAAATACCTTCTCATTTTTTTTGAGAGATATTTTTAATCTTTTTGAACTTCAAGATCTAGGTCAGATAAAATAGCAGAGGAGAAAGTTGATCTGTGTTCCTTTATTGTCCTAGATAGTGTCAGTGTTTATCTTCATATCAATTAAGATTGCCTCCTCTACATACAACATTAAGTATTGAGTGTCCAAATTTATGAATTTAATCAACCAATTTCGATGCTTTTTTCTAAGTGAAGTAGATATCAAGCTCCCCATTCATAAATTCTCTATCTCATTCCTTTTGTATTTTCACATATTGAACAATGAGCATCTTACTATATCCATGGCCATTCTAGACAATGTTAAATGGAGGTGGTAGAGATTGGGGAGTTCAAGCTCATAGATGTATTGCCTTTCTTCCTTCTCACATTCACATCTACCAACAATTTTTGGTTAATTATCAAATTCAATTACTCTACACTAATTTTGGTATGATTTAAAGTTGTTTTTTTCTTCTGCATTAATTGTTATATGGGTAATTCATATTTCATTGCTAAGTCTCCCTATTAAACAACAATCATCTTGTACAAAATTAAAAACTCAAGCACTAGAATCTAATTGCAAAAGACTTCAAATCAAAGCGATAGAGTGATTGAAATTCAAGTTTCACTCGCACTAACTTTGTGAATGATGTTGTGTAGCTATATTGTTTATATGTTATCTCTCACATTACTAGTATGCATGAGGCTTCCCTCATAGACAACATTTTTTACTTGTATGATATTACATTTCCTATTTAGTCTTTTTTTTGTGAATTTTTTATTTGATTATATATAGAGAGATGGAGAGAGAGAGAAAAAACAATAACTAAAAAAAAAATTAAATACTATTTGATTTCATGGAAATTTGGCCCATTGGAATGTGATTATCACAATAATGTGTTGTTATCATTGTTTGAGTTATCTCAAAACAAAGTTGGCATTGCAGAGATACATATATAGTGTTCTTTTTGTATTTTCTATTGGTAAAGTGGTGGAATAAAATACTAGTGAGCTCCTAAATCCCCATAATTATCACATATATCGAAAATCAATATGCAACAATTGTTGCATCCTAAAGGGTTTTGGAAAATATCAGTTGAGGCTCAACTAGTGCTTACCAAGCAAGTTGAGAGATTTACTTATTGAAACAAACTTGTTGAAGACATGGGTTTGATTGGATTTAATTCTTTAGGTATTTTGTTGTTTCATACTATTGAATTTTAAACTCCGATATAAATTTGGGACAAACTCGCTCCTTTATTTGGTAGTGATAATGAATCATCACAATTGGAAGGATAATTTTCATCACTTTTACTTGATGAGCATGTTTCCACTGAATATTACCTTGCCGAAATTAGGTTAATATTGGCATAAGTGAAAGGGTTTGGAGAAAAAAAATTAGATCAAGAGTGGATTTTTTTTTATTATATCTAAGGTAAAAGCTCCTTTACTGGTATTTTTTTCTATAATTTACTTTACTATGGATGCACTTAGACAAGAGTTTAAAACCTACTCTTTTGAGATTTTATGTGAGTTTCTTAAAATGAAACAATCTAAGATTATGTAATTAGATTATATTGTTGGTTCGTGTAGCTAATAGCTCCAAAGGTAAGCATAAAAAACAAGATAAACAAAGAAATATTTTTCTCAACCTAGTGATTCTCCCTACAAACATCACAAAAAAATAAAATGTTTTTCCTCCAGCTTCAGGTCGAGTAACTCGACCTCCAAGACAAGAAGAAGTCAAATGAAATGTATATAATTTTTATGTCATATTTTGCCATGTTGAATTTTTTCCTCCATATTCCATGCAAGTAACTCTACCTCCATGAAAAGAAGAAGTCAAGTGAAACCTATATATTTTTTATGCCATATTTTGGCATGTTGAATCCAAATGTTGGTTGAAACTAGAAACTTTGAATGAATTCATGATAAAATGTAGCATTCTAGTACCCAAACCTTCGTCATCTTCCTCATATAGTAAAGGGCATGATTTGTCTACTCAATATTTATATGCATCTTCCGACAGCTATATACTTCATTGTGTTGCATCACATCATATTACTCATTCTCATGAGTTCCTACCTTCCACACATAATTGTAGGATTTAACATGTCACATTGAGAGTCTCTACAAAAATTCATGTTTTAGGATAATGAACCATTTAGTTATATGTTGGGTTCATGAATGATATTCTCTTTGTTCTTGAAATCTCTACCAATCCACTTTATATTTATCATATTTTGCATTTTGGTAATGGTAAAACAATATAGTTTTTTCATGATGATGTAGCCATTCAAGAACTACATAATCTAGATATTAATGTTCCTTCTTGAAGATGTTATCATAGCTCTCAATTGTATAGGTTTACTTTGTTTTAGCCTTCCTTTGGTTCCATTTTAATTTCACATGTTGATTATTTTTGTATAATTTGTCATGAAAGATTTGGTCATCTAAGCTATATGTATTTGAAGTAGTTGGACACACAAAATTTGGTTATTGGTCTTCATAAATATTCTTTCACTAGTGGAGTTTGTCARGTTTTGKTCTTGGAAAAMAACAWAAAGATTTATSTCCTAACGTTAAGTTYSTGTATGTGCACCACTTGAGTTSRTACATAGTGATCTCATGTCATTTCTAACTCATTCATTTTTATGGGCTCAGTATTCACTCGCTTTTATTTATTAATTCTCACATTTCTCTTGGTTGTAATTAGTTTAATTATAATGGTGAAGTTTTCGCTACTTTTAATACCTTCAAGTATTTTGTTGAGAAGCATACCTCTCTTTTTGTCAAGAAACCATGCATTGATAATGGAGTGGATTATATCAATCAGGCCTTCAAGGATATTTTTGTAGAGAACGTGGAATTGAACATTAACACTCTATTCCCTAAACCCCTTAGTAAAATATTGTTATTTAAAGAAAGAATTGGACACTGAAAGAGATGGAAAACTACATAATTTTTTCCAAGAACATGGAACCTTGTTTCTATGATGAAGTAGTCAATGGTTCCAATTACATTCAAACGTGTATGCCTTGTAAGTAAGTGTTGCATATTACTTCAAATGAATCTTGGAGCCATGTTCAACCCAATGTCTCTACTTTTAGAGTATTTGGTAGTTCAACGTGGGTCTGAAGTCTAGATGAAATATGTAAAGATATGGAGAGGAAGAGACAACCACTAATATTTGTTGGTTAATATGATAATATGAAGGCATGTGGGTTATTTTATCCTATTAATAGATATTTATTGTTTCAAAGAGTTTTTCATTTAGATGAGCGCTTCAACTCCACATTGTCTCCTTCTCCACTAGTAAATTTTCATGTTGAAGATATTTTCATACTACCAACCATAGGGTCTTATTCCAAAATATATTTGGAAAATGAAATGACCATAGAATCAGGAAGGAAGAAATAGTTGCAGAATAATAAAATTCTAAAAATTGTATTCTCTTATATATTAAGAGTAGTTTATTTCCATTAGGAATGGTTGCATGTGTTAGTATTTTATTTGTTCCTGCAATCAAATGAACGATAGATGAGTTTATAAGGTTGAGATCAGATGATCTAGTAAGAAAAAGTTGATGTCAAGAACCTCTACAACAAGAAAATCCATGCCTTGGTGTGTATAGCGAGAAATTAATCCCTCAAAAGATTATCATGATAAAAAAGGGGATTATAGAATCCCAAAATGGCTTGGCGTAGGACAAAAGGGCTTGTGCACCCAAAAATACACTAATTTTATAGTCTAGGGGGCTTATCACAATACCACGGCCTAAGAGTGTAGAAATAACAATTCTTCACACCCCGAAAGACCCATGGCTCAAATATTATCATGCACACTTTGCCAAGATCGATGGTCAATATATAGTTTTGGGGAACCCTCTTCATAGTCACATTGGATAAGATCCTCAAGCACTCCAAAGAGGATCCTTCGATGGAAAATAAAGATTTAAATATGTGTTCCCCCCATCGACAGTCGAAATCTGATCCAAAACACCAAAAATTTTGGCCAGGTGTCACATCATCCAGCCAATAGGGTGGTGTGAGGGCCAATCCAAATATACCACATGGACATGCGAAGCCCACCATATGCAGGGGTAAAATACTCAAATATGGGTGATATGTTTCCCCCTATCCACCACATTAGTAACAATATGGGAGAATAATAAGGTGGTATGTGTCCACGGTGGCTCCATCCTAAAAAATTTCATGCCTCAGCCAATTTTCTCTTTGGATCATTGAAAAATCAATGGTCCTCTTTCAATCTCCCATTACTCTATTCAAAGTTCAATATTTTTCCTCACATCCATGTTCTCAGATTCTCATTTAAGTCCTATCCTACAAAAATCCAAATGTGCCCTTACAATGGATGATCCAAATCCATTTGGATATTTTTTTTAAGTGAGACCGATCAACAATTTGAATCTGTCGTCAAGCATTTAAGAATCCTGACTAGGTGTCGTGACATCCCTCCTGTTTAACACCCACTTCCGCATGCGCGCATCTACTTGAACTGCAAAACCCCGAGGAACTTTATCAACATAAAAAGGGTAAAAGGAATCCTTTCTTTAGTGTTGGGTTTATTGGGTTGGGTTTCACATAGGTGACCACAGACTTGGAGGAATTTTCTTCAGTCAACTGAGAGCCTTTGTAACCCAATAGACCTCCTAGTTGAAAGAGAACACTAAGCTGGCAGTATATTGATCCTTGCCGTACTTAACTAAGTCCAACCACCGACACTAACTAGACTAGGAAATGACAGGTTCGAGGAGTTCCAGACTTGTCCTTGTGGATAAATATATTAAAAGGGAATGGATTTGTTGACAGATGGAATTAAATCTCTGATTGGCCATAAAATGGGGTGGATGAGAAAACGAGAGTCACTAGGTTCCCTCATCTAACCCAAACACGCCACATTGCTACTGTCACATGGCACAATTCCTCATTATAATCACCACATTCAATATGAGTATCTTAGGGTACAACCGAGGTCCATTATCATTTTTGTGTAAACCTACTCTGAGTAGAGTTCTGTGTTTTTCTTCTATTTCATGACCTTACTCTGTGCGGCGGTATAGTGAATTGGAGCACTTCTCAGATTACTCCTGTTTTGGTAAGTAGCCATCAGATTGTATAATTTTTATTGTAGGCTAATTTTTGGGGACAAAATTACTATAAATGCAAGATATAATTTTTCTTTTTTAGGGAAACCAAGAAAGATATAAAGTTTGAGGTGCACACAAGATGTTTGGGGTGTCTTTTGGTGTGCAAGAGAAGTCTAAAGGATTCTATTAAGGTCTTTCTTATTCTCAAGTTATGTTATAAGGTTGTGATGTTTCTGTAAGGTTGTGCTGTTGTTGTATGCTATGTTATGAAGTTTTGATGTTTCCATGATGTTGTCATGAGGTTGTTGGTGTTTATATGTGGACCCATGTGGACCTAGGATCTCTATGTGGACCTAGTTTGTGGGGCTCATATTTGGATATTTTGGCACATGATTGGCACATGTTTTTATGTGGTTGTTGGGTTTTGTATGTGGACCCATGTAGAACCAGGATCTCTATGTGGACCCAATTTAATGATGATGATGTATCGATGATAGTGAAAGAGACAGTGACAGAGACATGTTGATTCTTTTATATACATATTTTATGGTGGAAGGAAGGGGCAAGGAAAGGGTCTTGGAGTCTCCTTCGAGTTAGAACTAGAGAATCTAGGGATGTGTAGCTTCCTTCAAGTTGGTTACTATAAATCATGTAGTTAGTGCCTCCTTCTAGTTGGAGATGGATAATATTTGAAGTCATAGCTTCCTATGAATGTAATATTGTTATTATATAATAAGATCATTTTGCGGTTTATTTCCACATTAAATTTGTTGTGCATTGTGCATTTATTCTTCTTCTCTTTACTTTATATTGGGATGCATTTATTTGATTGAAAAGTTAAATGTTTTGAAAGGTGATAAATTATAATTGATATTGATTCACCCCCCCTCTGAGTATCAACAAATTTTTCACATTTATTAAATCGACCTTATTAACTAATGTCGACCTTTATTAAATGGAATATGTATTATTCTATCTACGTGAAGGATTAGGGAGGTTAGGTCCCAAACATACCCTCACCCTTGACAAAGATCCTTGTACTCAAGGATTAATATGATGAAAATGTTTTAGAATGGTAGACAACTCCCAGGTGGAACCTTCTGGTGGAGTATCCTTCCATTGAACCAAAAAATCATGGATGGTGCACTGATGGAGACAATGTGCTCGCTTGTCCAATACAACTTGTGGTTGCAAGAAAATGGAACCTTATTCATTCAACTCTGGTAGGTTGGTATGGGTGTGGAACTTGGTGCCAATCAATTTATTTGTAACATCCCACTCTGGCACACTGAGAACAATTATTATTTGAGGACACTTGCTCGCAAGTGATCTGGACCCTTTTTGATGTTAGACCTTTTATATATGATTATAATGTGATTGACAGATGACAAGATGTGTTATTATTTGATGTAGACAGGTGATATTGACTCAGTTTTATTGAGTGTGCAGGGTTTTGACCTTGAGGATGCAGAGGCATTGGTAGAACCCCCTTGGACTCTGGACTGAGTCAGGGAGTGTGCTTTTTGGTTGATATGTTTATTATGATGTTTCATTTGATTTGATGATCTGATGTTGACATTTCTGACATGGTTATTGGTGGTGCAGGCTGATGATAGCTTTCCGACTTGACTCACATATGGAGTAAATGTGCCACACACGATTGCAGAGAGGTTGAGGGAGAGGGGTGGACAGCAGCCCTGACACCGCCTGCTAGCACTCCCACCATGGCTCGAACTGTAGGTTAACTATTACCTAGTTCGAGAGGACCCACGATGCCGTGAGGGCCGACTGCGACAGTCGCTCACGATGATTCTAAGGGGCGCGCAATAAGGCAGGGGCCTTATTCCTTAGAGCCCTTAGTCTCCTACTAGTTCACCTGGCGGAGTGTTGACTCCAGGGGTTATAGAGGTCTACCAATCGGTTCAGTCGGCGAGTGGCACCCTTGGAGCACGTGGTGCATCCTGAAGGGCACGTCTCACAAAAGAAACTCAGTTTGCGAGTGGAACCCTTGGAGCACGTGGTGCATCCTGAAGGGAACATCGCCAAAAGAAATTCTAGAGGCGAGTGGCACCCTTGGCGCACGTGGTGCGACTTGAAGGGCACGTCGCGATAAAGGTGGTTGGAGGAGTCAGCCTAATTATCCCTAAGTCTTCAACACCTGAATAAAACCTTAAGCATTACCCTTAACCAATCTTCGCCTAGCTCAGAGTCTAAACCCTAAGCCTAAGACCTTCTAGAAA
>ML781982.1:215981-233155 GCA_009831015.1 Picea engelmannii
AAAAAAAAAAGTCAAAAAGGAAAAAGGGGGGGGGGAACCTAAGGAAAACAAGAATTAGGGTTTGAGTCTGAATAAAGGAAAGGAGGAGGGGGAAATGAGGGGACCTTTTTTGCTGAGATTGGTATTTTCATGCTAAGAGAATAGAGACTGACTGATTACTGGTAGGAGTTGGGAATCCTCAGCAGATTTGAGTGGTAGCTCAGCCTTGGAGGCGAGCTGAGGATCTAGTTACTCTCTGGTTGTGTGTGGCCCCTTTGCAGATCGGGGGGATGAGGGGGAAGAAGAGTACCCCTAGTGTTTGGTTGGGAGGTACCGGTGAGTTCGTTGCGGTCGGCAAGCAGCAGCAGGAGCGGCAGGAGAAAGGAATCGTCGCGGCAAGGAAATAAGGCAAAGGTATGTTCCTGAACTGAGTAGGGTAGAATGCATGGTGAGTTATTGCTGAGATTGTGATTGTATAGATGTAAATGTACTTAAACTCAGAAAAAATCTCATTTTTATAATCAGTTCAGTTAAGCTTACTGGTAAATATGTATGGGGTTCAGGTTATTTCGTCTCTGTTTTATCTGGCTCAGTTTATGGAAAAAATATTTGATGGGACGTGTGGTTACTGTTTGGTGAATTGGGCGAGTGCTCGGAAGTGGGGTTTCTTTTTTTTTTGGTATTGGGCATTGTTTTTCAATGGATTTCGTCTTCGTGCAATGGCCGAGTTTTCTGGATGAACAGGGTTAACAATCCTTGCGCTTTTTTTTTTATTGTGATTTATTGCGTTCATATCACCATTTTTGCTGGGTGAATAGTCTTTGTTGTTTATTCCTTATGCTATTTGTTACGTGGTAAGTAATAAGGAAATGATTATCATAGTTCCGGTGGATTTATTCTTAAGTTATTTGGTTATGCAATAAATAATTCCGAATGATTATAGTCGTTCCTGTGTTTTATTCTTAGGTTATTGGGTCATGTGATAAATAATGCAGAAGGGATTATAGTTGTTCCTATTGTTTTATTCTTAAGTTATTGGTTACAAATGATGCCAAAATGAATATAGTCGCTCTGTTGTTTTATTCTTGTGTTAACTGTTATGTGATAAGTAATGATGTTTCCTGCACCGTTCATACTCTATGGGTTGGGAGGGATTAAGTTTTACAATCCATAGTTACCAATAACCTCATAGAATAGACTTGAATGGAGTTGGTTACTGTCTTTTAATGCCTCCTTGTATAAGGTTCTTCCCCAGTTAAGAAAAGATATCTGTACGTTGAGTCGTTCAGCCCCTGTCCACGCTGATCCTGGCGATTGAGGTCAGTTATTCATCGGTGTAACTTGGCCTTCGCTGTTGTTGTGGTTTAGGTTCTCTTTCCTTGCGTCGAATTTTGATGCCGAACTTACCCAAATGTTTATTCCGTTCCTTCCTGTAGGTAAATTCAATACTAGTTCTTTTCAAAGGAATGGATCTCGTTAGGATTAAACAAACGGCCGCCCTGTCTCGTTACTCATTGTCGCTTCTAGCTCATTTTAAAAGTCACGACCCCAATTACCCTTTTCACAGTTTGTAAAGCTGGCAGCGACCTCCCTTACTGCCCAGCTCATTGTTGTATTTTCTTTATTGATCAGTTGGGGAGTGCGACTATTGCACAGACCACGTGGAGGCCCTCGTGGGCTCTCCTCCCCAGGACTCCCTGCGAATTTCGAAGGCCGTAATGGGTTTTGGAATGTTCGTTGCTGCCCACTACTCACTCCTGTGATTGCTGTTAGATTTTCTTGATTCACTGTGCCGTTATGCAGTCTCTTGTGATGGCCGCGTAATAGATTCGATCCACTGACCGGTTCGTTGTTAGCTGGTGCACCTTGCAATGAGCTTATCCAATATATAAATTCGAGACAATTTAATTCCTGGAAAAAGTACAAACGACTTTATAACAGGGCAACAAAAATAACGCTCAGGAGTAGGTGAACGCTGGGATCCCAGGGAAATTAAAGGACCTGACTGTCGTAAAAGATTTATGCGACTACAAGTTAGGGTTTCATTCCAATCAAATCAATTAGAAAATCAATATTAATATATTTTTGTATTGCAATTGGAGTATTAACGAGTAACATTAGTCAATTATTAAACCATGAATAGGTTATTATTTAGTTCGATTTGGGGTTGTATGATAAGAGTTCCATTTTTATCAAAATTGATTGAAAAACCAATATCATCTTAACTCGGTATTGCAACCGAAATTTTAAAAGGGGCAACTTTATTTTAGTGGTTGAAATGTACAGTTTCTTAATTAGTCAATTTTGGTTGTATGTAAAAGCTTATTTTTATAAATTGATTATGAAGTAAATAGGCTTAAATAATCTTGTTGTGAGCGTGTGACACCGACTCCTCAGGATGAGCCTGTAATGAATGTGGTACTTGCTTATTAACTCTTGGGAATAAATTGTATTGATATTCAGACAAAACCCTAATTGCAGGATTCAAGGGTTGCAGTTAATTTGTGCTTATTTATATAATGGAATATTGCCTAAATTGCAATAGAATACTTGTGTAAACTGCAATAAAAGTATTTGTTTACCTTGTGAGGTTAATGAAGAAGACAAATCGAATGATTATAAATTTTAATTATTGTCATTTTAATGTTTTTAACTTTGTCCTTTTCAATAATGTCCTCCTTAATTACTTGACATTTTAATATGGTTGTCCTTACTTTTTCCATCCTTAAATAGGTGATGGTATTGTCCATTTGCAATAGGAAGCTACTTGTATACTTGTTGTTACTTATTATGATGACACCTTGTTCCCTTAAATATTCATATGCTAGAGGTGGCATTTTAATTATCTTTATATAGGGCTCCCTTTAAAACATTGCTATTTAAACCCTTTACCTTTAAATAGAGTAATGGTATAGCTTGGAAAATGTAAACATGATGGTTTAATTTACTTAATTGTCGTGGTAACGCTTGTTAAATTACAAGAATGATAATTGTTTAAATCGCGATGTTAATAATGAGGTTGAATTGAATTATTAATAATTGTTAATGTGCAATAAGTACCCATGTTGTCGGCAATGTCATATTGTTTAAATTGAGTGCATTGATATTAAATAGTAATATTAATATTGTTGAGCCACAATTTTAATGATTACTTATTTGCTTTGGTAATTCCTGTTCGAATGGCAATATTGGTAATGGTTGATTCACAAAATAAATAATTGCTTTACTACCTTGGTACTAATAATTAAATTGCAATAATAAGGTTGGTTAATTTGCCAGGGCAATGATGAGGTTGATTCGCAAAATTAATATTGGGTTAATGTGCAACCCTGGTACTTGGTTACATTTCAGGGATGATGTGGTAAATTGACACTGCTAAAGATAAATGCTTCACTGCAATATTAATATTTGCTTAGTTGCCATGGTAACACTAGTTCAATTGCAAGATTAATAATTGTGTTGCTTAGCATGTTAATAATGAGGCCAATCGCAATGTTAATAATTGCTTACTTGAAATGTTCATGATGGAGTTAAATTGCAAGGATGATCTTCGTTTAAATTGAAGTGTCGATGACAATGTCTAATTTGCAATGCTATTGTTGTTAGGTTATTAGAATGTCTGGTAATTAAACGGGTAGGAAGGGCAAGTTAATGAGGAGAATGTAATGTCGGGGGTTTACCATTAGGGTATGGATGTCGTTGCTCATTATGGAAATTTTAGAAAAATGTAATGTGTCGTGCTTATTGTTGTCCCTGATCTTGCAGTACTTGGAGGTTTTGTATTGCGTAGTCTGTCCGTGTCGGGCGGGATATAGACTCCTCTTGTAGCTTAGTATTGGTCTATGTGTAATCCGGTGGAAGGAATCCAGTGTCGTATCAAGAGTCTCGGGTTGTTTAAAGGCATAGTTCCACTCTTGCGACACCCTCTAAGACTTATCAGTAGTCTCGGGCTGTTTAAAGGCACAGTTCCACTACTGCGACTCTACTGTCGGATTCTTTCATTCTGTGACAGTACTATGCCTAACCCCTGCTGTCTGTCTCTGCCTACAGCCGCTAGTTGTCGCCTCATGTCCGGGGCGTTTGCTTCTTGTTGTCACTATGATATGTTGGGTCGCCTTGATTGTGTTCGTCTTACTTGCGTCCTGTTGGTTCGAGTGTTGACGTAGAGTCAACGGGGTTTTTTCTTCTACACACGTGCACACACTTTAAGAAAAAAAAATTCACCGGTCGACTGAGTAGTTTTCCTTAGCTAGGAGGGTTGTTACATTATTCAAGCATGAGACATGAAAAACAAGATGTAGCTTGGAGTGACTAGGTAAAGCTAATTTATAGGCAACTAGCCCCACACGTTTGAGAATAGTATAAGGACCATAACATTTTGGGGAAATTTCCTGACACTATTGGGATTTGAGTGAAATATTCTTGTATGGTTGTAGATGAATAAAAGCCTAGTCCCCTTCAAGAAATTGACGTTCAAAATGACCTTGATCTTCCTGTTGCTTCATGCAGTTTTGAGCCATGACTGGATTTTATTTGATATTATGGAGAATGGTCATGTGAACTATAAGATTGTGGTCAACCTCTTGAACCTTTGAGACAACATACATGTACATGGGAGAAATGATGGTGGCCTTTTTCTATAGACTGCTTCAAAAGGAGTCATGTGAGTGGTAGTATGATAAGAGTTTTTGTACCACAATTTAGCTAGGGGTAACTAGTGAAGCCATTGGTGTTGTCTATTAAATTCAAAACACCTCAAATATGTTTCCAAACACTTGCTGACATCTTCTATTTGGCCATCAGTTTGGGGACGATAGGATGTGATTATATGCAATTGGGTTCCCTCGAGCCTAAATATTTCTTTCTAGAAATTCCTGGTAAAAGTGGGATCATGGTAAAAAATGATAGAATGAGGCATGCCATGTAGTTTGAAGATATTATCCACAAACAATTGAGCCACTATGGATATTGTGAATGGGTGTTGAAGAGCACATAAATGAGCATATCTGGAAATACAATCCACTACCACCATTATGATGAACTTATTTCCTAATTTCGGGAATCCAACAATTAAATCCATAGCAATATCCATCCAAATAGTAGGTTGAAGAGAAAGAAATTGGAGTTTACCATGAGGTTTTAGAGTCTCTCCCTTATTGTGCTGACATGTATCACATTCAGCCACAAAGGTGTGGATGTCCTATTTCATACTGTCCTAGAATAAATATCATTTGACCAATTCATAAGTTTTGGTAAAATCTAAATGGCTAGTTGTAGGTGAAGCATGAAACTCAAATTTTGGATTATGCTAGAAATTTTGGAGTCTTGCAACCATTCCTGGTGAGCATATTGAAGCCAGTTAATGATAATGAATGAAAGTGAAAAGAGGGAGCCTTCGTATTCATATTTCCTAGAAAAAGCATCAACAACCACATTTTCTTTTCCCTTCTTGTAAAGAATCTCATAATCATATCCAAAAAACTTGGTCACCCATTTTTATTTCTCGAGGGATGAAATTCATTGTTCCAAAAAGTACTTAATTCTTTGATGATCTATCTAAATTTGGAATTGTTGTCCCAATAAATAAGGGCACCGAATATCCATTTCATGAAAAATAACAAACATTTACTTTTCATAAATTGGCTAGTGCAAATGTCAGTTCGATAACTATTTTTTGGTGAAAGATAAATCTCATCCCCCTTGCAAGATGACTACCATGATTCGTCTTCTTGATGCATCAAATTAGGAAACAAAGGTCTTGGCGAAGTCAGGTAGGGTCGGTACAATATTAGTGCACACAGCTTCTTTCAAGGCTTCAAAGGATTAGTGAGTTGCTAGAGTCCAACTGAAAGAATTCTTTTCAGGGATAGTTGTGGAAGGGGCTACGATTTTTTCATAATTATGAAAAAAAATTGTGATAATATCATGTTAAACCTATGAAACCATGAACAATTCTAAGAGTTTTAGATAGAGGCTAATTCAGCATAGATTCAATTTTCTTAGGATCCACCCTTACACCATCCTTGCCAACAATATGGCCCAAGTACTCAAATTCAGAGAAACCAAAAGAACATTTATACTATTTTAGGAAACTTTAATGCTCAGAGAGGAGATGGAGAAATTGATATACATGGGTGAGATGGGATAGCCACATTTTACTCTAGATGAGAATATCATCAGAGAAAAATAACACAAAGTGAAGGAGGAAAGGATGAAAGACATGATTCATGAGACTTTGAAAAGTGGAGGGGGGATTACAGAGACCAAAGGGTATGACCAAGAACTCATTGTGTCCCTCATGAGTGTGAAATGTAGTATTCTGAATGCCTTCATCCTTCATACATATCTGGTGTTAGCCAGAAGGAAGGTCAACTTTGGTAAAATATTGATCCCCACTAAGTTCATCCAGAAGGTCATCTATGATGGGAATGGGAAATTTTTCCTTGATGGTAAGTTTGTTAAGGGAATGAAAATCAGGACACATGCACCAAGTTCCTTCCATATTGAGGACCTTCAGAAAAGGGGAAGAATAGGGGATGGTACTAGGATGGATAACACTCACTTCTAATGATTCATGGACAATTTTATCAATTTCAGTTTTTTAATCAAAGGGATGATGATAAGGGAAAACTTTGGGATGAATAATGACCAGGATTAAAGGAATGGAATTTTCATGGCCTCTCTGGGAGGCGGGAAGGCCCTGGGGATTTTGGAAAATAGTTTGATGGTGGGAAATGACAGATTGAAGTTTGGGGTGTAATGGGGGTGTCTCAATTGTTTGAATGGATTGGAGTTGGGAAATGATGACAGAATAAACCTTTTAGAGTAACCTTTCCATGCAATGGGAGTTGAGTAACTTTTCCATTCAATGGGATTTGATGATCTCAGAGAACCTCCTGTAATGCCTTGGAGTTTATATTTTTGTTGCCATGTTACAATTTCATGGTTAAATCCTTAAAATCCATGGTTATGGGGCCAAGAGTGCAAAAACATTCAGCACCAAACACATTATCACAACCACGCATGCCATTAGAAAACATGTGATATTTCTAGTTACACCAACCAATTTGTAGGAACCCATTTGCACAATGCCCCCCACATTTCATGGAATCACCATTGAAAATTATGATTTGAAAATTGTTGACATCACATATATAGAAATTGATTTCTTTGGCAAGAGTGTGATGAATGAAATTATGAGTTCTTCCACTATTAACTAGGATGATGACTTTTCGGTTCTTAATGTAAGAAATCAATTTGAGGGTTTGGGGAGAAAAAATTCTAGTAAGAGAATTCAACGTAATCAATGGTTCAACTTCAGGAGGATTAGAGGGAAGCGTAAGATCATCTTTTTGGGGTAGCATTTATTTAGGTGAAACCTCAACATTTTCATCTAAAAGATCCTCTGAAATGGCCATAAAATGTTTATGTTCTTTACATGTGTTCCTTGGAAACTATTTATAATCATAGTTATAGAAAATATCGTTGAGTTGAAATTCAACCATTTCCACATGTGTTAATTTTTGGAGCTTGATAGGAGTGGCTTGAGGGGAAGGGATGGTGGGTTTAGGGTGGGGAACAAAAGAATTATTTTTTCTCTAGGCCAATATGACCTATTGTGCCTCCTTGGCATGTTTAGTTTCTTCCAAAAAAGTCTATGGGAGATCCATTATTATGTGGCATCATATTTCATCATTGAGACAACTGATAAACAATTTCCAGAAGAAATCCTTTGTCATGTCGTTCATTTGGAAAGCGAAGTGCTCAAAGGAAATAATAAAATCTTCCATTGTTCCAAACTATTTCAACATAGTCATATATCCTAAATGGTGGGTGTCCATGTCAAAGAATTCATACAACCTAGTAACAAATTGTGACCAAGAAACATACCCTTAGCGTGCATTTATACACCATTTCCATCATTTCCACCGTTCTAGATCCAAAAAAATAATTTTTTAATGAAGTTTTCTCAACTCATCAGTAATTTCTTGGAGGTATAAGTAGTGTTCCATATGAGTGACCCAGGTTGTTGGATCTAAGCCATTAAATTTGTTCACCTCAACTCTATAAAGATGAGGGTCATAAGGTAGGGAGTTGGAATGAGACTGCAGAGGTTGTTTGGAGTCAACAACTTTAGTAAAGAGAGGTATGTCCAAGGAGGAATGATCCTAGAATTGTTTCATGAATTGTTTGAGGGTGGAATTGAATTCATCAATGTGGCTACCTAGTTGTTCCTGGATGTATTCCATTTTCACATCAATGGAAAGAATGCCATTATTCACTTGGTCCTAAAGGTAAATAAGATCATTATTGAGTTTCTGATTGGTTTATTATTGGAGAGTGGGAGCCATGAGGGGATGAGGGGTGGGTCCACAGACAAAAAATTAGATAAGTGATATATACCACTATGATCAAGGAAACAAGAGGAAACCAATGGGATAAGTGGGAAATAAGGGTTTCAGGAAGGGTATGGGTCCACGAGGTATAAAAAAATGTTAAAATGATAGGGATCACAATAATCAGGGTGAAAAGGGGGACCCAATGAGACAGGTCTCAAATAAGGGTGCAGGAAGGACCTACATATTTTTCATTTTACCTCCTACAGAGTTATACTCTGACCTAAATAATAATGCAGTGTCGATGTCCCCAAATTTTTAATAGAAACAAATGTGTATTAATTTTGCAAACGAGACATATGAGGCAAGGTTGCGCAGTTTAGTTTCCATGATTCAGAACCCTTTGTAATTGAACATATAGGCTGGTGAGTCATTGGAACCAAGTGTAAATGTAATTTATGTTTAGTATAGTTAGTCATTAGCACCTGGTTTTGGTATTGCACACATCATAGTAGTGCACAGAGAAATATTATCAAAGACAAGGTGCACACATTTTATTTGTTACATGCACCTGCATAAGTGTGGACATTGCACTATGTTCCATGCACTTGGGTGACTATGTGGTAATGACTAGAAATGCGCAAAGCTAATTTACATATATGACTATATGTGTTTTAAGCCCAGAGAGCCTGTGTGATTATGAGGGTAGTGAGCTTGGACCTAGATAGGTTAGTGTGCATATCCATGTAAATATAATCATGATTACTAATATAATATTTCATCACTGTGCATAGATAGACTCAGATGAAATGAGATAGGGGGATGACTCCACTAAAAAAGGGAAAAGGAGGGAATATTTTAAAAATATTTACAAGGAGTGTAACATGGATATGTTTTTATCCTAAGTTCCCGAGGGTAAGGAGTGGATCACAAAGTGGCTTAAAAATACTTCTAAAGATGAAAAGTGTCAAGTGGAAGGAATGCAATATATATTTCTATCCTTAGCATATTTTGGGTATTATTGAATTATTATTCATGCTTCAGGATCTTGTGAGTAGAAGGGGGTTGGATTGTATGGGAAAATTCGATTGTTACCTTATTTGCATAGAGAATCTTGTAAGGATTTGTCGTTTTGTAATTTGATTTTACTGTCAAGGAGACGAGATGAAAAACCCTGAAGGAGACAATGGGATCACACCCTCCCTCTTCTGTTGTAACTAAATAGGGGGAAATGATCACATGGTCTAATCAGAATTCAAGTTATAGTTGTTAGTGCTCTTTTACAATGTAGCCAACTAGTGTTAGTCATATACTCGTGTAGGCATCCTTATTGTCCAAGGTGTGACACATACCTCTTTGTGAATAATAGACCTCTTCCATTGTTAGATAGGAGACATTGTATTGTATTTAATTACAACAAATCTAACAAATCATTTTCATTTTGTCTTGTATAAGTTTTTTTGTTTTTTGTGATGTCCTTTTTTCCTAATATATTCTTTTAATTATATCTTGGTATCAACAAATTCTATGAAAATACCTTCTCATTTTTTTTGAGAGATATTTTCAAGTTGTCTGAACTTCAAGATCGAGGTCAGATAAAATAGAAGAGGAGAAATTTGATCTATGTTTCTTTATTGTCCTAGATAGTGCCATTATTTATCTTCATATCAATTAAGATAGCATCCTCTACATACAACATTAAGGATTGCGTGTCAAAATTTATGAATTTACTCAATCAATTTTGATGTTTTTTTCTAAGTGAAGTAGATATCAAGCTCCCCATTCATCAATTCTCTATCTCATTCCTTTTGTATTTTCACATATTGAACAATGAGCATCTTACTATATCCATAGTCATTCTAGACAATGCTAAATGGAGGTGGTAGAGAGTGGGGAGTTCAAGCTCATAGGTGTATTGGGTTTCTTCCTTCTTACATTCACATCTACCAACAATTTTTGGTTAATTATCAAATTCAAGTATTCTACGCTAATTTTCATATGATTTAAAGTTGTTTTTTTCTTCTGCATTAATTGTTATATGGGTAATTCATATTTCATTGGTAAGTCTCCCTATTAAACAACAATCATCTTGTACAAAATTAAAAACTCAAGCACTAGAATCATTGAAATTCAAGCGACAGAGTGATTGAAATTCAAGTTTCACTCGCACTAACTTTATGAATGATGTTGTGTAGCTATATTGTTTATATGTTATCTCTCACATTACTAGTATGCATGAGGCCTCCCTCATAGAGAACATTTTGTATTTGTATGATATTACATTTCCTATTTAGTCTTTTTTTGGTGAATTTTTTATTTGATTATATATAAAGAGATGGAGAGATGGAGAGAGAGAGAGAAAAAACAATAACTAAAAAAAAAAGTTAAATACTATTTGATTTCATGGAAATTTGGACCATTGGAATCTGATTATCACCATCATGTGTTGTTACCAATGATGTGTTGTTATCAATATGCAAGAATTGTTGCATCCTAAAGGGTTTTGGAAAATATCAGTTTAGGCTCAACTAGTGCTTACCAAGCAAGTTGAGAGATTTACTTATTGAAACAAACTTGTTGAATACATGGGTTTGATTGGATTGAATTCTTTAGATATTTTTTTGTTTCATACTATTGAATTTAAAACTCCAATATAAATTTGGGACAACTTGGCTCCTTTATTTCGTAGTGACAATGAATTTCAATCATCATAATTGGAAGGATAATTTTCATCACTTGTAGTTGATGAGCATGTTTCCATAGAATATTACCTTGCCGAAATTAGGTTAATATTTGCGTAAGTGAAAGGGTTTGGAGAAAAAAAATTAGATCAAGAGTGGATTTTCTTTATTATATCTAAGGTAAAAGCTCCTTTACTAGTATTTTTTTCTTTAATTTACTTTACTATGGATGCACTTGGACATGAGTTTAAAACCTAGTCTTTTGAGATTTTATGTGAGTTTCTTAAAAGGGAACAATCTAAGCTTATGTAATTAGATTATATTGTTGGTTCGTGTAGCTAATACCTCCAAAGGTAAGCACAAAAAACAAGATAAACAAAGAAATATTTTTCTCAACCTAGTAAGTCTCCCTACAAACATCACGAAAAAATAAAATGTTTTCCCTCCATCTTCGAGGTCGAGTAACTCGACCTCCAAGACAAGAAGAAGTCAAATGAAATGTATATAATTTTTATGTCATATTTTGGCATGTTGAAGTTTTTCCTCCATATTCCATGTCCAGTAACTCTACCTCTAAGACAAGAAGAATTCATGTGAAATCTATATATTTTTTATGCCATATTTTGGCATGTTGAATCCAAATGTTGGTTGAAACTAGAAACTTTGAACGAAGTCATGCTAAAATATAACATTCTAGTACCCAAACCTTCCTCATCTTCCTTATATAGTAAAGGGCATGATTTGTCTACTCAATATTTATATGCATCTTCCGACAACTATATACTTCATTGTGCTGCATCACATCGTATTACTCATTCTCATGAGTTTCTACCTTCCACACATAATTGTAGGATTTAGCATGTCACAATCAGAGTCTCTACAAAAATTCATGTTTTAGGTTAATGAACCATGTAGTTATATGTTGGGCGCATGAATGATATTCTCTTTGTTCTTGAAATCTCTACCAATCTACTTTATATTTTTCATATTTTTCATTTTGGTAATGGTAAAACAATAGAGTTTTTCCATGATGATGTAGCCATTCAAGAACTAGAGAATCTAGATATTAATGTTCCTTCTTGAAGATGTTATCATAGCTCTCAATTGTATAGGTTTACTTTGTTTTAGCCTACCTTTGGTTCCATTTTAATTTCATATGTTGATTATTTTTGTATAATTTGTCATGAAAGATTTGGTCATCTAGGCTATATGTATTTGAAGCAGTTGGACACACAAAATTTGGTTATTGGTCTTCCTAAATATTCTTTCACTAGTGGAGTTTGTCAGGTTTTGTTCTTGGAAAACAACATAAAGATTTATCTCCTAGCGTTAAGTTCCTGTATGTGCACCACTTGAGTTGGTACATAGTGATCTCATGTCATTTCTAACTCATTTATTTTTATGGGCTCAGTATTCACTCACTTTTATTTATTAATTCTTGCATTTCTCTTGGTTGTAATTAGTTTAATTATAATGGTGAAGTTTTCGCTAGTTTTAACACCCTCAAGTATTTTGTTGAGAAGCATACCTTTCTTTTTTTCAAGAAACCATGCATTCATAATGGGGTGGAGTATATCAATCATACCTTCAAGGATATTTTTGTAGAGAACATGGAATTCGACATTAACACTCTATTCCCTAAACCCCTTAGTAAAATGTTGTTATTTAAAGAAAGAATTGGACACTAAAAGAGATGCAAAACTACATAATTTTGTCCAGTTACAAGGAACCTTGTTTCTAGGATGAAGTAGTCAATTGTTCCAATTACATTCAAAGTTGTATGCCTTGTAAGGAAGTGTTCCATATTACTTCAAATGAATCTTGCAGCCATGCTCAACCCAATGTCTCTACTTTTAGAGTATTTGGTAGTTCAATGTGGGTCTGAAGCCTAGATGAAATATGTAAAGCTGTGGAGAGGAAGAGACAACCACTAATATTTGTTGGTTAATATGATAATATGAAGGCATGTGGGTTATTTTTTCCTATTTATAGATATTTATTGTTTCAAAGAGTTTTTCATTTTGATGAGCGCTTCAACTCCACATTGTCTCCTTCTCCACTAATAAATTTTCATGTTGAAGATATTTTCATACTACCAACCATAGGGTCTTATTCCAAAATATATTTGGAAAAAGAAATGACCATAGAATCAAGAAGGAAGAAATAGTTGTATAATAATAAAATTCTAAAAACTGTATTCTCTTTTATATTAAGAGTAGTTGATTTCCATTAGGAATGGTTGCATGTGTTAGTATTTTATTTTTTCCTGCAATCAAATGAAGGATAGATGAGGTTATAAGGCTAAGATAAGATGATCTAGCAACAGAAAGTCCATGTCAAGAACCTCTACAACAAGAAAATCCATGCCTTGGTGTGTATAACGAGAAATTAATCCCTCAAAAGATTGTCGCGGTCAAAAAGGGGATTATAGAATTCCAAAATGGCTTGGTGTAGGACAAAAGGGCTTGTGCACCCAAAAATACACTAATTTTATAGTCTAGGGGGATTATCACAATACCACATCCTAAGAGTGTAGAAATAACAATTCTTCGGACCCCGAAAGACCAATGGCTCAGATATTATTGTGCACACTTTGCCAAGATCGATGGTCAATGTATAGTTTTGGGGTACCCTCTTCGGAGTCGCATTTGGATCCAAGCCTCAAGCACTCCAAAGAGGATCCTTCTATGGAAACTAAATATTTAAATACGTGTTCCCCCCATCGACAGTCCAAATATGATCCAAAACACCAAAAATTTTGGCCAGGTGTCGCATCATCCAACCAATAGGGTGGTGTGAGGGCCAATCCAAATATAGCACATGGACATGCAAAGCCCACCACATGTAGGGGTAAAATACTCAAATATGGGTGACATATTTCCCCCTATCCACCACGTTAGTAACAATATGGAAGAATAAGAAGGCAACACGTGTCCACGCTAGCTCCATCCTAAAATGTTTCATGCCTCAGCCAATTTTCTCTTTGGAACATGGAAAAATTAATCGTCCTCATTCAATCTCCCATTACCCTATTCAAAGGTCAATATTTTTCCTCACATCCATGTTCTCAATTTTTTTTTAAGTCCTATCCTACAAAAATTCAAATTTGCCCTTGCAATGGATGATCCAAATCCATTTGAACCTTTTTTTTAAGTGAGACCAATCAAAAATGTGAATCTGTTGTCAAGCATTTAAGAATCCTGACTAGATGTCAGGAAATCCCTCTATAAGAGAACTTTTAGAGCCAATAAATGGATATCAAATGGATAGGTGAAACCCACCAAAATCACCCCAAAGCATATCAAACATGGGTGACACATGTCCCACTTCCCCACCATGTCAACATCTATAATCAACCCCAATTTTTTCATTAAAAATAAATTCTTCTAAGTATGTATGTTAGATTTACAATCAGAGGAATAACCTTTATTTTAAAACTATGCTACTCAATGTATTCAAATTTATTTCCTAATATTACAGAATCATAGTCTAGTGTTTACTCTTCAACTTTTATTTAAGTTATACTCACCTTGGTAAGTGGTTAAATGGTTATATTGTAGTAAAAAGGGAATAGACATAGGCCTATGACTTAAAATTTCTTCCTCCTCTTTAACACCCACTTCCGCCTGCACACTCCTACTTGAACTGCAAGACCCTGAGGAACTTTATCAACATAAAAGGGGTAAACAAAATCCTTTCTTTAGAGTTGGGTTTATTGGGTTGGGTTTTACATAGGTGACCACAGAATTGGAGGAATTTTCTTCAGTCGACTGAGAGCCTTCGTAACCTAATAGACCTCCTAGTTGAAAGCGAACCCTAAACTGGCAGTATATTGATCCTTACCATACTTAACTGAGTGCAACCACTGGCACTAACTATACTAGGAAATGATGTGTTCGAGGAGTTCCAGACTTGTTCTCATGGATAAATATATTAAAAGGGACTGGATGTGTAGACAGACGGAATTAAATCTCTGATTGGCCATTAAATGCGGTGGATGAGAAAATGAGAGTCACCAGGTTCCCTCATATAACCTAAACACACCACATCGCTACTGTCACATGGCACAATTCCTCGTTATACTCACCACATTCAATATGGGTATCTTAGTGTCCAACTGAGGTCCATTATCATTTTTGTGTAAACCTACTCTGTGCGGTGGTATAGTCACTTGGAGCACTTCTCAGATTACTCCTGTTTTGGTAAATAACCATCGGATTGTATATTTTTTATTGTAGGATTTTTCTGCCTTGTTACAGAATTATCTTCCAACGCATGTCCTGGAGGTAGTCGGAAGCTTACTGGATAAGGTCTTATACATGCATGTATGCTATACATAAAAGGTTTCCTTAATATTTAAATCTCCCTGGCAAGTTATCTCTATTCGGGTTGGGGAAAGAAAAGGGTTTTTAATTCATCTATCGTTGTTCTCCCAATACTTCTCGATAAATTCATAAGACTGTAAAAATTTTAGTTATTGACAGCCTCCTAGGGAATAATAGTCAGCCTAACCCATAAGCTAGGCTGGTAACCTAACTAGAAAAAAATTGTTTGGGTTCTGCTCTACCCTAACTTATTTGTAGAGTGTTTCACAAATCATTGGTACTATTCTATTGGTCCTTTATACTTCTGGAAATGGTCCTTGAGTTTCTGCTTATTATGCATTGTTCCAACATTCGTATATTGTTATATGTTATGTTCCCTTCTTTCATCGTTATTGATTCTTATCGCTAATGGTCGGCTCCTTTGTTTTGCGAGGGTACCCAACAGATAGATTTGGGCTCATATTCCCTTTCGGTCTGGACAGTATGCAGTTTATCGCAATAGAGAGCGTTGTTGAATCCCCTCCAATTGAAGTTAAGGATATCTTTGATTATAATTTCCTAGTTTATTAGATATTCTTATTTCTATTTGATCAAGCTCTAATCGTTTAGTTGAAAAACCATGTGCAGGGGCTTCATCCAGGAGCATACATGGAGTTCAACCTCTGTCCTCCCCTCCAGAGTTATTCAGGTTCCATTATGTCCCTTTCTAGAAGCTTAGGTGACATAGGAAAATAAAAGGGTTAACTCTCTGTGGTAGAGATTGTTCGATTATGCTTCTATTATTTAAATTCAGGCCAGAATGAGGGTCGACTGTAAAACTATAATATTTAGCCGGAAGAATCAACTCAGATTTTCTTATACTATGTCTTAACTCAAATAGTAATGGAAAGACGATTCTTTGGCCATAGTTGGGTATTGACTAGATCTATTCCCTAGGTAGTTAGGCAGGTCCTATGTCTCAAGTTTACGATTATGTCAATTATTTTTTGAAACTGTCTTGTTTTACACAAATAGAATCGTATGTGGGTGGTCATTCCTTGATGGTAATGCCTTGTTATCCAGTCTATGGTAATTCTTTGTGTCAAAAGAGGAAGCATCTGTATAATCAGATCGTTTCAATATAATTCTTCTATTTTTTTACAAATCCTTGGTTATATGATTTGTCTTCTTAATTAGTTTGACAGGTGTTCCTATGTAAGTGAGCTTTTTAGTTGTAAACACCTACCTTTCATCATTCCAATAAATCCTATGCAAGAACCACATGCAATCCAATTTTGACCCTATATATATATATATATAAGAACAATTCTATATGTAATATATGTATGTAAATATATATGCATATTTGTGATCTGTATGATCCATAATGCCTCGTATTTCTCCTTTTCAACATTATATGAGGAAGGAAGCTTAGTTAAGTAATAATAATTTCTTTTGGATTTTAATTATAGATATACCCATAAAACTTATATGTATATATGTAGATTTGTTGAAAACCAATTATGATATTGATATATCTGCCCAAAAGTTCAATTACAGGGATAAACGACATCTGTAGCTAGACATATCCCTGTCCAGTTCCATATACATAGATAAATTTTTGTCTTAGAATTTTTTTTTCAGTAATAAACAAACACCTATGGCTAGACCTATTCCTTTCATGTTTAATGTACACAGACAAATATTGCCTGACAGTTTAATTTACATAAGGAAATAATTCCAGAATTGAAATCATCTGCTATAACCCTCCTCCAAATGGACAGATTTAATTCATGGAAGATACTATGCTTTAACACAAACAAATGTACTACATCAAATACATACATACATACATACATACATACATACATACA
>ML781982.1:241212-263768 GCA_009831015.1 Picea engelmannii
AACAATTCTATATCTAATATATGTATATAAATATATATGCATATTTGTGATCTGTATGATCCATAATGCCTCATATTTCTCCTTTTCAATATTATATGGGGAAGGAAACTCAGTTAAGTAATAAAAATTTCTTTTGGATTTTAATTATAGATATACTCATAAAACGTATATGTATATATGTAGATTTGTTGAAAACGGATTTTAATATTGATAGATCTGCCTAAAAGTTCAATTACAGGGATAAACGACATCTATAGCTAGACCTATCCCTGTCCAGTTCAATATACATAGATAAATTTTTGTCTTAGAAATTTGTTTTTAGTAATAAACAAACAACTGTGGCTAGACGTGTTCCTTTCAGGTTTAATGTACACAGACTAATATTGCCTAATAGTTTAATTTACATAAGGAAATAATTCCAAAATTGAAATCATCTACTATAACCCTCCTCCAAATGGACAGATTTCATTCGTGGAAGATACTACGCTTTAACACAAACAAATGTACTACATCAAATACATATATATACAATCATTCCAACAGAAAAGAAAAATAATAACATATATGAAGCGGGTTGCGAAGAGAGAAAGGGAACAACCATGTTCCTCCCAACCATAGAACAACACATCCAAAATCACTTGCCCAATTCGCCCCCTAGCCTGACGATGAGTCCATGATGGCTAACTCGGAAAAAATACTCCTCAACAATGCCTTTCAGTTCCAGCAGATTCCTCTTGCCTCACAGTCCATCAATACTATTCATAATAGGAAGAAAACCTATATTCCTTTTCCCCAGCATAATCGATAGCGTCCTACCTCCTAACATATGCTATTTAACAAAACAATGTTTTTGCCTAGGTATTTCTTTCCCCCCCTTGGGAATTTTCACAGCTTTCTAAATCCCTGATTTTCAGGGGTTGCAAATGGCCAAATCTCTGATTTTCCACTTGTAACAATCATCCTATAGGTAGTTTCAACATGTTCCCCACTCATGGAGTCATGGTCAGCTAATTTTAACATGGTTTCTCCATTTGTCTTCCTGCAATTAATATAAAATATTATGTTTTCATACAAGTCTCATAGTGAAATAGTTAGTTGGGTCAAATCAGATATCTTCCCAACAGTAATAAAAATTAATTACAATTATCAAATTCGGAATTCGGAATTGCCATAAAAGAAAAAAAAAATCCAATTTCGAATTTACTAAAAATGGAACAATTTTCCAAAAAAATTTAAATTTCAAAAATACTTTATTTCTGGGGATGTCACATCCTTTCCCCCTTCAACAAAACAATGTCCTCAGTGTTCGTTCCTTTATTGGAACAGGATTGGATGATATTTCCACAAATCTCTCTCCAACTCCCAAGAGGCCTCCTCAGGACTAAAGTGCTTCCATTGCACCTTTACCTGAGTGACGACTCTATTCTAAATTGTTATTTCTCTCCGATATAGAATACGCAGGGGTTCCACCTGGAACTGACCTTCAGGTTCCACCTACACCACGTTCCAATCAATCATATGAAGAGGGTCATGAACATACTTCTTCAACAAAGAAACATGAAACACATTATGAATTCTTAAATTAGCTGGAAGTGCAAGTTGGTATGCTACGGGTCCAATTCGGGCTAGTATCTCGAAGGGCCCACAAAACCTGGGTGTCATCTTGGCACAGTTCCCTAACTTCAATGAACTTTTTTGGGCTTTGACCTTCAAGTAAACATGGTCTCCCACTTGAAATTCCAAGTGTCTTCTTTTCTGGACTACATTGCTCTTTTGTCTGCCCTGTGCTTCTTTCAAGTTTTGTTGTACTTTCCTTACCATTTCTCCATTTCCTGGAGCATATTTGGTCCAACCATGAGTCTGTCAGCAGAGTTGTCCCAACTAATTGGAGTCGTACACTTCTTGTCGTATAGTACCTTGAAAGGGCTTAACCTAGACGAAGTTTGGTACCCATTGTTATATGAAAATTCTACCAAGTGCAGATAGTCTTCCCACTTGTTTGGTTTTGTTATTACGTACATGAAGAGAATATCCTCTATGATTTGGTTTGTCCTTTCGGTCTGTCTATTTGAAAGCACCATTTTAGGAATTCCATACAATCTAAAAATTTCTTTCATAAATATTCCAGCAATGTCTATAGCTTTAAAAGTAGACTTTACAGGAATAAAGTGTTCAGGCTTACTGAGTTTATCGATTAAAACCATGATAGAATGATTATGTTTCTGAGTTTTAGGCAAACCTGTTATAAAGTCCTACGATATGGTCCCCGATTTCCATTCTATTACTGGTAAAGGTTGTAATAGGTTGGCTGGATGCTAGTGCTCGGCCTTAACCTGCTGACAATCTTGGCACCTAGCCAAGTATTCTTCTATTTTTCCCTTCATACTGGGCCAGTAAAATAGTTTTCTAAGTGTGGTTATCATTTTCTAGTACCCTGGATGGACAAAATATAGTTTCTTATCCACTTCTTACTGGTCCCTTCTTTTCGATACTTAGATATGATTGATCTGAGCTTGCGGTGTTGTTCCGTAATTTTGCCATTATCTTAGTGTAATTTCCATCATTTATACCTATCATCCTTATTCTTTGTTCCGGATCACTTTCTACCTTGCTGATATTTATCTCAAATAACCCATGGACTCTTCTTCTTAAAGCACCTACTACCTTATTTTCCTTACCCTTGATATGTCTGACCTCGAACTCAAATTTTCTCAAGAAGGCTAGCCATCTTGCTTACCTTGCATTCAGATTGGGTTGGCTAAATAGATATTTCACACCACTGTTATCCATCAATAGTATAAATTTTTTTCCCATTATGTAGTGATGCCATGTTTTTAAGGCGTTTATTACTGCTACCAATTCTAAGTCATGAGTGACATGATTTCGCTCATGTTCTTTTAATTTTCGTGACTCGTAACAAATCACTTGTCCTTCCTGAGTTAGGATTCCCCCTAGTCCTTCTCTACTTGCATCAACACATATGGTGAAGTCTTTATCTCGGTCTTCTACACTCAATATGAGTCCAGTTGTCAATAATTCCTTTATCTTGTTAAAACTATCTTGATACTTCTGTGACCAGTTAAACTTGGCCCCTTTCTTTTGTAATGACGTGATAGCATAGGATATCTTCGAGAACCCCTGTATAAATCTATGATAATATCCAATGATTTCCATGAATGACTAGATATCCTTTACTTCCTTAACTACCAGCCATTTTATGATGGTTTTTATTGTCTCAAGGTCTACGACAATGCCTTCTGCTGAAATTATATGTCCTAGATATTGTATTTTATTTTGATAAATTTCACACTTATCAAAATTGGCATGCAGTTTGTGTTTCCTCAACATTTGAAGAACTATTATTAAGTGATCTTAATGTTCTTCCTCTATTTTAGAATAGACCTGAATATCGTCGATAAATACTAGTACGAACTTGTCTAAATATTGACTGAAAATACTATTCATCAGGCACATAAATGTGGTTGGCTCGTTGGTGAGTCTAAAGGGTATGACTACGAATTCATAGTGTCCATTTCTTGTTCAAAAAGTTTTTTTTCTTATATCTTCATCCTTTATCCTAACTTGATTATAACCAGATCATAAATCCAATTTCGAAAACATCTTGGCCCCACCTACTTGATCAAACAGGTCATTTATCCTAGGTAAGGGATACTTTTTCTTAATAGTCATTTTATTCAATTTTCTATAATCGATACAAAGTCTTAAACTACCATCTTTCTTTTTCACAAAAAGGACTGCTGCCCGCCATGGTGAAACACTCGGTCTGATATACTCTTTGTCCAACAAAACCTGTAATTTTATTTTTAATTTTGTTAGTTCTGGTAGACTCATTCGGTAAGGTTCTTTTGAGATACGGGTTCAACCAGGTAGTAGGTCTATGGAAAAGTCTATTTCCCTTCTAGGAGGTAATTTTGGTATCTCATCCATGAACATGTCTCTAAATTCATGTAGGATAGCAAAGTCTTCTAACTTTGGCTTATCTTCTTTTTCTAATAGATTCGTTACTTGGATTGCATAAACTTGACATCCCTTTCTAATACATTTATTGAGTTGCATCACTGAAACTTGTGTGACTGATACTGGTTTTGGTATACCTTGGGTTGTTCTAGTAGTGCCAAAATCGTCTTTATAGTTAAGTGTCTTTGCATAAAAATCTAGTACTGCTTTGTGCTTTTCCAACCAATCCATTCCGATAATTATATTATAAGACCCTAGTGGTAGGATGTTCAGATTTGTCCTTATATTTTGGCCATCTAAGATGAATTCAAAATCATAAATAAATTCAACGACCTTCCTTTTAGTCCTTGTTTCTAGTTGTACCCGCCATGATTCTGTGTGTTTTAGTTTCTTAAGTTTCTTTGACTCTACTACATTAGGAGTAATATAACTTAACGTAGCTCCAGGGTTAATTAAACCAAAAATTCGAGAGTTATTGAATTTACCTTCAATATCTACCATAGAGGACTAGTGGTCAGCTTGCTAGACATCTATGGATGCATTTATCCGATGCAGGATTCTGCTCACATCACCCACCGTGGAGGCTTCCTGCAAATTATGAACAACATTTCTATTAGCTGAAATTAAACATGGGCAGTTCCTCCTTAGATGAGTTTCTCCACATTCCCATCACTTTAATGGCTCGCGGGAGATGTCCCCAAACTTCTTCATTTCCATATTTACCGATTTATAGCTACTTTGCGTATTCGGATCATTGGAGTGAAAATACTTTCTCGGAAAGATTTTTGTTGCATTGTGATAAGAAGATCGCTAGTATCTCTTCTTCTGCTAGTTCATTTGACCTTGTTTCTTATCCTTCCAGGCTTTGGGAAACTCTACCCGCTATTTATACTAGTCATAACACATTCGTACTTTCCTGAGTACTTCACTCAAGGATTTGGGGTTGTCAAATTAAATTCTGTCCCTGTAGGACTCTCGTAAATAGCTTAAGAATTGATGGATTTTTACCTTATCCTCCTGGATGTATGGTACGAACCTCAGTAGTTTCAGAAATTTATTTATAAGGTCCTCCATCATCATCTTTCCAAGTCATAACTCATAAAATTCTTTTGTTTTCCTTTCATAATAGCTTTCATAAGGGTATTTTTTATTGAAATACTTCTTAAAGTTAGACCATTCAACCTGTTTCTCCTTCAATCCCTTGGCCAATTTCAGGTCTTGCCACCGAATGTTGGCCTTCCCTTTCAGATTGTAGATGGTTATTCTAACCTTCATATTGCTGCAATAGTTGTAGATATGGAAGTATTTTTTTATGTCCAACAACCATGCCTCAACTTCTTCTCTTGTCCGGTATTCTGCATCAAAGGTAGCTGGTTTAATCTTTTTAAATTCTCCTTCAAGGTGGTCTATTTTTTTTCTTTTTTTGTCTGTTTTTGTTTTGTCCTCAGCTAAACGTGTTCCTTCAAAAGAACTGTCTCGTTTTTTTGCTTCAGGCCCAGAGTTCTTGGAGGCCCTTTTTTTGACCTATTCATCATGGTTATCATCCTTTAGGATTTTCTTGGTCACTATACTGTGCAGCAGGACCTCATTTATGTCTTGTTGTTCCTACTGTGATTTCTTCAATTTCTCATTGTCTACTTTGAAAACCTATAGCTCAACAATAACATTCCTCATTTTTTCTAGTACTTCCATAGAAGACCTTCCATCACTATTATGTCTTGGATCTCCATGAGGTCCATGTTCCATTTTGATTCTTGCATCATCGTGAGCTTCCATAATTCACATAAAACATAAATGTTTTCTCTTTGTAACAAAAAGGTTTATTAGTTTTTCATAGATTGAAATATGTGCTAAGAAACTAATGTGGCCCTATTCAGGTCCATTGTTGTAACCTTTTCCTCTAATACCATATGTAATGAACCTCAAATTCACCATCTGAGCGCAGGGTCCGACCACCATTGGATCGACGAGAACCTGCATGTTCTTTAAAGTGCAAGGAGTAGAGGGGTCACAAAATCCTGAAAGTAGGAGAACCGCCCATCTCAGGAGGTTATGTGGACCGTTGATTCGACTCCCTGTCAGAGTTTTGAGGATCACGAGTTGAAGAAGGAGACAGATATCAGCCGTCAGATCCAAGCGCAGGGTCTGACCATCGTTGGATCGAGGAGAACCTGGACGGTCTTTAAAGTGAAAGGAGAAGCGGGCGTAATCACAAGAAGCAAAATTGCGATGAAATCTGAGCTATTAGATCAAACTTTGATCTGGACAATTAATTCCAGTCAATATCGGAGTATCGGGGATCGAGACTTTGAAATGAAAAAAAAACTTGACAACAAGAACCTCGAAATCGTGATATGCAATTTCGTGATTTAATCGCAGCCGTTAAATTAAGAAGTGATCTGGACCGTTAATTCTCTTCATGGAGTATCGGGGATCAGGACTTTGAAATGACAAAAACACTTGACAACAAGAACCCGGAAATCGCGATATGCGATTTCGCAAATTAATCGCAGCTGTTAAGATAAGAAGTAATATGGACCGTTGATTTAACTCCTTATCAGAGTTTCATGAATCAGGAATTTGAAGTGACAAAAACATTTGACAACAAGAACCCCGAAATCGCGATATGTGATTTCGCAATTTAATCACAGCCGCTGAATAGAGATCAGATCTGGACCATTGATTTAACTTCTTATTGAAGTTTCATGGATCACGAATTCAAGAGGCAAAGAACACAATGCAACAAGAATCCCGATTTCGCGATTCAATCCCAGCCATTAAAATCAAGCTCGGATCTAGACCGTAGATGTAACTCCATATCAGAGTTTTAGGGATCGTGAATTCAAAAGGGAAAGAACACAATGTAACAAGAATCCCGATTTCACGATATGTGATATCACGATTCAATTGCAGCCATTAAAATCAAGCTTGGATCTAGACCGTAGATGTAACTCCATATCGGAGGTTCGGGGATCGTGAATTCAAAAGGGAAAGAACAAATGCATAAGGATGTGGTCACAGCACTTGGTCATGGGAAGAGAAGGAGTCATCCTAGATAAGCTCCATTTCAGAGTTTCGGAGATCGCAACATGAAGTGTTGAGACACTTGGGCACAGGAATGCCGAAATGCCGAAACCCGACTTAAAAAGGAAAGAATAATAAATGTGATCCAACGGTGCAGATAAATCTTGAATGTTATCGGAGGGTTATTGTTCTTTATCACAGATTAACTTTTCAGTTACAAATCCATTAGTGAAATGGACTCATGATTGCCAATCAGTTGGCGTTTCAGTTGCTTAGATAGTTGTCGTCATTTTTCCTACGGAGTTGGGAAGTTGAACCGGTGTGTTTGTGTGTATAAAAGAAGATGAAACAGACTGTGTCTGGTTGGTTGTTCTGTAAGGGAAAAAGAATGAAACTGTAAGTATAGAGATGAAGAGAATGCATAGGAGGAGCTTGAGCATATGTGAAGGGTGAGATAAAATGCAGAGCATAATAATGGAGAGTTGAAGAAGAGAAGAATGAGAGCATGAATTGATGCAGAGCGTACCTACTGAACAAACAGAGGAAAAGAAGAGAAACATAATAGTGTGCTGAAGACCAGATTGACAAAACAAAGAAAGATTGGTAAGAACTGATTTATCTATAAAGTCGACTATTTATTTATCCATTCATATTACAGGGTGGTTGGGAGGTGCTCGGGAGGACTATTGTCCTCAGAGGTTCAAGTGGGTGCTTGAACACAGGGAGTTCTAGCTTCCATCTGGTTGCAGCCAGAGAAACAAGGGTGGCAGGGTGGTGCTAGGGAGAACAAGTGTTCTTTGTTATACAGGTTGGAGCTTGTATAATAGGAAGTTGGTGCTTCCATCTAGTTGGTTTTGGAACATTCAGGAAGTTGGTACTTCCATCCAGTTGGTGCTGGAATATTCAGGGAGTTGGTGCTTCCTTCTAGTGGGTGCTAGAAAAACCAGAGAGTTGGTTCTCTCAAACAAGTTGTAGCTTGTAAAACAGAGGTAGTAGCCTCACATTGAGTTGGTTCTCAATTAATGATGATGTATAGAACTTAGAAGACTGCCTATCATTTCGAAGAAGAAGAGGTTTTCTCCCTTTATGGGTTTCCTCGTGAAAATATGTCTCTGTGTATACTTTATGTGTGACTGATGCTCTTTGATTTTACTGTCCATATGTTGTATATTGTTGATGATCACTTGAAGAAATATTAACAATGTTTTAATAGACATAAAATTGTTTAAGCATAGAAACAACTGATTCACCCCCCCCCCCCTAGTTGCTTTAGTAATTCCAACACTAAAGGTTGATTTGGTTAATGCTGACTGAGAGACTTAGTTGAGTCTTTGATTATTCTTGGTATTCTTTGAAATTTCAAATAGTATTACCGAGACTCAGACTAAGTTTTTTTTTACCAAGATTCTGACGGTTTAATGAAAGTATAGTTCCTTGTGGAAAAGTCTTTGTTATTCCTGAATTTTTTTCTTCTTCGACTACTATTTAATAGTACTGGCTTAAGGAAAGTTTTCATTACCGTGGGTAATTTCATAATGAATAAGGCCTTTGTTTCAATCACTCCTCCTGTATGAGGCAGGAATAATATATAAGTGAAAAAGACCTTTTAATAGGGGTTTTCTCATTCGTTCTCTAGGAGAAAAACTTCAAATATGTTGTCACCATATGGTAACTCTAAACTTTTCCTACCCCACATTCGTGCACTTTAAAAATAGAACCAGGTTTTCTTCGTAGCCCATTAAACCGTGGGTCTGATTGTGACCCCCATTGAGTTTGGTTTCGACACTATATTTATTTTCTAGACCCTCTAGTATTCTTACCGTTAACAAATATGTGCATCTATGTAAAAAGTAACTTGTATTCAACTAGGCTTTGATAAGGAAGAAAAATGCAGTCATCTATGTATCACGTATTACAGTCTACGATTACATTGAGGAATTCATTTTTCCCTTTTGTCTTTTATTTCCATTATATTGTTGCTATTTGTGGAATATTTTCAACAGAGTGAAGCTCTGTGTAAAAAACGATAAAATGTTTCCTTCCGCCGAATGAAATTCGAGTACTATACCTTTTTTTTATGTTAATAACAATGCATGATGTATTGCAACCTCTCAGGGTCTGGTTATGTGTACCTCTGTGTTGTTTTCACTGATTTTGTTTTATCGAGTGTAAGAATTTCATTATCATATCTAATGATGGGGCCCTATTTGTATGAGAGGGTACCCATAAAAAATTGATCGACCCAATTTCCCCTTTCAGTTACCAGACGGGGCTTTGACATTGCTTGGGAAAGGAAGAGAAATTTCCATCCTTTAAGTTAAGTAAAGACTCTATGGAAAATATTATTTCCCTTTCTTTATGTTATTCATTCTACCAATGAGATTCTTGATTTACAATTTTTATGGTTATTAACTTTAATTTCATGTTTCTCTTGCAGGGTCTTCTTCCCTCTACGATTCCCAGAATTAAGATGACTCTGAATCTAGCAAAGGTACTTAGGTTCTAGGATAGGGTTAGTGAGTATTCATTGATATTAGAAAAAGAATATGTTTGATCTAGGTAAATAATTCCATACTTTCATAGTAAGTCAAATGAATTTATCTCTGTAATTGGCTTGTTAGAAAATTAAATGGAAGGGGACTCCATCATCATAACACTTGAAACTAGCATTACCTATCGTGGGTGGATGAACAATGTTTACTACTGTTCTGATTTTCGAACTTAAACAGATTGAGTATGATTATGTAGATTTTTCTCCTTGAAGGATTATGTTTCTATGTATCACATCATAAAAATAACCTTTGATTTATGAAGCACTTGACTAGATATTTACTTTCATTATTATTACATTTCAGACCTAATATATATACTTTTATTATTACTACAGTCCAGAATATGAAAGATTTACTTTCTTTTCCACATGTTCTCTATAAGAATGGACCGGTGGCAATAGTCATTTGATTTTCTTTAAAGTAACAGAGAAGATAGATACAATCATTATTTGTTAATAGGATTAGAAAATCTCGATTCTAGTGTCTTATATAATATATAAAAAGGGGTTCTAGATTCTCTAAGTTACAGATTCGCCAAACTTTATGCATCTGGTATTTCGTTTTCATGTTGTTGATGCATACTATTGGTTAGCATATGATTCATATCATACATGGAAAAACATATATAATATTAACTATTTTTGTTGTCAATAGTCAACTTCAGTTTTGTTGTACAGATTCCCCAAAAATAGTGTATTTATATATAAGTAGCATATATAGGTATATTTTCTTGTACGCCTGTCATATAGGGGGTATTTATTTTTCTTCTGAATTTACTAGTACATGAGTTGAGACTCATAGGTATACACTAACTACCTATACAAATAGAATTATTCATAGATAACGGTATACTTGGTCCCAATCGCATCATGCACAAAATTAGTCTACTCCACAGAATTAATTAAAAGTGTGATTTAGCCTACAGGTTATCCTAATACAAAAGTAATGAAATTCTGTAGTAATAGTTCTTCCCGTTAATACATCCAATGACATTAGTATTTACTCAGCACTATGTTCCAATAGAAATAATCCATTCCTAATTGATTAATAGAAGGTATTTGATCAGTCTCTAAACACAACAACGTTCGACTAGGATTCATTCATAGAAATAAATAAAATGCAGATCTATGAGTGATCATAATATTTAACCAAAGACAGAGTCGGATAACATATCTTAATTAATTTATGTGAAGACAAAGGGAATAACCATGTTCCTCCCAACGGTAGAATAAGGCAGCCAAATCCATTTTCCTATTCACCCCCTAGCCTGACCATGAATCCATGAGGGAAAAATTGGAATTTCCTCTTCAGAAATGTCTTCCTCTATTAATAATCTTCTCCTTGCCTCACACTGAGCATGTAGTGTTCATAACAACAAGTGACCAGAACTATTATTTCCCACCATTCCCTTCCTTGCCTCACACTCAGAAAAGAGTGTTCATAATAGCAAGAGGTAATTTCTTTCCCCAACATACTTGGCAGTGTCTTGCCTCCTCACATATGCTATTTAACAACAATGTCTTTTTCTAGGTCTTTCTTTCCCCCACCCCCTTTGGGAATTTTTGCATCTTTCTAAATCCATGATTTTCAGGGGCTGCCAATGGCTAAATATCTAATTTTCCACTTGTAAAAATCCGCCCAGAGGTAGTTCCAACATGTTCCCCACTCATGGAGTCATGGTTAGCTGATATTAGCATGGTTGTTCCATTTGTCCTCCTGCAATTAATATAAAATATTATGTTTTCATACAAGTGTCATAGTCAAATAGTTAGCTGGGTCAAATCATATCTCTTCCCAACATTCATAATAATTAATGACAATTATCAAATTCGAAATTCAAAATAGCCATAAATGGCAAAAAAATTTCAAACTCGAATTTACTAAAAAAGGAATAATTTTTCAACAAATTTTAAATTTCAAAAATACTTTATTTTTGGTGGGATGTCACACACATATAACACATAACATTAAATGATCATTCCATTACGATTCAAAAAACATTTTTCTGTACACACAATTGAAATCTCATGCTTGAATTAAAAGTATAAGGAATCGTTAATGTAATGTCCCAAACAATTATATGGGAACGTCCAAAAAATGATAGATGTCTTTGTTAAAAAATAATAATGTCTCTGAGGTTCATAAAAATCAAATTTCATTTTCTCTTCAAAAAGTATTCATATTTTCTCCCCACAAACCATGAAATTAGTGAGAGACCTAGAAGACAAAAAGGGAGACAATTATGGGTCATCCTTTGGTTCTCACAAATTTTGAAAGAGGAAAATAAAAATGATTGTTCAGTAACAAACAAAAAGAGGTGAGATAAAAACAAAGTGAATATTCGACATACTGTATGATGGAATATATGAACCCTCATTTTCTTCTTGATGTGTCTTTAGTAGACATTTCTTGTGCTAGAGGTGGAATAATTGTATTAACCTCTTCTTGCTGGTCAAGTTTCATTATTTTAACCAAGGAGTATCTTAACTATTATTCCATTTACTCCCTCATAGGAAAAACCGGTATCTCATGTTTAGTCTTTGTTTCGAGTAACTTGTTTTCAAGTTATTTAAAATCAAGGCTCAATTGATGAAGTGTGTGTGTAATTCCTTGATTCTTGTTCATGTACCATGCTCACCATCATTCTAGTTCTTCTTCATATCGAATCATTAAATTCACTGGCCCAAGAAAATTTCAAGGCATCGAATTGTTCTTTTAATTTCTCTTTTGATAAGATCATTGTGTCCATAATTAAATGTAGTCCCTCAATTTCCTTAGTCAAATCAACAATTTTTAAGAACAAGTGACCTCTTTTAGTGTTAATGACATCACATCAAGACATGATTTCCCTTAATATTTCGATTATTTTCAACCAACAAGAATTAATTTGTTTCATACGAAGGAAGATCTTTATCTCTCCTATGTATATCACTTAAACTTAAGACCTTTTTCGGAAATTGTACCCATTGTTTCCTTGTAAAAAAATTCATCATTTTCCAAATTGTTTTGGAGATATTCTTTGAAATGCAAGACTCTTGTTCAGAAAGTAGATAAATTTGTTTCTAATGCTCAAATCTCAAGGATTAATTCTATCTCGGATATATTTTCTTAGGACCATTAATAAACTTGACGATCCCTTCAACCTACAGTTGGTTTCTGGTACATCCTCGATGTTGCACAATGGTTGTATAACAGTGATAGGTTTGACAATTGAAGCTCTTCGAAGGAAATATTGTTCTAAATCATTTAAATTTTCCTTTAAGATCAGTTTTCACTTATGTATATCATCAATGGACTCTTTTAAGGCCTCTCAAGTTGCTTCATGAAACTGTATGATTTTCGAGGGTATTACCCCTTGAAATTTGATCTCTAATTTCCATTTTTTAAATTTGTGTTTTCAATTAAGAGTTTTTTTGAATTCTTATTGTTGGACACGTGGTGAAAAGTGAAGATTCCTGTTCAAATATCTCTCACTCTTGTGAGGTGAATTCTTTATCTATAACCCTCCTTTCAATCATTCCTTTTTCATCCTACGTGGGCTCTTCTATCATGTAGTCAACCTCTATGTCTTTGGGACCCACTTCAACTTCGAGTGAATCTTCTCCTTCTTTTTGGGATTCTCTTTTTATTTTAACGGAGATATGAATAGTGTTTGATTTTTCAATTTTCTTTTTAATGGAGATATGAACATTGTTTGATTTTTCAATTTTCTTTCTAGTAGGGTTTTTATCTCCACCATCATATGAATTTCTAGTTGAATACTTTCTCTATTGTTGAACGTTATTTTGATGTTTTATTTTTGCTAAGGTGCTCTTCTATGACACATTAGGTGAACATGGTTTTTTACTTGTCGCTTCTCAACCCCATTTCTTGCAGTATTCATTTGTGTTGGCCAATGCCTCAATATCATCCACAGTCATTTCAAGAGATGCTTGAGGAGGATTTTTCTTATCTCCCCGTCACTCTTCTAATTGCATAGACTTACTTGGGTATCTTATCTTTCATTTCTTTTAATTCTTTATTAACAATCTATTTTTTCACAATGTTCACATGTATCTTGTTTATTCAAAACTTTCCATGGATTGTTGTTGTTTTAAATACAAAACCTTGATAAATCTATTATGATGGATGAGATGGGTTGCAATCCATAAGCTATGGTATTTATATTCTCCAAATTTTATAAATATAAAATGATGGAAATATAGAAAAACTTACAACTTCTTTTAAAAAGATAAGGCATATTTAGTTTTCTTTGAAATAAACACTCTTAATTTATACATTGCTTCAATCTTTATTATTTCATAGTCTTTATAACTGATTGTATATTCTCTTTATAATTTATTTTATATTCTATGTTATTATCTATTTTTAATAAGTATTTGTTTATATTTATAATTATTTTTATTATATTTTTATTTTCAAATATTTTTAAGAAATATTATAATTTATTGAAATATTTTTTTAATATTAATAAAAGTAATAATATTAACATATTTTTAAAATATTTTAATTAATATATATATATATATATATATATATATATATATATATATTCATCTTGTTTCATGTTTAATAAAATACAAAATAACAATATTTGACATTATAATTAATTTTTTTTATCATTCTAATAATTCAACTAAATATTACGATTATTAAATATTATTTTTTTGGAAAAAAAACAAAAAAGCTTGAATCAAATTTTTCTATCTATAAATTCTTTGTGTAATAAATAATATTATAAAATACTCTTCCATTTATATAGATATATTTTTAGATAATCATATTTTTAAATAAAGGTTTAGAATTAATAAAAATCCCATAATTAAATAATAATAAATTATATTAATAATTACAAGGATATAAATTAAAGTTAATAATAGTTACAAGAATATTAATTAAATTTAATATTAATAAATAATAATAAAATATTCAATAAAACCTACTAATAATATAAATATGAAGAGAATAAAGTTAATCTATATTATTTAAAAAATATTAATAACTCAAACAAATAGTATGTCATCCGTTCCCTAATACCAAGTTCAAACTTTATTAAAAAAAGTCTTAATATGCAAACACGGTATTTCATTAAACGAGGAGACCAAAAAACATCTCCTTACATAGCTATTTTGGGGTATACTATACCCCATTTGATATAAAATAAATAATTATGGGATCTAAAATAATCTTAAATTCGACGTTACACCACCAATTTCTCACCATTAATAAAAAAAGGTCTCACCTTTAATAAACAAGGTGACAAAATCACATTTGATCAATTCTAAAGAACAATAAAACCAACCGTTTAACACCTCATAAGTCAAACTTGATCACAAATGATTTTCGTTGGACAATGTGAAAGATGTAAGAGTGATGGAGTGACCATCACCAAAAGTAGTAATTGAGCTTAGGCAGATGATTTTCGTTGGACAATGTGAAAGATGTGAGATTGATAGAGTGGCCATCACCAAAAGTAGTAATTGAGCTTAGGCAACGCTCAGGTCTCAAGAGGAACAGTTATACCAATGTCAACAATGGCTTGTTATTTTGCCATATGGAGCTAGTTCACATGTCTGACTGATAATTAATTGTCCGTGAAACATGGATGACAAAGTCGTAATTGATTCGTAAGTTGTATAAAGATAACAGTGCCAACATCCTTTTGCTATCGGTAAGGAACCCTAGAAATTTTTACTTTGCAATGGCAAGTAGGAAGACATCGAAGCTGCACGATGAGAAAGGAAAATTTAAAATTCCCGATTTGAATCTTCCTGCACTAACAGAGGAGTCAAAGCTCCACAGGGAAGGCAAACGAAAAATTTCTGTTGTAACTCAAACTCCACCAACAAAAGAGAGGGAGGTCGAGAGTCACAAGTACTATATTTTTCGTGATTTAAACCTTCCTCCTCCAGTGAATAGAGAGATCAACGAACGAACTGTCAAAGAGAAAATGTTGGCGAGCAGCTTTAGTTATAGTCCTCAATGTGGAGGAATAAAATTGTTACTTAAGAATTAAGATGATGTACAAGCGCTGTTTTTGCAGTTCATAACTGCTAAGAACCACGACCTAATAAATGTATTTCATTACTTTTACTAATGAATATTGCATATAATATAGAGTCGTTTCACTTACACATTGATTAAATCGTTGGAGTCATTTCCATTCCGGATTCGTTATGTAGGGTTAAAATCTTTTAGTGTTTTTGTATTAAGCATATGATTATTTAACAGTGTTCGATCTTGGCCATCCGTGATCCATCCGTGATTAAGCATATGATTATTTTCTCTCTAAAAGATTCTGTTGATTACGTGAGAATTCACATAGTTTTCGTTTTGAGAGGGTAATATTATTATTTTCGATATTATATGGATTAACTGGAGTTTTACTGAGCGTCTCGTTTAATTACGAAGATCTTACCAGTTTACAAGGTATTTTTGATGAGAGACAGAACCTAAGTAAAATTTCTATCTTGGCACCTAGACTAAAAAACTTGTAACTTTTTTGTCCATAGGAAGTATCTTCCACCACCTCATCCAACATCGGACTTCCCCAAATCTCCTGACCCTGAAAGCGATCTAGAAAGTAGTCCACTAATTAGTTCTTTACTATCACAAAACCACTAACAAGCAAAAGAAACCCTAGCTATCTTAGCCTGTGCCCAGTGCCCAGAGCTCGCATCCTGCCGTAAACCTAACCCGAACGCTCCCGCCCTGCGGTAAGCCTAGTGCTTCCTGATTCATACGTGGCTCTTCACGGCCACCATCCTTATCCCCAGGTTACCGATCAAACCATTTAAATTTCTGCGCTTTGCATGCACGAATACTTCTTCCATAAAGCTTTGCTATACCTAAATACTTGTGGATACGTGAACGCTTATGTGAAGTGAAACCCTAATACTTGTGCGGTAAAACTCTGCTGTTAGAATGGGTGGTATATTCCTTTGCAATGAATACATCCACTTCTGTCAGAGGTAAAACTCTACGGTTTTACATGTTCTTCATTGTGTATTGGAGGGCCGTGTTCTATGTTTCGTGCTTAGGAGGACATTTTCTATCCCTCTCACTCTCACATGCGGGAACCCTAATAATGCATATAAATATCATTAATGTTTATGTTTTCCGTATGATTTATATAGGAAAATTGAATATTTAATAAAAGGAAATTCAAGGAACCCTAAGGAAAATTTAGTACTTACTTTTCCATGATTTATTGATGGTAAACTTTTTAAATGGCTGCCATGTAAACGATGAGCCGTGATTATGTGGAGATACTACCTTTAAAAATAAAAATGGATTAATCATCCTAAATTATTTAAATTTTAATTTGATTTTTTATTTCTAATCATTGAAATTTACAATTTCTTAATTTAAAATAAATCTTACAATATTTTAAATAAAAAACTATTTTTTTTTTTTAAATAAAAAACTACTATTTTTTTAAATATTATATTTTTGTTTTTTAAATTACAAATCAATTTAAATTTAAATTAATTAAAACATTGAAAAATAAATAATTATCAATTAACCTATCTTAATTAAAAACAAATTAAAAAAAATGCTAAAAGTAATACGATTTATTAATAAACAACATATTTCTCACTGTTTATTAACTAGCACAGCCACATAATTAATGTGGCTGATGAACGCCGAAAAACATATTTAATTTATTAAATCTACCTTTAACTGTAAATAAAATCTAATATATCTTCTGGCTGCTCTTCTTAAACCATATCGATCGATCGCAGATATCAGAGCTCGCTTCAGTATCAATATCGATATGCTATTAAACCATATGCAAAATTTTCTCATGAACGGCTCTCCAGAAACGCACGCAGAACGCACGCAAATTAAACCATATGCAAAATTGTCTGATGAACCGCTCTCCAGAAACGCACGCAGAACGCACGCAAAATTTTCACCTATCGGCTCTCCAGAAACGCACGCACGCAGAACGTGGCATCACAATTCACATAAATAGGATCCGTGGCAATGAAGATGAAGCAGTTCCTGGTAAAAATCTAAACGTGGCAAGAAAAAAGTTTTATAGATTTTAATTATTGGTAATTAATTAAACGTGGCAATTATATGGCTCGATAGTAATTTCTTAATATGATTAGGTAAATGTGAAAAAGTAAACATGTTAACGGATGCCTTGATAAATGCAAGAAAGTTATGAACAATAAATCTGACCCATTGATTTTGGAGGACGACTAAGAATATGACAGCATCTTCAATGCATAGCCATCAGATTAGGGTTTAAGGTTAAATAAAATTAAAAGATCATTAATTGTGCCCATTGTCAATAGGTATACGCCTTTCGGCGTAATAAACAACACATTTTGGCTCAGTGACCAGGGTTGGAATTCGATGGACACAAATTTCCGTCATGTAGGTAATGACCTGGTCCAAGACCCACACATTTTGGCTCAGTGACCAGGGTTGGAATTCGATGGACACAAATTTCCGTCATGTAGGTAATGACCTGCTCCAAGACCCAATACCTGATAAGATTTCTGGTTACCGTGTTTTGACTAATAAGTGGCTCATTGTCGGCACAATTAAGAAACCAGCTCACTTCTGCGATGAATACATACACTTCTCTCTGCTGTAAAACTCTAGGGTTACAAGTTCTTTATTGTGGATTAGAGTACGGTGTTCTATCTTTCGTGCTTAGGAGGAGATTTTTTAATCCTCTCACATGCGAAAACCCTAATTCCAAATCTCGAATCTCTTTACCTGTATTTTTATTATTTATAAAGAAAATTAAATATTTTTATTATTTATATAGAGTTCAATTAAATATTTAATAAAAAAACATTCAAAATGTTTTTGGAAAATCCTTGAGTACTTTTTCATGATAAACTTTCTAAATTATTACGAAGAGATATCAACTTCAAAAATACAAATGGATTAATCATCCTCAGCTACTTAAATTTCAATTTCGTTTTTCAATCTTATTCTTAATAATTGAAACTTAAATTTTTTTAGGAGAAAAGCTCATCTTTGTGGGGGCATAAATTCAACATTTTTGGCACTTATTGCAAAGCAAAATAAGCTTGTCTATTCTCTTTTGAAGACTTCTGCCCAATTTTTTTATGCAATCCGATCTACAAAGCGATTACAAAAGTCATTGCAAATAGGATCAAGCCAATCTTGTCAAGATGCCTCTTAGTTGAATAGTTGGGGTTCCTTCAAGCCATGAGAATACAGGATGCTATTGGAAAAGCACACAAAAGTCTACATAGCATTAAAAAAAAGAACATTATGTCATTGGTGATGAAAATGGATTTAAAAAAATCCTATGACAGTATTGACTGGGAGTACCTAAGACTGATTTTACTCATAGGAGGGTTTGGCACACACTTGACTGATTGGATCACGAGCTGCATTACTAGTGCTAGTTTTGTTGTGCTAATAAATTGTGAGGCGACGAACTTTTTCAAGAGTGAAAGGGGGTTTCAGCAAGGTTGCCCACTTTCCCTGTATTTATTTATTTTGATCATGGAGGGACTCAGCCTTATGTTTAAAAAGAGCATATCCAAAGGAGAAATTTCAGGTATAAAGGTTACAAATTTTACAAATATCATTCATATTATGTTTGTAGACGATGTACTAATTTTTTCAAAAGCTAATATGACGGAGTGGACAACGATATCTTAGATCCCACAATTATTTTGTTTGGTTTATGAGATGAGCATAAACATTTCAAAAACAACTGTTCACTACTTGGGTTTAGAGGACGCAGACCTCATTCCTTTCAAGATGGATACTCCTTTATCCTTTGTCGAACTAAACTCGGGCTTCAAGTATCTCAGATTCTATCTAAAGCCAGGCGTCTCAAAACTTGTTGACTCGCGTTGGCTTGTGGAAAAACTCGAAAAGAAAATTGGGATCTAGTGTAACAACTGGCTATCACTGGGAGGTTGATTTATATTGGTAAAACATGTACTAGAAAACCAATTGAACTTCTGAATGTCCTTGGAGCATATCCCACGCAAAATTCTAAGTCGAATCCATAAACTAATGCTTGATTTTTTATGGAAGGAAATACCGATAAACATCAGTTCCACCTCTGTAGATGGGATCTACTGTCAAAGCCAAAGGATCGGGGAGGTTGGGGGCTACAAAATCTTCCTCTTTTCAACTCGGCTCTTATTGCCAACACACTCTCACGATCCATAACACACAAAAGTCTATGGCATGACATTCTTCTAGAAAAATATTTAAAAAACACTATTGTTACTGCTTGGTTATGGAAAGCCTCTCACAAACAGAATGCGGCCTCTAGTTTCTGGTCTGGCCTCACGAGCAATATCCCTGGTCTGGTCACACGAGCAATATCCTTGTCCTTCTTCATTAGCTACGATGGAGCCCAGGATCGGGTCAACAAATTTTAATTGGCATGGAAAAATTGATTGGCCTGGAGGATCGTTCCCTCCTATCAACCACCGTGATTTCTCATCTGAATAAAATTAATATTACAGTTTTAGCTCAATTGTGTGACCCTTCTAGCACGGTTTCCTTTCCAGAGATTTGGAAAAACACTGATGCACTCGACGTCATGGGTGAATTAGCAACAAAGTGGAACTCTTACTACAGGACTTTAAGAGGTGTAGGCATCCTTCTCAAGAACAAGGCAGATTCCCTGATGTGGACGGGGGGTGAATCCTCTGATACTATATCAGTCAAGAACATATACAACGCACTCATAAATTCTATGGACATCCCATTCACCAACAGATGGTTAAAAAAGCTCTGGAAATGGAAGATTCAACATAAAATAAATCTTTTTTGTGTGGCTGGCTACAAATCAGAAGGTGCTCACTTGTGACTCCCTTGAGAAAAAAGGGTGGGAGGGCCTAGGGATCTCTCAACTTTGCAACTGTAATATTGAAGACATCGACCATATACTCATCCACTGCCCCTTCACAAAGGAGGTATGGAATCATGTTTTTTCTCTCTATCATTTAAATTTAAAATGGGAAGGGCACATTATCATGGACTGCTTTAACAACTGGTCAACAATTTACACAGCACCCCTTAGCCTGGCAACGATGGTGTGTTGGCACATCTGGTTAGAGAGGAACCACACTATATTTGAGGAGAGAATCCCCTCTCCTATCGCAGTACACCGAAGGATTTCGGGATCCTACTCCTCGCAGCCTTCAAAATTCCAAGTTAAACAAATCAAAACTTACAATTTTCGATAGTTTGAAGGCTTCAATATTGCTTGCTTTGATGGTGTAGCCCATTCAAATGGTCAGTGTTGTGGTGCTGGGGGCATCATAAAGTTTAGTTCAAGCAAGGTTTTAAAAGGGTACATAAACTATGGGGTTGGCATAAACACAAAGGCCAAGCTCTTGGGATTATGGGCTACACTCACTCTGGAAATCATTTGGTCGACTGAAAAACTTCTAGTATTGGGTGACTCAAAGGTTATAATTGACTTGATAAATCAAAAGGGTCAACTACTTGCGGTAAACTTGGAGGGTTGTAAACACAAAAATGAAGAGGTGGCGACTACCTTCAAAGATGTAAATTTCCAGCACATCTTGAGGGATCACAACAAAGAGGTGGACTTTCTCTCAAAGAAAGCACTCAAGGAACATGCAGGAACACTGTCTTATTTTATTTGGGAAAATGGGACCGAAATTCAACACACAAATCTTAACTTTTTTGAACCATCTCCGACCTAGGGGAGAAATGAATAGCAGAATGTTGTATTTATGCCTCTGGTATCACAGATTTATCCTTTTCTCATTTTTCTGTAAGTATCTTTGAGTTTAGGTATGGACTGTTATTGTTATTCTCTTGAATGGTTTACTAGTTTTTTTGTATCGAGGCTCGCATGAAAGCTTGTCCAGAAACATTTTCTTATGTAAACAAATTTATACTATAATATAAACTTGAGTCAATTTTCTATTTAAAAAAAAAAACACAAATCTTGTAAGATTTTAAATAAAAGAGTACAAATTTTCATGATATTTTTGTTTTTTAAATTACAAAGTCAATTTAAAGTCACCAAACATTTTGAAAATTGAACAATGATCAATTAACATGTTCTAACTAAAAACAGATAAAAAAATCATACTAAAAGTAGTACACTTGGATATATATTTAACTCCCTTAACTTTAACAATACTAACACTTTTTTCTCTTTTATAATTATTTTAACATAAATTAAAAGTTTACTTATGATTTTTATTATTCTATTTACCAAAATGAAAATTTAATAAATTTTTTAGAAGATTATATTAATCAAATCGGAGTTTATAGTTTATCTCATTTATTATTCTATTTACCAAAATGAAAATTTTATAAATTTTTTAGAGGATTATATTAATCAAATTGGTGTTTATAGTTTATCTCATATCAATATAAAGTATATCAAGTATATAAAATTTTTTGTGAGTTTGGTATACATAAAGGAATTTCTTAAGAATACACTTCATCACAAACTTCAACAGTGGGGATAAAATATTAAATAAATGAACAAATTTTATTTAATAAAATTGAAGCCTAAAGTGCTTGGATGTGTTATTGGTGTCGAGTGAGGTCATCTTGTCAAAATCTTTAATGATTTCTAGGTGATGTATACTAATGATTCTCGATAAAGTTTGGATCGATTAGAGTCAACATCTATAGTGTATTTAAAATGTTGTCTTGATATTGCATCCATGGTATTTGAGGATAAATTTCAAGTGTTTCATAAAAAAATAAGCCCATTATTTGGGATCCTAATGGTTAAGAACATGTGTTTCCTCTTATGAGGTCGCAGGTTCAAATACAGAGGGGGGTAGGGTATGTACACCTTTGTAGACTTTAGAAGCTAAATTGTTGTTCAGAGGAGGGTCCCTTATGTTGGAAATACTAATACAACTGAGAGGGGGGGGGTGAATCAGTTGTTTATAAGCTTAAACAATTTTATACCTTCTTAACAATTATTAATATTTCTTCATGTGTCATCAAGCAACATACAACATATGGATAGTAAGAGTAAAG
>ML781982.1:263845-275476 GCA_009831015.1 Picea engelmannii
CTTCTGTATCTCGAGCTTTTGTGGGCATCTTCTTCCATGCTGTTCCTCCTGAGATTTACATTCAAATTTCTTATTCTGCTATCCTCACTGTTGTCATCAATGACAAGCATTCACTGCATTCTGTCCACTGAATTTGCCAACACCTTATACCACAGATAACGGGGTCTCATACATCAATTTGGTGTCTCGCTTGGTTATCACCTTAAAATTAAATTACTATTATTATTACAAAGGTGGGCTTTCTAGGTTGTAGGAGATGGAGAAAATGGATGTGGAGTTAATTTTATGGGGCAGAGTCTATTAAATGGGAATCTTGAAGTGATGGGAAAAGGAGATTTAAGACTATTGAAAAGTCGTTATTAAAGTAGATTCACATCTTCAAATAATAATTTAATTGCAACATTTTTAAAAGCTTTAAAAAAACTAGAATGGAGAAATTAAAAGATATTAATTGAGATTAATATACCAAGATATTAAGTGTTTATAAGTAATATTAATAAATGCATTTATTACTTCTAATTATAATTAAAATTATCACAATAACTCACTTCAACAATTATATGATCTTCAAGTTTTCATGAAAGAAGAGATGCATAATTTCTAGTCGAATATTGAAGAGATTTCAATGTCCTTCCCATTTGTCCATCACATATAACATCTAAATTTTGTACAAAATTAATGATATAAATATAGAGTACACCAACATAGATTACTCTAAGCATAAGAGATTTGAATTTGAATTTCCTTTTTATTCTTCTTAAAACATGATAGAAGGAAATATTAATTTCAATTAGAATATTGTCATGAAAGCATCACTATATACAGTTTCAGTGGGCCTAATGTTTAAGAACATGTGTTTCATATTAAGAGATAGCAAGTTCTAATCCATAGGAGGGTAGAGTATGTATACCTTCATACACTTTAACAATTAATCCTTGTGAGGAAGGGGTCCCTTGTCCTACAAACAAAGATGTCTCATACACCAATTTGGTGTCTAACTTGATCTTAACCTTCAAATTAGATTATTATTATTATTTAAATTAAATTAATTTTATAAAATACACCATTAATTAAATTTAAATTATTTTATTTTCTTTAAATTTTATAAAATAAGCAATTGATTAAATTTTAATTATTTTACCATGACTCCATATCTGTGAACTTTTAGCCCACGATTTATTAAGAAGCAACACATTTGCACGTGATGGCCACGGTTGAAATTGGGGGGCATTTGTCAATGTTTTACGTTTAAACTTTTTTCATCGTCGTCTCCTACAAGAGACAACAAAATCGAGATAATGTACCGAGACAACAAACTTTTTTCAATTTCTTAGTCTAGTAGGGGTGGTAGGTAATGAGATAAATGAATGTTGATGTCGATTTTTATCCATTTTAGAGGTTTTTTTTTGGCTTTAAACAATTAAAAAATATTTAATTAAAGGTATTTTTTAAGTATGTTGGGTTGGATTTATTGTTGTTTTTTTTTTATTTATTTTTTATGGTATCTTTATTTTAATACTTATGAGCAATATTTATTTTACTTGATCTTTAAATACCACTTGAAACTTTCATGCTAGAAGCAATGGAATGTAGGGTCGGATTTTAAATGTGGAAAATTGTTCTATTAAATGTAATCAAAATAAAGTGTATATAATCGTGTTTTGTTAGATAACTTGAGCGACCTGAAATAATTATAAAAATTATTCTTAAGTCATTGATGAATTTTTTGGTGTGAAAGTTGTGTAGAAGTGGAGACACCTTGAGGAAACTTATAATTACTAGGTAGGGAGGAGGCATCTAATGCTCACTACATCTATAGAAATAGGTACATCTTTGCAAAAATGGGATCACCAACTAGAATTTTTACCATAAATTCAATATTGAACAGTTAGTTTCTTATCAAAACTTCATTGTTGAAGGTCACACTTTTAGACATAACGTCTTTTGTAGAGTAATATGTAAACCCAAAACGTCAAAAAGAAATTGTTTGACGGATTAAGATGGGCGTTGCTTAACTGTTCTACGAAATGGATTTGTTCACCGAAATCTCACGACAAAAATCTACACGAAATCACAATTTTTCGTTATTTAAAATCCATTTATAAATGTAGAAATGGATTCAACATGTTGAAAAACCACTCAAACATTCTGATTTCATAGAAATAATCACTCAAATCTACAGATGTAACCATTTCTCGCCAAATTTCAAACAAAAATTCCTAAAAAATATAAAAAAAAATCATTTCACATAACATTTAAACTATATTCAAATTCCAACAATAATAACTATATATATTTTCAATGTACATCAATGCTCATTAATGACGATATATATTTTCATGTATATCAATGCTCATTAATGACGATATATATTATCATTGCATCAAAGGATGCAAACTCTGATAAATGTCAAATAACGACAACATAACTACAGATATTACCACAGTGCTAAATGAGGCTTACGAGACTTCATAGTCAACGCTCGCTTAGACATCTTTCACCACCGACACATGACTTCAAATAAACTTAAATTTTGATAGGATCGATCACATGTAACGTTAATGAATGAAGGAAGAATGAATGAAATTCTTCTTTTCAATGGAGGTTCCAGCTATTCTTATGGTGATTGTTAGGTTGAAGCTTAGGTTGAAGATTTTCTTATTGAGAAACAAAGGTTACGCATATGCCCTATTTTTAGCGGTTTGGCCACAAAAATTCAGTATTAAAAATATACTTGGTAATTATAATTAATAGTAACATTTTAAATTATTTAAATTAATTATAAAATTTTATTAGTTAGTTAATATTTTTATAGTTAATATTTTTAAAACATTTTTTTTTAATTATATATATATATATATAATTTTTTATATATTTTATAATCATAAATATTTTAAATAAGTATTTTAAAATAAAATGGATTTAATAAGTTTTATTTAAGAAGATTAAAAATATTTAATATTTCTTTGTTATAGTTAATTTAAAGAAAACAATTAACAATGTTAAAATACAAAAAGATATTTTATGATTTACATAGTGAAATGGATTGGAAAAATCCTAGCATGCATCATGATGAAAGAGCTTGTTATCTTTATAATACATAGAGGGTAGAGAAAAAACAATTTATCTTAAAAAGGTATTATAAGTTTTCAAAATCTTTATAATACCAATTTTCGTAAATGAGTCATCAAAACTAAGGAGATTTAAGAGAATTTTGTTTTTATCATTTTCTTGTTAAGGTTTGAGATACCAATTTGACCATTTAAAACTTTATCAATTTTTTTGCTCAAAGTACCATATATCAAATTTAGCTATTCGATATTAAAATAGTCTACTAGGACTAATTCAAATAAATTAATTGTAAGATAGAGTTGGGACATTATTGTTCTCCTTCCTTCCTCTTTTTAACAATTATATTTATAAGTTAGAAGAGATGAGTTATTATATGTACTTGATATTTTTGTTTTAGAAATGATTCACTTCTTTTAGCTAGGAGTCCCATTGAAATGTTCATGAATGAATTAGCTTGATACACAACAAACCCCACCACCATCAACCTCCTAACAAAGTGTAGTACCTAGACCCATGACATTGCAATGGAATGGACTTAAGTGGCATGTATAAATCAACAAAATGTCCATGCCAATGCCTCCACATAGAAGGATTATGTGTCAATGAGGTCATTGTAGCCCCTAACTCCTCCCACAAGGAAAATAATGTCCCAGATTTTTGTTCCTTCTCTCTAGAGAAGGAGACACAGCGATCAAACCCTCCCTCTTACATTGTAACTAAATGGGGGGAAATTATCACATGGTCTACTCAGAATTCAAGTTATAGGTGTTAGTGTTCTTTTACAATGTAGCCAACTAGTGTTAATCATATACTCGTGTAGGCATCCTTATCATCCAAGGTGTGAGAGATACCTCCTTGTGAATAATAGACCTCTTCCATTGTTATATAGGAGACATTGTCTTGTATTTAATTACAACAAATCTAAGAAATCATTTTCATTTTGTCTTGTATAAGGTTTTTTGTTTTTTGTGATGTCTTTTTCTCCTAAGATATTCTTTTAAATATATCATCATATCAACGAATTCTATGAAAATACCTTCTCAATTTTTTTGAGAGATATTTTCAAGCTGTTTGAACCTCAAGATCTAGATCATATCTTCAAGATCCAAGTCAAATAAAATAGAAGAGGAGAAAGTTTATCTATGTTCCTTTATTGTCCTAGATAGTGCCATTGTTTATCTTCATATCAATTAAGATAGCCTCCTCTACATACAACATTAAGGATTGAGTGTCCAAATTTATGAATTTACTCAACCAATTTCGATGCTTTTTTCTAAGTGAACTAGATATCAAGCTCCCCGTTCATCAATTCTCTATCTCATTCCTTGTGTGTTTTCACATATTGAACAATGAGCATCTTACTATATCCATAGTCATTCTAGACAATGCTAAATGGAGGTGGTAGAGATTGGGGAGTTCAAACTCATAGGTGTATAGGGTTTCTTCCTTCTCACATTCACATCTACCAATAGTTTTTGGTGAATTATCAAGTTCAACTTTTGTACACTAATTTTGGTATGATTTAAAGTTGTTTCTTTCTTCTACATTAATTGTTATATGGGTAATTCATATTTCATTGGTAAATCTCCCTATTAAACAACAATCATCTTGTACAAAATTAAGAACTCGAGCACTAGAATCTAGTTGCAAAAGAATTCAAATCAAAGCGACAGAGTGATTGAAATTCAAGTTTCACTGGCACTAACTTTGTGAATGATGTTGTGTAGTTGTATTGTTTATATGTTCTCTCTCACATTACTAGTATGCATGAGGCCTCCCTCATAGAGAATATATTTTATTTGTATGATATTACATTTCCTATTTAGTATTTTTTTGGTGAACTTTTGATTTGATTAAATAAAGAGAGATGGAGAGGCGGAGATAGAGAAAAAACAATAACTAAAAAAAAAGTGAAATACTATTTGATTTCATGGAAATTTGGCCCATTGGAATGTGATTATCGCCAATAATGTGTTTTTATCATTGTTTGATTTATCTCAAAACAAAGTTGGCATTGCAGAGACACATATATAGTGTTCTTTTTGTATTTTCTATTGACAACAAAATCCCCATAATTATCACATATAGAAAATCAATATGCAACAATTGTTGCATCCTAAAGGGTTCTGGAAAATATCAGTTGAGGCTCAACTAGTTCTTACCAAGCAAGTTGAGAGATTTACTTATTTAAACAAACTTGTTGAAGACATGGGTTTGATTGGATTGAATTCTTTAGATATTTTGTTGTTTTGTTCTGTTGAATTTAACAATCCGATATAAGTTTGGGACAACTTTGCTCCTTTATTTTGTAATGCCATTGAATTTCAATCATCAGAATTGGAAGCATAATTTTCATCACTTGTACTTAATGAGCATGTTTCCATTGAATATTACCTTGCCAAAATTAGGTTAATATTGGAAGGACTGAAAGGGTGTGGAGAAAAAAAATTAGATCAAGACTCAATTTTCTTTATTATATCTAAGGTAAAAGCTCCTTTACTGGTATTTTTTTACTTTACTATGGATGCACTTGGAGATGAGTTTAAAACCCACTATTTTGAGATTTTATGTGAGTTTCTTAAAAGGGAACAATCTAAGCTTATGTAATTAGATTATATTGTTGTCTCATGTAGCTAATACCTCCAAAGGTAAGCACAAAAAACAACATAAACAAAGAAATATGTTTCTCAACCTAGTGAGTCTCCCTACAAACATTCGACCTCCAAGACAAGAAGAAGTCAAATGAATCTATATAATTTTTATGTCATATTTTGGCATGTTGAATGTTTTCCTCCATATTCTAGGTCCAATAACTCTACCTCCAAGACAAGAAGAAGTCAAGTGAAATCTATATATTTTTTATGTCATATTTTGGCATGTTGAATCCAAATGTTGGTTGAAACTAGAAACTTTGAATGAAGTCATGTTAAAATATAACATTCCAGTACCCAAACCTTCCTCATCTTCCTCATCTAGTAAAGGGCATGATTTGTCTACTCAATATTTATATGCATCTTCCGACAACTATATACTTCATTGTCTTGCATCACATCATATTACTCATTATCATGAGTTTCTACCTTCCACATATAATTGTAGGATTTAACATGTCACAATCGGAGTCTCTACCAAAATTCATGTTTTAGGATAATGAGCCATGTAGTTATATGTTGGGTGCATGAATGATATTCTCTTTGTTCTTGAAATCTCTACCAATCTGCTTTATACTTATCATATTTTGAATTTTGGTGATGGTAAAACAATAGAGTTTTCTCATGATAATGTAGCCACTCAAGAACTAGAGAATCTAGATATTAATGTTCCTTCTTGAAGATGTTATCATAGCTCTCAATTGTATAGGTTTACTTTGTTCTAGACTTCCTTCGGTTCCATTTTAATTTCACATGTTGATTATTTTTGTATACTTTGTCATGAAATATTTGGCCATCTAAGCTATATGTATTTGAAGTAGTTGAGCACATAAAATTTGGTTATTGGTCTTCATAAATATTCTTTCACTAGTGGAGTTTGTCAGGTTTTGTTCTTGTAAAACAACATAAAGATTTATCTCCTAACGTTACGTTCCTGCATGTGCACCACTTAAGTTGGTACATAGTGATCTCATGTCATTTCTAGCTCATTCATTTTTAGGGGCTCAGTATTCACTCGCTTTTATTTATTAATTCTCGCATTTCTCTTGGTTGTAATTGGTTTAATTATAATGGTGAAGTTTTTACTACTTTTAATACCTTCAAGTATTTTGTTGAGAAGCATACCTCTATTTTTGTGAAGAAACCATGCACTGATAATGGGGTGGAGTATATCAATCAAGCCTTCAAGGATATTTTTGTAGAAAACATGGAATTCAACATTATCACTCTATTCCCTAAACCCCTTAGTAAAATGTTGTTATTAAAAGAAAGAATTGGACACTGAAAGAGATGGAAAACTAAATAATTTAGTCCATGAACATGGAACCTTGTTTCTAGGTTGAATTAGTCAATTGTTCCAATTACATTCAAAGTTGTATGCCTTGTAAGGAAGTGTTGCATATTACTTCAAATGAATCTTGGAGCCATGTTCATCCCAATGTCTCTACTTTTAGAGTATTTGGTAGTTCAACATGGGCCTGAAGTCTAGATGAAATATGTAAATCTATGGAGAGGAAGAGACAACCACTAATATTTGTTGGTTAATATGAGAATATGAAGGCATGTGGGTTATTTGATCCTATTTATAGATATTTATTGTTTCAAAGAGTTTTCATTTTGATGAGCGCTTCAACTCCAGATTGTCTCCTTCTCCACTAATAAATTTTCATGTTGAAGATATTTCCATACTACCAACCATAGGGTCTTATTCCAAAATATATTTGGAAAAAGAAATGACCATAGAATCAGCAAGGAAGAAATAGTTGCATAATAATAAAATTCTAAAAACTGTATTCTCTTTTATATTAAGAGTAGTTGATTTCCATTAGGAATTGTTGCATGTTTTAGTATTTTATTTGTTCCTGCAATCAAATGAAGGATAGATGAGGTTATAAGGCTGAGATCAGATGATTTAGAAATAGAAAGTCGATGTCAAGAACCTTTATAACAAGAAAATCCATGCCTTTGTGTGCATAAGGAGAAATTAATCCCTCGAGAGATTGTCGCGGACAAAAAGGGGATTATAGAATCTCAAAATGTCTTGGCATAGGACAAAAGGGCTTGTGCACCAAAAACATGCTAATTTTATAGTCCAAGGGGCTTATCACAATACCACAGCCTAAGAGTGTAGAAATAACAATTCTTCAGACCCTGAAAGACCAATGGCTTAGATATTATCGTGCACGCTTTGCCAAGATCGATGGTCAATATATAGTTTCGGGGTCCCCTCTTTGGAATCACATTTGGATCCAAGCCTCAAGCACTCCAAAGAAGATCCTTCGATGGAAAATATATATTTAAATAACTGTTCCCCCCATCGACAGTACAAATCTGATCCAAAACACCAAAACTTTTGGCCATGTCTCACATCATCCAGCCAATAGGGCGCTATGAGGGCCAATCCAAATATACCACGTGGACATGTGAAGCCCCTATCCACCGCATTAGTAACAATATGGGAGAAGAAGAAGGTGACAAGTGTCGACGGTGGATCCATCCTAAAATGTTTCATGCCTTAGCCAATTTTCTCTTTGGAACAAGGGAAAATCAATGGTCCTTGCTCAATATCCCATTACTCTGTTCAAAGGTCAACATTTTTCCTCACATCCATGTTCTCAGATTCTCATTTAAGTCGTATCCTACAAAAATCCAAATGGGCCCTTGCAATATATGATCCAAATCCATTTGGACCTGTTTTTTAAGTGAGACCGATCAATAATTTGAATCTGTCGTCAAGCATTTAAGAATCCTTACTAGATGTCATGAAATCCATCTAGAAGAGAACTATTAGAGCCAATCAATGGATATCAAATGGATAGGTGAAACCCACTAAAATCACCCCAAAGCATATCAATCTTGGGTGACACGTGTCCCACTTCCCCGCCATGTCAACATCTGTAATAAACCCCAATTTCGTCATAAAAAAAAATTATTTTAATTACATTAAGTTCTAAGTCTGTATGTTATATTTACAATAAGAGGAATAACCTTGATTTTAAAACTATGCTACCTAGTGTATTCAAATTTATTTCCTAATATTACAGAACCATAGTCTAGTGTTTAATCTTCAACTTTTATTTAAGTTATACTTGCCTTGGTAAGTGGTTAAATAGTTATATTGTAGTAAAAAGGGAATAGACATAGGCCTATGACTTAATATTCCAGCCTCCTCTTTAACACCCACTTCCACCTACGCACGCCTACTGGAACTGCAAGACCCCGAGGAACTTTATCAACATAAAACGGGTAAACAAAATCCTGGCTTTAGCGTTGGATTTATTGGGTTGGATTTTACATAGGTGACCACAGACTTGGAGGAATTTTATTCGGTCGACTGAGAGCCTTCGTAACCCAATAGACCTTCTAGTTGAAAGAGAACCCTAAGCTGGCAGTAGATTGATCCTTACCATACTTAACTAAGTCCAAGCACCGGCACTAACTAGACTAGGAAATGACGGGTTCTAGGAGTTCCAGACTTGTCCTCATGGATAAATATATTAAAAGGTATTGGATGTGTTGACAGACGGAATTAAAGCTCTGACTGGCCATTGAATGGGGTCGATGAGAAAACAAGAGTCACCATGTACCCTCATCTAGCCCAAACATGGCACATTGCTACTGTCACATGGCAAAATTCCTCGTTATACTCACCACATTCAATATTCCATTATCGTTTTTGTGTAAACCTACTCTGAGTAGATTACTTTGTTTTTATTCTATTTCGTGACCTTATTCTATGTGGTGGTATAGTGACCTGGAGCACTTCCTAGATTACTCCTATTTCGGTAAGTAGCCATCGGATTGTATAATTTTTACTGTAGGATCTTTCCGCCTTGTTACATAATTCTCTTCCAATGCATTTCCTACAAGTAGTCGTAAGCTTACTTGGATAAGGTCTTATACATTCTTGTATTCTATACATAAAAAATTTCCTTCATACTGAAATCTCCCTGGCAAGTTATTTCTATTCGGGTCGAGGAAAGAAAAGAGTTTTTAATTCGTCTATCATTGTTCTCCCAATACTTATCGATAAAATGACTGTAAAAATGTTCCTTATTTGAGAGCCTCCCAGGGAATAATAGTTCTCTTAACCCTTTGTCCAGGTTGGTACCCTAACTGAAAAATAATTGTTTGGGTTCTGCTCTGTGTGCCCCTTTTCTCATTCTGAGTGTATTACAGGGTAAGTGTGTTTGGAGTATTCTTTACTTTTGCCTCATATTGACCTTGCATTTTTCCCTAACTTATTTGTAGAGTGTTTTAAAAATCATTGGTACTATCCTATTGGTCCTTTATACTTTTGGAAATAGTCCTTGAGTTTATGCTTATTATGCATTGTTATAGCATTCATATACTCTTATCTGTTATGTTCCTTTCTTTGGTCGTTCATTGATTCTTATCGCTAATGGTGGGCTCCTTTGTTTTATGAGGGTACCCACCAGATAGATTTGGGCTCCTCTTCCCTTTCGTTCTCGACAGTACATAGTTTATCGCAACAGGGAGCAATGTCGAATCCCCTCCAATTGAAGTTAAGGATTTCTTCAACTATATGTTCCTAGTTTATTAGATCTTCTTATTTGTGTTTGAACAAGTTGTAATCATTTCGTTGAAGAACCATGTGCAGGGGTTTTACCCAGGAGCATATATGGAGGTTAACCTCTGTCCTCCCCTCAAGAGGTATTCGGGTTCCATTCTATCCCTTTCTAGAAGCTTAGGAGACGCAGGAAAATAAAAGGGTTAAACTCTCTATGGTAGAGATTGTTCGTTTATGCTTCTATTATTTAAATTAAGGCCAGAACGAGGGTCGATTGTAAAACTATAATATTTTGTTGGAAGAATCAAGTCAAATTCTCTTATACTATGTCCTAACTCAAACAACAATGGAAAGACGATTCTTTGTCCATAGTTGGGTATTGACTAGATCTATTCCCTAGGTAGTTAGACAGGTCATATGTCTCAAGTTTACGATTATGTCAATTATTTTTTGAAACTTTCTTGTTTTATACAAATGGAATCGTATGTGGGTGGTCATTCCTTGATGGTAATGCCTTTCTATGCAGTCTATGGTAATGCTTTGTGTCAAAAGAGGAAGCATCTGTATAATCAGATCGTTTCCCTATAATTCTTCTATTTCTTTTATGAATCCTTGGTTGTATGATTTGTCTACTTAATTCGTTTGATAGGGGTTCCTATGTAAGTGAGTTTTTCGGTTGCAAACACCTACCTTTCGTCAGTCCAATAAAGCCTATGCAAGAACCACATGCAATCTGATTTCGATCCTATATATATATATAAGAACAATTCCATATGTAATATATGTATATAAATATATATACATATTTGTGATCTGTATGATCCATAATGCCTCGTATTTCTCCTTTTCAATATTATATGAGGAAGGAAAATCAGTTAAGTAATAAGAATTTCTTTTGGATTTTAATTATAGATATACCCATAAAACTTATATGTATATATGTAGATTTGTTCAAAACCGATTTCGATATTGATAGATCTGCCTAAAAGTTCAATTACAGGGATAAACGACATCTGTAGCTAGACCTATCCGTGTCCAGTTCCATATACATAGATAAATTTTTGTCTTAGAAATTTGTTTTTAGTAATAAACAAACACCTGTGGCTAGACCTGTTCCTTTCAGGTTTAATGTACACAGACAAATATTGCCTAATAGTTTAATTTACATAAGGAAATAATTCTAGAATTTAAATCATCTACTATAACCCTCCTCCAAATGGACAGATTTCATTCATGGAAGATACTACACTTTAACACAAACAAATGTACTACATCAAATACGTACACACATACATACATACATACATACATACATACATACATATATATATATATATATATATATATATATATATATATATATATATATATATATAT
>ML781982.1:275524-296609 GCA_009831015.1 Picea engelmannii
TATAATCATTCAAACAGAAAAGGAAAATATTAACATATATGAAGTAGGTCGTGGAAAGAGAAAGGGAACAACCATGTTCCTCCCAACGGTAGAATAGGGCAGCCAAAATCACTTACCCAATTCTCCCCCTAGCCTAACGATGAGTCCATGAGGGATAACTCAGAAAAAATACTCCTCAACAATGTCTTTCAGTTCCAGTAGATTCCTCTTGCCTCACACTCCATCAGTAGTGTTCATAATAGAAAGAAAACATGTAGTCCTTTTCCCCAGCATACTCGGCAGTGTCCTACCTCCTCACATATGCTATTTAACAAAACAATGTTTTTGCCTAGGTATTTCTTTCCCCCCCTTGGGATTTTTCGAAGCTTTCTAAATCCGTGGTTTTCAGGGGCTGCCAATGGCCAAATCCCTTATTTTCCACTTGTAAAAATCAGCCCATAGTTCCAACATGTTCCCCACTCATGGCGTCATGGTCAACTGATTTTAACATGGTTGATCCATTTGTCCTCCTACAATTAATATAAAATATTATGTTTTCATACAAGTGTCATAGTCAAATAGTTAGTTGGTTGAAATCATATCTTTGCCTAACAATCATAATAATTAATTACAATTATCAAATTCGAAATTTGTAATTTCCATAAATGGCAAAAATTTTCCTATTTCGAATTTACTAAAAACGGAATAATTTTCCAACAAATTTTAAATTTCAAAAATACTTTATTTCTGGGGATGTCACATCCTTTCCCCCTTTACTAAAACACTTTCATCAGTGTTCGTTCCTTTTTTGGAATAGGTTTGGATGAGATTTCCGCAAATCTCCCTCCAACTCTCAAGTGGCCTCCTCAGGAATAAAGTGCTTCCATTGCACCTTTGCCTTAGCAACAACTCTATTTCGAAGTGTTATTTCTCTCCGGTCCAGAATATGCAGGGGTTCCACCTAGAACTCGCCTTCAGTTTCCACCTACACCAAGTGCCAATAAATCATATGAGTAGGGTCATGAACATACTTTTTCAACAAAGAAACATGAAATACATTATGAATTCTTAAATTAGCTGGAAGTGCAAGTTGGTATGCTATGGGTCCAATTTGAGCTAGTATCTGAAAGGGACCAAAAAACCTAGGTGCCATCTTGGCATAGTTCCCTAACTTCAACAAACTTTTTTGGGCTTTGACCTTCAAGTAAACATGGTATCCCACTTGAAATTCCAAGTGTCTTATTTTTTGGTCTGCATAGCTCTTTTGTCTGTCCTGTGCTTCTTTTAAGTTCTATTCTACCTTCCTTACCATGTTCTCCATTTCTTGGAGTATCTCTGGTCCAACCATGATTCTATCATTCGGTTTGTCCCAGCTAATTGGAGTCGTACACTTCCTATTTTATAGTACCTCGAAAGGGCTTAACTTAGCCAAAGTTTGGTACCCATTGTTATATGCAAATTCTGCAAAGTGTAGATAGTCTTCCCACTTGTTTCATTTTGTTCTTATGTACATGCAGAGCATATCCTCTATGATTTGGTTTTCCCTTTCAGTCTATCCATCCGTTTGTGGGTGATAACTCGTACTGAAATTCAAATTAGTAAGCCCTACAACCAATTCCTTCCAAAAACCGGATGTGAATTTTATGTCTCTATCTGAAATCACCATTTTAGGAGTTCCGTATAGTCTAAAAATTTCTTTCATAAATATTTCAGCAATGTTTATAGCTTTAAAAGTAGACTTTATAGGAATAAAGTGTGCAGACTTATTGAGTTTATCAATTACAACCATGATAGAATCATTATGTTTATGATTTTTAGGAAAACCTGTTATAAAGTCCAGTGATATGGTCTCCCATTTCCATTCTGGTACTAGTAAAGGCTGTAATAGGTCGACTGGATGTTGGTGCTCAGCCTTAACATGTTGACAATCTTGGCACCTAGCCAAGTATTATGTTGTTTCACCCTTCATACTGGGGCAGTAAAATATTTTTCTAAGTGTCGTTATCATCTTCTGGTAACCTGGATGGCCAAAATATAGTTTCTTGTGCACTTCATCCAAGACTATTAATTTTAACTCTGTTGAAGCTAGTATGTAAAGTCTGTTTTTAAATCATACTAGTCCCTTCTTGTCGATACTTAGATCTGATTTATCTGAGTTTGCGGTGTTGTTTTGTAATTTTTCCATTATCTTAGTGTAATTTCCGTCGTTTATACCTGCCATCCTTATTCTTTGTTCTAGATCACTTTCTGCCCTGTTGATATTTATCTCAAATAACCCATGGACTCTTCTACTTAAAGCATCTGCTACCTTATTTTCCTTACCCTTGATATGTCTCACCTCGAAGTCGAATTCTCTCAAGAAGGATAGCCATCTTGCTTGCCTTGCATTAAGATCTAGTTGTCTAAATAGATATTTCACACCACTATTATTCGTCAATAGTAGAAATTTTCTGCCCATTATGTAGTGCCACCACATTTTTAAGGTGTGTATTATCGCTGCCAATTCTAAGTCATGAGTGACATAAATTCACTCATGTTATTTTAATTTCACGTGTCCTTCCTGAGTTAGGATGCCACCTATTCCTTCTTTACTTGCATCAACACATACGGTGGATTCTTTATCTGGGTCTGCTGCCTTTAATATGGGTGCAGTTGTCAATAATTCATTTATCTCGTTAAAACTGTCTTGACACTTTTGTGACCAATTAAACTTGGCCCCTTTCTTTTGTAATGACATGATAGGGTAGGATATCTTGGAGAACCCCTCTATAAATGTGTGATAATATCCAATGATTCCCATGAATGACCATATAACCACTACATCCTTAGGTACCAGCCATTCTATGATGGTTTTTATTTTCTCAGGGTCTATCGCAATGTCTTCTACTGATATTACATGTCCTAGATATTGTATTTTTTTTTTATAAAAGTCACACTTATCAAACTTGGCATACAGTTTGTGTTTCCTCAACATTTGAAGAACTATTCTTAAGTGTTCTTCATGTTCTTCCTCTATTTTAGAATAGACCAGAATATCATCAATAAATACTAGTACGAACTTGTATAAGTATTGTCTGAAAATACTGTTCATCAAGCACATAAATGTGGTTGATGTGCTGGTCAGTCCGAAGGGTATGAATATGAATTCATAGTGTCCATATCTTGTTCTAAGAGTTGTTTTGTTTATATCTTCATCCTTTATCCTAACTTGATGATAATCGGATCGTAAATCCAATTTCAAAAAGATATTGGGCCCACCTACTTGATCAAACATGTCATTTATCCTAGGTAAGGGGTACCCGTTCTTAATAGTCAATTTATTCAATTGTCTATAATCGGTACAAGTCTTAGAGTACCATCTTTCTTTTTCAAAAAGAGGACTGGTGCCCACCATGGTGAAACACTCGGTCTGCTATACTCTTTGTCCAACAATTTATATAATTTTATTTTTAATTCTATCAGTTCTAGTAGACTCATTCGGTAAGGTTCTTTTCAGATAGGGGTTGAACCAGGTAGTAGGTCTATGGAAAAATCTATTTCCCTTCTAGGAGGTAATTTTGGTATCGCATCCACAAACATGTCTCTAAATTCACGTAGGACAGCAAAGTCTTCTAACTTTGGCTTATCATCTTTTTCTAACAGGTTCGTTACTTGGATGGCATAAACTTGACATCCCTTTCCCATACATTTCTTGAGTTGCATCGTTGAAACTTGTCTGACTGATATAGGTTTCGGTATACCTTGGGCTATTCTAATAGTGCCAAAATCATCTTTAGAGTTAAGTATCTTTGTATAACAATCTAGTACTACTTTGTGTTGTTCCAACCAATCCATACCGATAATCATATCATAAGATCCTAGTGGTAGGATGTTCATATTTGTTCTTATACTTTGACCATCTAAGTTGAACTCAAAATCAGAAATAAAGTCAACTACTTTCTTTTTAGTTCTTGTTTCTAGTTGTACCAGCAATGATTTTTCATGCTTCGGTTTCTTAAGCTTATTTGACTCTACTACATCAAGAGTAATATAACTTAACGTAGCTCCAGGGTCAATTAAAATAGAAATTCTAGTGTTATTGATTTTACCTTTGATTTCTACCACAGAGGACTGTTGGTCAACTTGCCGGCCATCTATGGCTGCATTTATTCGATGGAGGCTTCTTCTCACGTCAGCCACCATCAAGGCTTCCTGCAAATTATGAACAACATCTTTGTTTGCTGAAATTCAACATGAACAATTCCTCTTTAGATGAGGTTCTCCACATTCCAAACACTTTAATGGTTCGCGGGGGTTGTCCCCGAACTTCTTCATCCCCAAATTTATCGGTTTACCACTGCCTTGCATATTCGTATGATTGAAGTGAAAATATTTTTGCTACATTCCGGTAAGGAGTTGGTTTGTATCCCTTCTTCCGTTGGTTCATTCGATCTTGTTTCTTATCCTTCCAGGATTTGGGAAACTCTACCCACTATTTATACTGGTCGTAGCACATTCGTGCTTTTCTAAATACTTCACTCAAGGATTTGGGGTTGTCAAACTCAATTATGTCCCTGTAGGACTATGGTAAACAACTTAAGAATTGCTAGATTTTTACCTTATCCTCCTCGATGTACAGTATGAACCTTAGTAGTTCCAAAAATTTATTTATAAGGTCCTCCATAGTCATCTGTCCAAGTCGTAATTCGTAAAATTCTTTCATTTTCCTTTCATAATATCTTTCATAAAGGTATTGCTTCTTGAAATACTTCTCAAAGTTAGACCATTCCAACTGTTTCTCCTTTATCCCCTTGGCCAACTTCATGTCTTGCCACCAAATGTTGGCCTTCCCTTTCAGATTGTAGATGGCCATTCTTACCTTCATATTGCTAGAATAGTTGTAGATCTAGAGGTATTTTTTGATGTGTAACAACCATGCCTTAGCTTCTTCTCCTATCTTGGATTCTCCATCAAAGGTAGCTGGTTTAATATTTTTAGATTCTCTTTCAAGGTGATATACTTGTTTTCTTTTTCTGTATGTTATAGTTTTGTCTTCAGCTGAAGGTGTTCCTTCAGATGAACTGTCTCCTTTTTCTCTTTTTGGCCTAGATTTCTTGGAGTCCCTTTTGCTAACCTCTTCATCATGGTTATCCTCCTTTAGGATTTTCTTGGTCACTATACTGCGCAACATGACTTCATTTATCACTTGTTGTTCCTGTTGTGCTTTCTTCAATTTCTCATTGTCTACCTTGAAAACCTGCAGCTCAACAATAAGATTCCTCATTGTTTCTAGTACTTCTATAGGAGAGATTATGTCACTATTATGTCTTGGATCTCCATGAGGTCCCTGTTCTGGATTTCCTTCCATTATGATTTCTGCATCATCCTGAACTGCCATAATTCACACAAAACAAAAAATGTTTTCTCTTTGTAACAACAAAGGTTTATTACTTCTGCATAAAAACAAAAAAATATATATATGCCAAGAAATCAATGTGGCACTATTCAAGGCTCAGTGTTGTAAAATTTTCTCTGACACCATATGTAATAAACCCCAATTTCGCCATAAAAAAAAAAAATCTTCCAAATACATTAAGTTCTAAGTCTGTATGTTAGATTTACAATAAGAGGAATAACCTTGATTTTAAAACTATGCTACCGAGTGTATTCAAATTTATTTCTTAATATTACAGAACCATAGTCTAGTGTTTACTCTTCAACTTTTATTTAAGTTATACTCGCCTTGGTAAGTGGTTAAATGGTTATATTGTAGTAAAAAGGGAATTGACATAGGCCTATGACTTAAGATTTTGACCTCATCTTTAACACCTACTTCCACCTGCATGCACCTACATGGACTGCAAGACCCTGAGGAACTTTATCAACATAAAAATGATAAACAAAATCCTTTCTTTAGTGTTGGATTTATTGGGTTGGATTTTACATAGGTGGACACAGACTTGGAGGAATTTTATTTGGTCGATTGAGAGACTTCGTAGCCCAATAGACCTCCTAGTTGAAATCGAACCCTAAGCTGATAGTATATTGATCCTTACCATACTTAACTAAGTCCAACCACCAGCACTAACTAGACTAGGAAATGACGGGTTCGAGGTGTTACAGACTTGTCCTCATGGATAAATATATTAAAAGGGACTGAATGTGTTGAAAGACGGAATTAAATCTTTGACTAGCCATTAGATGAGGTGGATGAGAAAATGAGATTCACCATGTACCCTCATCTAACCCAAACACACCACATCGCTACTATCACATGGCACAATTCCTCGTTATACTCACCACATTCAATATGCGTGTCTTAGGGTACAACCGAGGTCCATTATCATTTTTGTGTAAACCTACTCTGAGTAGAGTTATGTGTTTTTCTTCTATTTCGTGACCTTACTCTGTGCGGCGGTATAGTGACTTGGAGCACTTCCTCGATTACTCCTATTTCGGTAAGTAACCATTGGATTGTATAATTTTTACTGTAGGTTCTTTCTGCCTTGTTACAGAAATCTCTTCCAACACATTTCCTACAAGTAGTCGGAAGCTTACTTGGATAAGGTCTTATACATGCCTATATGCTATACATAAAAAAATTCCTTGATACTGAAATCTCCCTGGCAAGTTATTTCTATTTGGGTCTGGGAAAGAAAAGGGTTTTTAATTCATCTATCGTTGTTCTCCCAATACTTCTCAATAAATTCATAAGACTCTAAAAAATTTCCTTATTTGAGAGCCTCCCAGGGAATAATAGTCGGCTTAACCCTTAAGCCAGGTTGGTACCCTAACTGAAAAAAAAAAAACTATTTAGGTTCTGCTCTGCATGCCCCTTTTCTCATTCTGAGTGTATTACAGGGTATGTGCATTTGGAGTATTATTTACTTTTGCCTCGTATTGGCCTTGCATTTTTCCCTAATTTATTTGCAGAGTGTTTTACAAATCATTGGTATCATTCTATTGGTCCTTTATACTTATGGAAATGGTCCTTGAGTTTATGCTTATTATGCACTGTTCCAACATTTGTATATTGTTCTCTGTTATGTTCCTTTCTTTGGTCATTCATTGATTCTTATCGCTAATGGTGGGATCCTTTGTTTTGCGAGGGTACCCACCAGATAGATTTGGGCTCCTCTTCCCTTTCAGGCTGGACAGTATGTAGTTTATTGCAACAGGGAGCGGTGTCGAATTCCCTCCGATTGAAGTTAAGGATTTCTTCGACTATACTTTCCTAGTTTATTAGATATTCTTATTTATGTTTGAACAAGTTGTAATCGTTTCATTGAAAAACCATGTGCAGGGTTTACAAACAAATGTACTACATCAAATACATACATATATATATATATATATATATATATATATATATANACATAAAGGAAAATATTAACATATCGGAACCAGGTTGTGGAAAGACAAAGAAAATAACCACATTCCTCCCAACCGTAGAATAGGGTAGTCAAAATCACTTGGCCAATTCTCCCCCTAGCCTGACCATGAGTCGATGATGGCTAACTTGGAAAAACTCCTCCTCAGCAATGTCTTTCAGTTCCAGTAGATTCCTCTTGCTTCACACTCCATCAGTAGTGTTCATAATAGCAAGAAAACCCGTAGTCCTTTTCCCCAACATACTCAGCAGCATCCTGCCTCCTCACATATGCTATTTAACAAAACATTTTTTTTTCCTAGGTCTTTCTTCCCCCCCTTGGGAATTTTTGCATCTTTCTAAATCCTTGATTTTCAAGGGCTACCAATGGCCAAATATCTGATTTTCCACTTGTAACAATCATCCCATAGGTAGTTCCAACATGTTCCCCACTCATGGAGTCATGGTCAGTTGATTTTAACATGGTTGTTCCATTTGTCCTCCTGCAATTAATATAAAATATTCTGTTTTCATACAAGTTTCATAGTCAAATAGTTAGTTGGGTCAAATCACATCTCTGCCCAACAGTCATAATAATTAATTACAATTATCAAATTCAAAATTTGGAATTGCCATAAATGGAAAAAAAAATTCCAATTTCAAATTTACTAAAAACGGAACAATTTTCAAACAAATTTTAAATTTAAAAAATACTTTATTTTGGGGGATGTCACAACATCCTTGTCGACCAATAGAAATACACCATATGTCCATGACGATGTTAGAATGAAGATATTTTCCTTAGCCAAATTCCTCATTTGAAAAAGGCAAGATAAACAGTTCTCGGTTCTCTTTAGATCCCAGATCGATGGTTTATATTGATTTCAGAGTCCCCTTTTCAGATTTTTGTTTGGTCCTAATCCCTCATCACTCCAAATGAGGCATGGTGATCAATAGTTAAGATATTTATTCAGACCTATTTTAAGAGGGACCAATAAATTGTCCATATATTTTCTCACATGTTAAATCCTCCCATCGAGATGTCATGGCATCCCACCAATAGAGCCCTGTCAGAGCTAACCAAAGGCTTCCACATGGACAACTGAAACTCATTGGATTTATGGGAAAAAAGGGCTAAGTTCAGGTGACACATGTCATGTCACGTGTGTGATCTAGATTTAGGATAGGAATGAATTGATTAACATATTGAATACAATAAGCACAGATATAGGAAGAATAACAAAAATATCCAATCAACAATATCTTTTTTTAAATAATGAAATAGGCTGAAGCTGTAAAACTACAGAACTGAAACTTTCTCAAATGGTGGTAGCTATCTCTAAGAAGAGTTGTGGTTTCTACGCACATATGTCTTAGAAGAATGGATTACAATGAGGATCGATAGGCCCTTTTCATATTACTCATGAATGCCAAAACCCTAGACATTGAAAAACCTGACCCTCGAAGGTGAAACACCAAAAGTCATGTGGGCCCTATGGGTAAGTTGGTGTAATTTGGTACCTCAATTTCCTAGGGTCGTAACTTTTGCATATGACCTCCGTTTTAGGCGTGTGATAGCCCATTGGAAAGGTATTTCACATATCTACACATCCTTTCATCAGACTTTAACTTCGTCTATAGTCTGACTATGGAGAGTCAAAAAGAAATGTTTATGGCCCGAAAACATCCCTGGAAGTACAACAAGATGTGATGACATGAAAACATACAAAATAAGCCAGTTAGAATAGGAGAGAGGCCACCAGTATCAACCTGGAGAATGCGTGGGGCTTCAGACAACCCGAGAAGTGTAGAAATCACTATTATAAAGCAGTAGAGAAAGACGTGTTGAATCAAAAATGGACACGAGGAGCCACTTGGAATAGGTGTGTCGCCACTAATATCCACCTGGATCATTCTACCACATTATCACAACCGTAGACTCATGGGAAGGCACCACGTGCACATGGTAGCATCATCGTGATAAATTTCAGGCCTTAGTTTATTTTTGGTTCTTAGATGATCCAGATCAACAACCCTCATACATTATTGAGCCTCCCTTTCCCATTCTAGATCCATGGATGAGATTATAGCTCAGAGTCCCCTCATTAGATTCTTGGTGGAATACATAGCTTGATCACTCCAAATGGGCACCTCTAATGAACAACCTATATTTTCTCTTGGGTCTCCTGCAAGTTGACCCAATCAATGGCCCATATTTTGCTATAGACCTCCCATCATATGCTCCAAATTGACGAATGAGATATAATTTTGGAGCTCCCTCATCGAGATCCCATTTGAAACTACACCCTATCACTCTAAATAAGCTCTTGCAATGTACGTTCTAGATCTTCTTTAGATCATTTTTAAGAGGAGTTAATCAATGACCCATCTTTTCTCTCAAGTTTTAAGGTCTCTTGGACAAGGGTCATGACAACATTCAAGAAAAACACTATTAGATTCAATCATAGAATTCCATGTGGACAAGTGGAACATACCATATACATGGGTAAAAATGTAAAATCTAGATGACACGTATCTTTCTCCCATGCCGCATCACCACCAACATGGGCTAACAGAAAGTTGTAAAGTGTCCAATGTAATGTTTGCAAGACAATTTTGTGCCTTAGACTTTTCATTCATTCAAAAGAGGTCATCAACAACCCTTAGTGTTTTTGGGATCTCTGATGGACGGTCAAGATTGGACTTCATCTTTCCCTTTTCGAGGTCCCATTTAAAATTTGATCCTCCAACACTCTGATAGGTGTGACACTGATCAGTGGTCCATATTCGATCAAGCAAATTTCATGAATGCTATATTTTATGCCTTGGAAATATTTCTTTGACAACTTCACCTCTGAATGATGGTTGAGATTACCTATTAAGATCTGTGGATTCGATTTCGAGTGGCCATCCAACAGAAGAAATTATTGAAGATATTTTTGAGGAGTGATGTGTGATTTATTATTTGGCTGGTAGGTGTCCAACTGCCCCATGATCTGATCATAGCAGAACTTCATCATGTAAAGGGATTTTTTACAAATCTCTCAAGAATCAAGAAGCTAGAAGTGGCATCAAGAAGTTGATTAGGGCATGAGTGAGAGGAATAAAAGGTAATGAAGTCACCCATTTATAAGGTCAGCACTTTGGGGAGTCTAATATTTTCTTGCAACCAAATTTGTTTGAACAAAGAAACCTTGAGCACAGTCAGTTGATAAATGCAACTATAAATCAGATTAAGTTTCAATGTGTATTTTTTCTTTACAATATTTGTGTTCTTGTAAAGCATCTCCTCCCATTTTTTTCTTTCTCTTGTATCAAATATGATTTATAAAATCTCAGAGAACGGGTTATTCACCATATTCAATGTTACTGTGTTCTGTCTAGTTATGATATAGAAGTGATTTCCTTTGAATGTATGACAATTTCTTGTCATTTCTTTGCAATGTATTGTATGTTTATTTTTTTCTTTCCTCTGATTGACCTATCTGAAACACTCTTGGAAAAATTCCTCTCATAGTTGAGATCATTTGTCAGTTGATTTGAGCATTATATGAGGTCCTTAAATAAGACAGAGAGAGGGAAAAACTTCCCAAAATTGCACAATTGTTCTTTTGCAAATCTAGCCTTAAGACTCATCTTGAGTTTTGGTCCCTGGTCATTCCATTAACAACCTACAATATCTCAATGGGTAACAACATGGAAATATCAAATACTAACCAACCCTTCACAAATTATTCCATTTTTGCACAAACTTAATTGGTCAACATAGAAAACGAACTAGTTGGCCAACAAAAGGAGGTTCTTTGAATCCCACCAAAAATGGCATCGTTCCTCTTTGTAGAGAAACTTATCATATAACATTTTTCCAAAATTGTATAGGGATAAATTAAGGATTGAAGTCTTATTTCATGGACTAGAGGTGCGAAAAAATATCTTCTTTCGGTTTTATCTAACACAATATTCTACATAAATTGGAATTCCCTAAGGCCTCTTGTTTTGTAGGTTCCTTAATATCAAAGTTGACAAAAATTAATAAAGTTTCTGAATTTTCTTTATTTCATATTGTGTTTGTTTTGTTTTGTTTTGAAGAAGCAATTGAGAATGAAAACTCACAAAAATCCATGGATGATGAAATTGAAGTAATAGAGAAAAAACCAAAGTGAATAGTTAGTGAATTTTAAAAAAGAAAAGATGTAATAAGCATAAAGGGGTTCAATAAGAAAATTCTAACACTAATAGAAATAGTGTGAAGCATAAAACAAACTTAATTGCAAAGGGTTTTCCACAGACAAACTAATAAGTTGGAATTAGTATTAGCAATAGTAGCTAGCCATAAGTGGAAAGTTTTTCTATAGATATCAAATCAACATTTATGAATGTGATATTGGATGAAGAAGTATACATGCAACAACTACCACGTTTTAAAATTTTGTGTTATGGAAACACTTTATTTCCATATGGAAGAAATCTTAATATGGTCTTAAGCAAGTTTTAAGAGATTGGTATAATATGGTCTCAAGCAAACTTTAAGAGATTGGTATAATTGTATTGATTCATACTTCTTGAATAATGCAACAATGTACTAATTCTTTATCTCAAGATGAATGATCTAAGTTAGATCTTAATTGTATGTATATATATTGATAATATCACATATATAAGAAATTTTTCAATGGAATTGTTCAAATCAACAATGAATACACAAATCGAGTTATGATATAGAAGTAATTAAAACAAATGAAGGAATTTTTACATATCAAACAAAATATAAAAATAATTATAAAAATAATATTTTGAAGAGGTTTAGGATGTTGAATTGTAAACAAACATATACACTTATGGAAACGGAATTGAAATTGAAAAAATAAAAAGACAAAGATGTAAATGTAAATCAAACTTTGCACAAAATATTGATTTTGAAGAAGACTTTGATGATCGAAAGAGCACATATGGATATCTTTTTCATTTTGGGTTAGAAAAAAAAATCAACAAATAATTAATTTGCAGTGCTCAACAAAAACCATTTCTCTCATGAAAACCCAAATAATTAATTTGCAGTGCTCAACAAAAACCATTTCTCTCATGAAAACCCCGCCTGTGATTCAAACTGCATGGGAATACAAGCCTTTGTACTTCAACAACGCATAGATATCCCAGTTCATAAAAAGAAGAAACACCTTTAGAAAATAGATAGTGTCGACTTCTTGATGAAACAAAACATCAATAAAACCTGTAATTTCACTTAGAAGTGCATACCTTTTACCAATAGATAAGTTCGCAAGGATTCCTTAAAATATTTGCTTAACACACCTTGGACAGTCTTAGTGTAAATACTTACTCCAAATTCCCGAGTGCCCAATGCTTCTTCGTCTTTTTCTTATCATACGATTTTTATTTTTATGGATTTGGCAAGTACAAACTGCACAGCTCATCATCCTTTTCCACAAGGTTGCAATTTGAAAAACATTTCACCCGTCACAAGTTTTAACACTGTAACCACACACATTTGACAATTTATTTGTTTTTCTTGATGCTCTTCTATAGATCCTGACCGTACTTGACTGGTAAAATTCCCACCGGCATTTGTCCTGTCAAATTCTAGCTCTTCTTTAAGGTTTTTTACGGGCCCTCTCAAATTCTAGCACTTCTTTAAGGTTTTTTACAGGCCCTGATCAATGTCGAATCCTTTTTTAACCTTTTCGGGGGTTCTAATTCATTTTAAAATGGTAATTTAAAATAATACTAAATGTAAATTTTTTATATCATTTGTAATATAGGAAGGAAAACAAGTATCATACAATGTCAAAATAAGGGTGAGTTTTTCAATAACTCATTAATGTCCTCACTTCCAATTCTTGGTCTGTTAATGAGCATTGGTTCATCACACAATATTTGTCATTGACATCTAAATACTAAAATCATATCTATTAGAGTTGGCTCTCATGATTGATCTGGATTAATAAAATATGCTTAACACTGATTATTAAAATATGTTTAACACAGAATAACAGAGATACAATAAAATTGGTTTTCTATTCAATAAGGAAATAAGCTTAAACTATAAAACGCAGCGAAAAACAAGCTTGTTGGAATGGTGGTGACTTATCTCTGAGAAGAGATGTGACGGTTGCACTCATTCGCACGAAGATGATTACAATGAGACTCTCAAGGCATTTTTACAATAAACAACATGAATGTCAAAAACCTAGACATCCAAAAACCTAACCCTAGGAAATGAAGCGCCAAAAGTGATGTGGGCCCCATTTGGGTAAGTTAATACATCAACTTCCCGGGGTAGTAACTTTTGCATATGATCTCCGTTTTAGGTGCACGATAGCCCGTTGGAAAGATATCATCAAGGAGATTCATTTTGGGGGATAAATTTGAGCCTTAGGCTATTATTGCGAAGCTATATTCCTAAAATCCTTCATTTAGGCCCTCAAAATGGCCCCGTAAGTTAAAAACTGCTAAAAATAGTAAATTGTCAAAATTGCCATAAAATTGTTTTGATTAAGTTGGAAAAGGTGGGTGGCCACTGATATCCACCTGGATCAATCCTCCCTCCTTAGGAACAAATGGTCTCCATTTCATTGAGTTCCCCCATTAGATGAGGAAATTTATGTTGAATTTGGCCTCGGGTGAACCACTTGCCTTAGTGTAGGAGCTGCCCTTCTTTGATGACTCGATAAAGTTGGATCCTTTGTAGTCGAGAGTCCTTCATCTGTGTGTCCACAATATGATCATTATATTCCTGTTGCATGTAGTCAAGGTTGATCTTTATTGGTTTCAACTGCTCTGTTATCTGTGAGGTGTCCAATAATTGTGGGAAATATGGTCGAAGAAGAGGCACGTTGAAGACTGGGTGCAGGCTAAGAAAAGGGGGAATGTTGAGCTCAAAATCATTGTTATCCATAGTCTTGGTGATGGTGTATGACCCGCAACTAAGTGGGCGAAGCTTTCGATGGGGCCCTACAAGGCATTCTTTCTACAAGTGCAACCAAACTTTGTCTCCCACCTGAAACTTATGTGACATCTGATGTTTATCATGGTGTTTCTTGTACTTGGCATTAAACTTTTGTAGAAGATAATGAACCTGTTGGTGAATGTATTGGATCCTCTCAATGAACCGAGTGGCTTTGTTATCTTCTGGTGGAGCAGGGGATGAGTCGGTCGAGGTGGTCACTAGGGGTAGTGCAACATCCATGGGGCCCAATGGTTGGAATCTTAAGCCCACTTGAAAGGGGTTGTGGCTAGTTGAGTTATGTAGGGCTCTATTGTATCTATGTTGGACATAGGAAAGACTCTCATTCCATGTGCAGGGGTTTTTTGAATTGTACATGTGCATGATATGTACGATCTTCTGATTTACAACCTTAGTTTGGCAATCTTTCTGAGGGTGGAAGACAATGGATTGGGTGAGCTTGGTATCCAACAGTGACCAGAGGCTTGACTAGAATATGCTAAGGAACTAGGCCCGACATGTAGTCCATTGAGATGTATTCCCATAACTTCTCAGGAGTAGGAAGAGGGGTGTACAGGCCCTGTTTCTTAGTGGTTGGTTTGACAATGGCGTATGTGGTGCAAGACTTGATATACTTGTCGACATTCTATTGAAGTTTCAGTCCATAGAAATGTTTTTGAAGCACTGCCACTATCTTTTCGATGCCAAAGTGTCCATCCACCCAACTATAGTGAGATTCTCAAATCAGCGTTGCGCACTTGCTTGATGGAACGCGGAGATGGCCTAGACGACACAACAAACCATCTTGAAGATGGAAATTAGTGACCACTGAGTTGGCACCCAACATTTGGTATGTCGTGGAGAATTAAAAGTCTATGTCATACAGGTGGGCCCATTCAGAGGTTTCCTGGACGCAAGAGTCTAGCATCGTGGTGGGTGTCATGACTGGAGGTTGGATAAGGAAATCAACAACTCGGTTGGTACTTCATGTTTTATACTTGATGTTGAGGTGGAACTGTTGTAAGTATGTGAACCACTTCTGATGGCGGTCATTATACAATTTTCCTTAGGTCTGCATGAACTGTAGTGGCTTGTGATCAGTGTGGATCACTGCCTACTTCCCAAGAATGTAATGTCTCCACTAGTGGTAGGCTTGCACAATGGAGTACATTTATTTGTCGTAAGTAGGGCACTTACATACAACATTTGATAGTGTCTCACTATGATTGCAATATACCAGATATATAAAATATGCAGAACAGAAATAAAATGCTAGAAATGGTAGAATAACAGTAAAATATCCAGCATAATCTTCACAATACACAGAAATTATATACGAAATAGCAATAGAAAAGCACTTTGATTCAGAAAGCAATGTTCACAGGCCTCTTCGAGGGGGCAACCTCCAGTCGAGCAGTGCTCTGTTACAATAATCTCCAAGCTAGGGTTTTCATACCCTCGTCTCTTATTTATACTAAATATGTCTATTAAGAGAAGCATCTAGAGGAAGATCCTTCTAGACGCGGAAGCTTCTATTAGGTCTTCTTACATCCGCCTTATTCTATTTTATTGAAAGGTCTTATTAATATTGACCTTTATTACATCCAAATACATTGATCTACCTATGTGTGGGTTAGGACCTTAACATGTCTTCCCCCTTAAAAACAGCTTTGTCCTCAAGGCTTGAGATGTGGAAACTGCTACAAAATTGTAGTTGGTTCCCAAGTGGCATCTGCTGGAGTCATATCTTTCCACTATACTAGCACTTCCTTGATGGTTCTCTGACGCAGGCGATGCTCTCGCTTGTCCAAAAATGCTTTTGGTTGTAGCCAAATGGATCCTTCTTCAGCTAACTCTGGAAGGTTGGTTTGAATTTGGCACCCAGTTCCAATCACCTTCTTCAAGCATGAAACATGAAAAACAGGATGTAGCTTCGACTGACTGGGCAGGGCTAACTAATATGTGACTTGTCCCACATGCTTGAGAACTGTGTAAGGGCCATAAAATTTGGGTGCTAGCTTCTGACACTGCTCGGCCTTGAGGGAAGTTTGCTTATATGGTTGCAGTCACAGAAACACCTGATCCCCTTCCACAAATTGACGTTCCGAGCGACCTTGATCTGCTTGCTGCTTCATTCTATTCTGGGCCATGACCAAGTTCTCTTTAAGGGTACGAAGGATATCCTCTCAGACTGTAAGTGTTTGGTCAACCGCTTGGACCTTCAAGGTACCCGGTAAGTATGAGAGAACTAACGGTGGCTTCTGTCCATACACTGCTTCAAAAGGAGTCATGCGAGTGGTTGTATGGTATGTAGTGTTGTACCACCATTTGGAAAGGGGTAACCATTGAGCCCACTGGTATTGTTTTTCAAAGGCAAAGCATCTCAGATATGTTTCCAAACACTTGTTGACGACCTCTGTTTGACCATCTATCTGGGGATGATAAGCTGAGCTGAGATGAAATTGTGTGCCTNTTGTGAAAGTTGGGTCTCGATCAGAAACAATAGAGTTTGGCATGCCATGAAGCTTGAAGACCTGATCCATGAAAATTTGGGCCACCGTGGATGCAGTAAATGGGTGGTGAAGACCACAAAAATGAGTATACTTGGAAAGGCGATCCACCACCATCATTATCACTGATTTATTCCCCGATTTGGGTAAGCCTGTAATAAAGTCCATAGAGATATCCTTCCAAATAGCAGGGGGAATCGGAAGCGGTTGGAGGGTGCCTGGAGATTTGACTGTTTCTCCCTTCTTGCGTTGACATGCCTCACATTCAGCCACAAACTTACGTATGTCCTGTTTCATACCCTCCCAGAAAAAAGAACGTTTAACTCAGTCATATGTTTTGGTGAACCCTGAGTGCCCCGCTGTGGGTGTAGCATGAAGCTCAAAGAGTACCGTGGATTTGAGCTTGGATTGTTTACTTAAATACAAGCGACCTCTGTATCGAAGCTCATCCTGAAGCCAGGAGTACCCCGGGGGAGCCTGCGCCTTGTTCTGCAGTTGGTGGATCAGATGCGAACTTTTGGGGTCTTGCAGCCATTCCTGGTGCATAGCTTGCAGCCAATCAGGTACAAAGAAGGAAAGAGAAAAAAGGGATCCTTCGTCTTCATATTTCTTGGACAGTGCATCCGCCATGACATTGTCTTTGCCCTTTTTGTAAATGATCTCATAATCATATCCAAAGAGCTTAGTGACCCATTTTTTTTTCTCCTGGGAGGAAATGCGTTGTTCCAAAAAGTACTTGAGGCTTTGATGGTCTGTCTTAATTTGGAATCGTTTCCCCAAGAGATAAGGATGTCATAGTTCAACGCCATGCAGAATCGCCTACATTTCTTCTTCATAAATGGGTTTGCCCAGATTCTTTTCAGACAGTTGTTTGCTAGTGAACTCCAAAGGTCGACCCTCTTGCATAAGGACAGCGCCAATTCCTTTCCCTGAGGTGTTGCATTCCAACACAAATGTCTTTGTGAAGTCGGGAAGGGCCAGAACCGGAGTGGTGCACATGGCCATCTTCAAAGTTTGAAAAGCTTGAGCAGCGACTGGGGTCCAAGTGAAAGAGTTCTTTTTAAGGAGAGTCGTGAGAGGCGCTGCAATCTTTCCATAGTTCTTGATGAACTTGCAATAATACCCTATGAGGCCCAAAAATCCACGCAATCTTTTGAGAGTCTTAGGGTGCGTCCAATCTTGCATAGCTTCAATCTTTTTCGGGTCCACCCTGACGCCATCCTTGCCCACTAGATGACCCAATTATTCTACTTCGGATGCACCAAAAGCACATTTGGACTATTTTAGGAAAAGCTGGTGCTAAGAGAGTAGGTTGAGAACTTGATCCACATGAGTGAAATGGTCTTTCCATGTCTTTCTATATATGAGGATATCATCAAAGAAAACTAAGACAAAATGACGGAGAAAAGGGCGGAAGACATCGTTCATGAGGCTCTGAAAGGTGGAGGGGGCGTTACACAAACCAACGGGCATGACCAAAAACTCGTAGTGGCCCTCATGAGTGTGAAAGGCCATCTTGGGAATGTCGGACTCTTTCATATGTATCTGGTGATAGCCCGAGCAAAGATCAAGTTTGACGAAGAATTGGGCACCACTCAGTTCATCCAGGAGGTCATCAATGACAGGAATGGGAAATTTGTCTTTGATGGTGAGTTTATTGAGAGCACGGAAGTCAGGAAACATTCGCCAAGAACCCTCTTTATTTAGTACCATGACGACTAGAGAGGAGTAAGGGCTCGTACTAGGACAGATGACTCCGACAGTAAGGAGTTCCTGGACCATTTTTTCAATTTCATTCTTTTGTTCAAAGGGATGGCGATATGGATGTATGTTGGGGGGAAGGCTTCCTGGGACAAGGGGAATGGAATGATCATGGACACCGTGGGAAGGAGGGAGTCCTTGGGGAGTGGAGAAGACTTTTTGATGTTTAGAAAGGAGGGCTTGGAGGTCTTGGGGCACGGGTGGGATCTCTATGGCTTATATGGCGTGGAGTTGGGCTATGACACCCGAATGACCTTTTTTGAGCAATTTTTCCATGCGATGAGAACTGATGATTTCAGGAGAACCTGCAGTGATGCCTTGAAATTTATGTTTGTGGCCACCTTGGTCAAATTGCATGGTTAAGTTCTGAAAGTCCATAAGAATGGGACCCAAGGTTCTAAGCCATTCGGCACCCAACACAATGTCGCAACCTCCCATGTCAATAGCAAACATATGGGATTTGAGATGGTAGTCACCTATTTGGAGACGCACATTTTCACAGTGCCCGCCACATTTCATAGAGCCACCATTGGCAATCATGATTTGGAAATTATTGACAGCATGGATATAGCAATGGGTTTCTTGGGCGATGTGGCGATGAATAAAATTGTGGGCTTTGCCACTATCAATTAAGATGATGACCTTTCGGTGCTTGATGTAACCTATTAGCTTGAGAGTTTGGGGGGAAGAGAAGCTGGTGAGAGCATTGAGGGAAATGATGGGTTCCTCTTCGGGAGGGTCGGAGGGAGGGTTTATGTCAGAAATTTCTGGTGACTCGGGCATAGGGGGGTTGTCAACATCTTCTTCCTAAATATCTTCAGAGATGGCCATAAAGAGATTTTGTTCCTTACATTTGTGGCCTAGGAAATATTTGTCATCACAATTATAACAGAGGCCTTTGAGTTGTCGTTCAGCCATTTCAGCCTTGGTCAATTTTTGGATTTTTAATGGAGCTGAGGGAGTAGTGGGGTTTAATGGTTTAGGGCATGGGATAAAGGAAGGATTACAGTTTTGAGAGGAAACAATTTGTTGTTCTTCTTTAGCTTTCTTGGTAGCCTCCACCCAAGTCGTAGGTCAAGCCATGAGGACATGGGCCCGAATCTCCTCCTTGAGGCCACTGATAAAACACTCTTGAAAGAAAGCATCAGTCATGCCCTGTGTTCGAAAAGCCAGATGCTCAAATGCAGCTATAAAGTCTTCGACTATGCCTGATTGCTTCAATTTTGTCAAACGGCCCAAATGGTTGGTGTCAATGTCAAAGCATTCATAAAGCTCAGCAACAAATTGGGTCCAAGCAATATACCCTTCACGAGAAGTTTTTCTCCATTGCCACCATTGCCAACGTTCTTGATCAAGATGGAGAACACCATACAGGAGTTTGGCCAAGTCATCTGTAATGTTGTAGATAGATAAATAATGTTCCATTTGTGTGACCCAACCAGTGGGGTTCAAGCCATCAAATTTGGTTACATCCACCTGCGGAAGGCGTATGTCCCTTTGAAAGTGATGGGGTTGAAAGGAATGGGAAGAAGTTTCACCTTCAGTTTTTTTATGTGCCTTAGGAAAAGAGTCATCGGTAGGGAGCTTGTGTTTGGTGTAGAGTGCTGCAAAGACAGATTCCAGCTGGGTGGTCAGTTCATGTTTGAATTTCTCCATTGCAAACTGCACGGCTACATTTACGGATGCATTCATGGAGGCATCACGGGAGGCAATAGTAGCACTGAGTTGTTGCACTTCTTGTTGGGTCTCAAGTAAACTAGATTACAGGGTGTTGAAGTGAGACTCTAGTTCTTGGTTACGGGTATGGTCCATGATGATGGGTGAACTGAAAAGGGAGCGGGCAGGGTCAGAATTTTTTGCAGAAAAATGATATTTATGAAAGTGATAAGGGAGAAGAGATGAATCTAATGGAATAGGTCTCAAATAATGGGGAAAAAATGGGTGAACTGAAAAGGGATTGGGCGAGGTCATAAATTTTTGCAGAAAAATTATCGAGATGAAAATGATAAGGGAGATGAGATGAATCTAATGGAATAGGTCTCAAATAATGGTGAAACAATTTCCATATTTTTTTTTTTTTAATAGCTGCGGGGTTATGCTTTGGTTTGAAGAATATTGCAGTGCTGAAATCCCCAAATTCTAGAACAGAGAGTATTTACTTAGAAACTCAAACACAGATGCGAGTCAATAGATCTCGCCGGTTTAATTTGTTTATCTTGTTGTTTATGTCCCCCAAGGGTTAGGTATTCAAGGGTTCTATAGACAAGGGTTTGCCCTGTGTTATAGCTCTCTGATATACGTGCGGGGTCCAAAAGTAGTACTCGGCCCAATATCTCAGGGCACTAACTAAGGAGGATAGACCATACCCTTTGTCATACTACCTGACTACCCAAGTACTAGAGAGTATCTTTCCGAGTGTTGTTCTCGGTGACACTATAGCAATTCGGCGGCTGATAGGTTTATCTAAAGAGGGCTTCAAGAAATCTAGGCTGATCCGTACACAGGTGTTGTCTGATGCGCTACCAC
>ML781982.1:296857-314976 GCA_009831015.1 Picea engelmannii
TAAAATATGCAGAACAGAAATAAAATGCTAGAAATGGCAGAATAACAGTAAAATATCCAGCATAATCTTCACAATACACAGAAATGATATACGAAATAGCAATAGAAAAGCACTTTGATTCAGAAAGCAATGTTCACGGGCCTTTTCGAGGGGGCAACTTCCATTCGAGCAGCGCTCTGTTACAATAATCTCCAAGCTAGGGTTTTCATACCCTCGACTCTTATTTATACTAAATATGTCTATTAAGAGAAGCATCTAGAGGAATATCCTTCTAGAAGTAGAAGCTTCTATTAGGTCTTCTTACATCTGCCTTATTCTATTTTATTGAAAGGTCTTATTAATATTGACCTTTATTACATCTGAATACATTGATCTACCTATGTGCGGGTTAGGACCTTAACAATGATATGCCACAGGGTGGCTGAGTTGAGTGAGAATGACGCCCACAACATAGTATGAAGCATTCGTCTTGATCTAAAATAGATGTTGCAGGTTTGCTAATGAAAGTACTCGGGATGAGCACAAACGCTTCTTCAAGTCATCGAAGTATTATTGTTGGGATAGGACCAACACCAATTTTTCCTTACTGCCACCGTTGGTTACTTGGCTGAGGGCCCATGCAATATGAGAGAATCCCAACACGAACTTGTGATAGAAATTGGTGAGGCCCAAGAAGCTCTGAAGTTTAGTGAGTGTGGTTGGGGATGGTCAATCGTAGATGACCTGGATCTTGGTTGGATACACATGCACACCATGTCGATCAACGATGTAGCCTAAGTAATGGACCCTATCCATGACGAAGGAGAATTTTTCCAAGTTTTCATATAGTTTGTGTTCCCGCAGGGTGTGCAGAACCTGTTGAATATGATACAAGTGTTATGCCCAAGTCTTGTTGTATATGAGGATGTCATCCAGATACACCACTACAAATGTATTGGTGAAAGGTTGAAGGATATCATCCATCATCCTCATAAAAGTTGTTGGATAATTTCTCAAACCAAAGGGCATGATGAGCCATTCAAAAAGACCTTCTTTTAACTTGAAGGCGGTCTTCCATACATATGTCTATTCTATTGGGAACTGGTGGTAGCCAAACTTTACATCAATCTTACTAAAGTATTTGGCCCATGTGAGCTGATCAAGGATGTCATTGATTCGGGGAATCAAGTATTGGTTTCAGACTGTGATTTTATTCAGGGCCTGGTAATCAATGCAGATTCGCCAGGTCTCGTCTTTCTTCTGCACCAGCACGATTTGTCTCCCACAAGGCAATGAGATGGGAGGTGTGTGCCCCTTGTGGAAAAGTTCTTGGATCTTCCTCTTGATATCCTCATTTTCTAACAGAGAGCAGGTAATACTGACCCATTGGGTAGTAGTGTTCCTGGGGTCAGATCGATGGGATGTTTGACCTGGAAGTGCAGAGGTACCCTAGTAGGAGAGGAGAAGATATCTGATTATTCTTCCATGACCTTATCCACTTGCTTCTATTGTGTAGAGAGATCGGTCGTGGAGGCCTTGGATGTGGCTATGATCTTTTGCTCACTTTGAAAGAGAATCACGAAGAAGACAAATTTCCTCGTCTGAGAGATGAACCTCCTGCATTTCTTGGTAGAGATCAAGGAAATAGCACTAGGAGGGACTGCCTCTGGTATCTTGTACAATTTCCTTTTCAAAGTAATAATAACACCATGAGACCTAGAATCATATACAACATGACATTTCCATAATTAAAGTTGGCCCAAAAGAACATTACAAACTTTGAGAGGCACAACATCACACAATACCTCGTCTTTGAAGGGCTTAATGTCGTACAACAATCGACATTGTTGGTTGATGCAGAGATCACTTCCTTGACAGAGTCATCCAATGGTGTAGAGTTGTGGTTGCAGTGTTGTTAGCAAGGCCAACTACTTGATCATCTCTGTTGAGATGAGGTTCTTTTGGCTACCGCTACCAACGATGAAGTGGAGCGGGGTGCCTTTTACCCACATTTGTGAATGGAAGACGTGGTCACCTTCTTATAGCTCGTCTGACTCACCAGGTTGAAGGTTGGTGGTAGCAACGGTGGCACTGGGTTCCACATCAATTATTCATCTTCCCCTTTCTGGTTTTGACTCAAAGTCAAAACCCGCATCTGATTCATAGGATTTCACTTCGTCCACCAAGGACTGCTTTGAGCGGCAATCAACAGTGTTATGCCAAGGGCTCTTATGGAATTCGCACCACTTCCCGGTATCTTTCTTTGCCTTTCCGGTGTCCTTATTTGATTGTGGCTTGGACTGGTTGTCTTAATACTATCCTTATTTTCTCTTTCCTTTGTTCTGTGGGTTGGGGCCACCCCTTCCTGGATTTTTTTGTGAGGGGTTCCCAGGCCCAAATTGTCGCGTCTTTTGTTTGAGCTTCTGCTCGATTTTGATGACATATCGGTAGGTCACACGTAAGGATGAGATGTTCAGAAAATCCATTTTAGTATGGATTTATATATGTAGAGCACCATGATATTTGAACACCATATATCACTCTAAATATTTGATACCCAACTTGGTATGCAAGGTATGGAAGATATTTGTGAACTCTAACACTGCCTGGTCTCTTTCTTTTCGTAGTGTGGTTCATTTGGTATACAAGTCATCATAACTTCCAATAGGGTAGTATTGTTCCTTAATAACATCCCTGAAGGATTCCCAGGTGGCCGCGACTATAAATAATGAGGGTTCCTTTGTTTCATTTTTCTCACTGAAAGTTTCCCACCAATCTTTGACATGGGGAACGACTTTGACGAGTGAAAAAGTAATATTTTCTCTATTCGAAAAGTTATGGACAAACAAATTCCCTTCTAGTAGATTCAACCACTTTTCTACAACATATGTGTCTATCTGACCTTCAAATATAGGAATATCGAAGTTGATTTGTACCTTGAAGGGGGCGGCACCTCCACTCAAGGAAGATGCGTCGCCTATTGGAAGTCACCGAAGGATTTGCGTGAAACTATACATCATCTCATTCCTCTGTTGCATGAGGGATTAATCAAGAAACATTTTCAAATGATCACCTGTCCCTTCATATTTATGTTCTCCTGCCATGAGAGGTCACTTGGGCATGCTAGATCTTTTTTCCTCAAGAGAAACAAGCTCGAGACCCAATTGTTTGTACCCTAACCTCGTTGAGTAAATTCATTAAGATGACAAGGAGAGGACCGCTCTAATACCATTGATTTGGATTTTATGAGTAGAACAAAATGAATACATATTATTGAAATATTCTTAACACATAATAACAGAGATATAGTAAAACTGACTTTCTATTCAATAAGGAAATAAGATGAAATTGTAAAATGCAACGGAAAACAAGCCTACTAAAATGGTGACAGCTTATCTCTGAGAAGAGATGTGACGGTTGCACTCATTCATAAGAACATGATTACAATGAAGCTCTGAAGGCCTTTTTATGATAAACAGGAATGTAAAAAACCCTAGACATCCAAAAACCTAATCCTAGGAGATGAAGTGCCAAAAGTCATGTGGGCCCTGTTTGGGTAAGTTAGTACATCAACATCTCGGGGTCGTAACTTTTGCATGTGATCTTCGTTTTAGGTGCACGATATCCCATTGGAAAGGTATCGTAGAGGAGATTCATTTTGGGGGATCCATAATAGCCTTTTCCTATCATTTATAAGCTCGATCCTGAAAAAACCTTCATTTAGGCCCTCAAAATGGCCCCAGAAGTTAAAAAATGCTAAAAATAGTAAATTGCCAAAATTGTCAGAAAACTATTTTGAGCAAGTTGGAAAAGGTGGGTGGCCATCAATATCCACCTGGATCATTGATATGGTGTACCAATACACAACATTAAAGGCATCGCAAGTATCCTACCACGTTATTGGTGTATGCACTATTTTATGTGTCACTTAATGAAATATTGTCAAAGAAGTGTAGACACCTTGTCATTGTGAATCTCCACTTGAACTCATGTGTTATGAGAATTGTGGATTCTTGTCAATATGGAAATTGACATCCCATTTAGTTTACATACTTCATGTTTTTGAATCCGAAATTGGCCACAACTAGCCATAATGCCATTTCGTTTGTTATCATTTCCTTGATACTCCCCATAATGCCATTTCCATTCTTACCTTTAACTCTAGTCTTGGATCTTTAGAAAACCAAAGAAATTAGTCAGAGGTTATGGATGTAAATTGTAATGACACCAAGAGATCATAAGTAAAATTAATCACAAATGAGTTATTAGGTGTTTGATATGATATTTTATGTGGTTGTTTGACAATCTAACTAGGAAAAAATCTACGAAGATATGTAGGTTTTCTCAAGCTCATTGCAACACAACTGCAGATTCAAAACACAAGGGAAATTGTCTCCCATGGGAGTTATCAAGGGAACATATGAAAGTCCCAAAATAATTTTTCATATGATAATCGTGGAAGACCTCTACACGATGTCAACGATATATATACCTAAAATTAGAGAGGAAATTCCAACGATGAGATCATTCTTTGACATTCCACCCTCCTTGATCCAGGTGGATATCGATGGTCACCCACCTATTCCAATTGGCTCACATACAAATTTCATATTGGTAGTTTCAAGTTTCATCTTGGGACGTTTTCTCTACCTTTTCAAGTCCTAAAGTTTTGGGGTGGTTTTGAAGCCCTAAACAACATTTTCTGAGCCTTCCAGAGTCACACTGTAGACAAAGTCTAAGGATGATGACATAATGTGTATTCCTCAAATATACCTTTCCATTGGGATAGTGCACCTAAAACATAGATGATATGAAAAAGTTACTACCCCGAGAATTTGATGTACCAACTTACCCCAATGGGGCCCAGATGAATTTTGGTGCTTCATCTCCTAGGGTTAGGTTTTTTGATGTCTATGGTTTTTTCATTCATGTTTGATGTAAAAATTTCTTTGGAGCCTCATTGTACTCATTTTCTTTCGAATGAGTGAAACTTTCACATCTCTTCTTAGAGATAATCCACCACCATTCTAGCAAGCTTGTTTCAATTTGCATTTTAAAGTTTCAGCATATTTCTTTATTTAAATAGAAGCCAAGTTTTATTGTACCTTTGTTATTGTTCATTGTACCTCTACGTTAATAATATAGATCTTTATTCATTTTTTTCTACTCATAAAATATGGATCAGTGGTATCATAGTGATCTTCTCTTTGTTGTTCTTAGTGCATGTCCCCGACGAAGTTAGGGTTCAAAGAGTTGGGTCTCGAGCTTGTTTCTCTTGAGGAAAATAGATCTCGCACGCCCAAGTGACCTTCCTTGGTGGGAGAAAATAAATATGACAAGACACGAGATCCCTTAAAACTGTGTCTCAAGGAAGCCATCGCGCAAGTGAGCAATAAGATGATGGATAGTTTTGTGCAACTCCTTTGATGGCTACCAACATGCAACACATCTTAATCAAGCGGATGAACTAACTCCTTCAAGTTACAGATCAAATTTGATATTCCTATATTTCAAGGTCAGATAGATGCAAATGTTGTATACAAATGGTTGAATATGCTAGAAGGGTATTTTTCTTGCCATAAATTTTCCATTAGAGAAAATAGTACATTTGCGCTCCTCAAAGTCGTCCCCTATGTCAAATATTAGTGGGAGACTTTCTATGAGAAAAAGGAAACATAGGAAGCCTCATTATTTAGAATCACACTCATGTGGGAGTCCTTTCGGGATGTTGTTAAGGAACAATACTACCATGTTGGAATTTATGATGACCTGTATACAAGATGGACCACAATGCAGAAAGAAAGGGGCCAAACAGTGCCAGAGTTCACAAATATCTTCCATACCTTGTGCACCAAGTTGGGCATAAAATGTTCTTACTGACATCTGTTGCTCAAGTACTACAACTATTTGAATAGATACATCTAGGAAGAAATTGATTTTGTGGAAATCTTGTCCTTGGGCATGACCTATCAATATGCTGTCAAATTTGAGCAGAAGCTTAAACACAAGATGCAGAAATTTGGGTCTAGGAACCCCTCACAATAAAATCAGGGCAAGGTAAACCCCAACCCACAAAAAAAGGGAAGAGAAAATATGGATAGCCTTAGGACAACACATCTAAGTTGTAAACAAAGAAAGAAAATGGAAATATGAAGAAAGACACCTAGAAGTGGTGCAACTTCCATAAGAAACCATGGCATAACACTATTTATTTCTGCTCAAAGAAGTCATTGGTGTATGAGGTGAAAGCATCTAACTCATATGCAGGTTTTTAATCATAGTCAGAACTAAAAAATGGGAGACATATTATTCACATGGAACCCAGTTCCACCATTTCTATGACCAAGATCTAGCACGGTGAACCTAATGAGCCAGAGGAAGGAGAGCATCTCTTTCGTTCACAGATGTGGGTGAAGGGTACTCCACTGCACTTCATCATTGATAGTGGTAGATATAATAAACTAATCTTAATAGAGGTTATCAAGAAGCCCTCCTTGGTAACAACACTGCACCCATAGCCATACACCATCGGATGGCTCCTCCAAGGAAGTGATATGTGTGTCAGCCAATAATGTCTCTTGTCCTATGACATGAATCCCTTCAAAGACAAGGTATTGTGTGATGTCGTTCCCCTTGAATTTTGTGATGTTATTTTGGGCCAACCTTATTTATGGAAATTTCATGTTGTATATGAGTCTACGCCTTACAATGTTATTATCACTTTGAACAAGAAATTGTATAGGATACCCAAGGTAGTCCCACCTACTTCCATTTTCTTGATCTCTACCAAGCAATGAAATAAATTCATCTCTCATACCGGGAAGTTTGTATTCTTCGTGATTCACTCTTAAAGTGAGTGAAAGGTTTCAGCCACATCCATGGCCTTCATGACCGATCTCTCCATGCAGAAGAAGCAAGTGGACAAGTTCATGGAAGAATACAAATACATCTTCACCTCACCCACTGGGGTACCTCTACACTATCAGGGCAAGAATTCAATTTATATGACCCCCGACGCACCGCTAGCCAATGGGCTAGTCTGTTGCCACTCTCATTAGAAAATGAGGAGAACAAGCGTCAAATCCAAGAACTAATACAAAAGAGGCACATATGACCCATCTCATCATCATGTGGAAGCCCAATCATGCTTTTGTAGAATAAATACAAGACCTGGTGACTTTGCATCGATTACCAGGCCCTAAATAAAATCACAATCAGGAATTGGTACCTGATTCCCCAAATCGATGATCTCCTTTAAAAACTCAAGGGGGAAAAATACTTCAATAAGATTGATCTGAATTTTGGCTACCATCAGGTCCCAATAGATGAGACAAATGTATGGAAAACTTCCTTCAAGTCCAAAGAATGTATTTTTGAATGGTTGTTCACGCCCTTTGGTTTGATGAATGCCCCAACAAATTTCATTAGGATGATGGATGATATCTTGCGAAATTTCACCGATTCTTTTGGTGTAGTTTATCTAGACAATATCCTCATATACAACAAGAATTCGGTGGAACACTTGTATCATATTCAACTAGTTCTACACACTCTGCGACGACACAAGCTAGATATGAAAATTTGGAAAAATGCTCCTTTGGCATGGACATGGTCTAGTACCAATTCTACATTTTTTATGAGAATGGGGTGCATTTGGATCCAACCAAGATCCATATCATTCATGATTGGCCATCTCCAACCACACTCATTGAGCTTCAGAGATTTTGATTCCTTGCCAATTTATATCGCAGGTTCATTTTGGGATTATCCCATATTGTATGGGCCCTCAACCAAGTAACCAGGTTTTACACGTTATTTTGGTCACCCCTTGATCACCAATAATGTGTAATTATTACTTCTTTGTTCCCTAAAACTGCTGAAGAAATGAGACATTCTCCCCAAGAAATTGAATCATCTATTTTTTCTTAAAAACCCTATCAAAGGAGATCGTCGCACCCTGCTAAATTCTTGGGGTACGAAGATGCTTGATCTTCACATGCTACACAAAAATGGGTTGCTGCATCATCGCAGGCTATTTCTTCTTAGGGTGTGATGATGCTCAAACAAGAGAAAAAAGGTGAAATTCTCAAAAGTTCTATAATGGAATCTTCTAGAAGATGAGGTGGCCTCCAATCGGTTTGGATCTTCCTCACTTCTATGATTTAATGGGATCATCCTAATATCCTCATCCATCCCTCTTCACCCTAAAAAAATAACTATCTCTCATGGGATAGTCTAGGTTGGCTTATGCATGAAGAATTCTACTAAAGATTGTACTTGTGATAACTTTGCTTTTGCTTTCCAAGTCATGTTGTGAATACTCTTCATCAAAAGCATTGGAGAAAAGTTGTGTGTGTTGAAGCAAAGGGCCATTGAAAGGGAGCTTGCAACATCAAGGCATAGGTTTTATTCTCCACTTTCATCAATATAATGCAGTGATACATATCTTCCCTATAAAATTGTCTCCATTTTTATTGTATAACTCCTTGATCTTATGCATATATTTTGTTGGAATATATGAATATATATATATATATATATATATATTCCTCTCGCTTTGTTGGTTTGTGCTTATTGATAGGTTCAATATCCCATGAATCCAAAGATGGAGCAAGGACTGTACTCGCGACGAACAAATGACGTTTAAATGGTATGCCATTTGTCCCTCTTTGAACTAGTTTACATTACAATGAAATCTAAGGAGAAGCTTGCATTTTTCTATGTTTTGTTCTAATTTCTTATTGAAGTCAGGGAGATTAGTTTGTGTCCACACTTACCGATTTGTCCAATCAAAAAATTGGACACCATACTGAGGATCGTCCTCTTTTGAATTTTTCTTCCTTTTTTCTTTTGGCTTACTTTATTTTGGTTTTTTTTCATTCTCTGAGTCATTGGGTGATCCATGTTGACTCTCTGGTATTGAAATTTCATTTGGAAATCCTTTCCTCTATTAATTTTTATATTATTTTTAGTCATCGTTGTACCCTACCTATGGAAACTAGTGCGATGATGTCACATTGTGTATTTATCATTTCCTGCAATGATCCTTGATCATTGCACTATGTTCTTCTGCTGCCTGCGATGATTCCTCTAGAAACATTTTGAGTGACAGTCAAGTTTTCCTCTTTGCCCAGATTTGTCATCATTTCTTGGGATGAATTTTTTGTCCTGTTGAGTGATTATTCACAGCTTGGTTTGCATATTTTAGCTAAATTTGATCGTTTCTCAAGTGTTGATATTATTTTTCATAAGTTCATAGTTTTATCTTTCACTTCTTGCTACAAGGGTATAATCTCAAGGCTTCATCCTTGAGTGATTTCCAAATAAGTTTTTATTGATCTATTTTTGAGTTTTGGGTTGTTGTTAATTTGAAAATGATTTTTGATTGCATTAGACAAATAATTTTTCTTACTTTTTCACTTTTGGTTGCATTATGAATTAAGTTTGGGAAATTATGTTGTGAGTTCATTCTTCTTCTTGGACAACTTTTTATTTTTGATTCAGATCTTTGTTTTTGTTTGAAAAGGAAAAGAATCGAAGTTGTTTTTTCTATTTGTAGTGTTTACAATAAATTTTTTCATTCAAGTGTTTGTCTAAAACGAGAAAATTGGAAAATTTGATAGCTTTGATTGGTTGGCATTAAGATCGTTCAAAGATTGAAGAAATTGTGTTTTGCAACTTGTTGTATTCTAGAAAAAGAAAATCTTCTCTCTTATGTAATTAGATTTAATTGAATGAAAAGATTTCATCTCATCTATATTTTCATATTGTTGAGTCAAGGTCAAACACTTCATCAGTTTCATCTCCGCTTCCATTTTTAGTTAAGCAACAACCATTAAAATTCAGCGTAATTTTAAAATATATGCAGTAACTTTTATTTTCTAGAACTGTTATACACCAACATTAGCTAAGGATAGAGCTTTGGAATAGTTTGTGAGGAATACTCTCCAAATCATCAAAACACACAATAGTATCTTGGGATAGGGAGGGTTAAATCCACTTGCTACATTTTGTCTTAGGAATCCCTTATAACACAAGGGTCAATCACGAGGTCCCATTAGGGTTGACAAAGTTACTCACCCTTCTTTGTTGGTATTAGTGTAGTGATTGCACATATTATTGGGGGTCACTTGAGAAGAAAATTCTATGCAGACCTTCTCAAATCGATTTCAGGCTTAGATACCCCGACTTTTCTCATATATCAGACTGTCGAATGCTTCCCTAGGAATCATTGTCGTAATTGGTAACCTTTGTATCCTATATCTTTAGGGCCTTCACGTGAGGTGATTGTGGAGGGGCAAGTATTCAAGGTAACTAGAATCGACGTTGGCTAAACTCACTTGGGTTCCTTGGAGGGTATACCCATGATTATGTGTGAGATATTTCACCAGGGAGTAAGTCTGTTAAGAAGGTCATCAACAAAAAATTTCCACCCACTTTATCCCAACCCCTTCTTGTCTTGATCTCACGACGTTGGATTTCATTGCCAACTAGTGATTTCAAAACAAGAATCTTTTTTTTCATGCTTGATATCTAGATTTTATTAGTGAAGTGTTTTTTGTTTCTCTAGTTGTCCATAGATATCTTTTACTCTTTTTTGGATGCGGCCAACATTGACCCTCGTCATTCATGTAGGATGCATGGGTTTCCTCCAGAAGATCCATAAATACAACCCCTTGCTTCTTAATTCACTAGAGAGTCCTTCTCCTGAAGGAGAAACCAATAATGACGTATCCTCTTAGATCGGGATTTTTACTCCATGGGTTGAATCATCACTTCGTGTAAATCTATTATTCAATTTTATACAAGATCCAATTTTTCTCTGAATAAACTCTTCAGGAGATGTTTTTGCTGAAGAGTATAGAAGAATAACTTCTAGACCTTACATAGATTCTGGTGTGGATGATCCACCATTTCAGAGTGAATAATTTAGAACTCCGATTCATACTTCTGGAATTTTTAATCCTAGACCAGTCCCCGTCCATTCTTTCTGGAGGACTTCCTCGGGACACGATGTTTTTGATAAAATAGTAATGAGTCCAAACCAATCGATGTCTTCACACACACTTGTTACTTCTACTACTTATGTAGTACCTTTAGATAATTTTACTAGCATGACAAGTAATGTTGTTACAGTTTCAGACTCATTGTTGGTTGGTACTCATATGATCCTTCCTCTCCAAATCACTAGCTCTACCTCAGTTCCACAAGTCACACCTATATCTACCGAAAGGATGGTAGAAAATCAAGATCCTATTGGAATGCCACTTCCTCTTAGATCAAATCCATCACTTCCACTTGGGTATAACTCTCTTAATCGTTCTATTGCTAATCCTACCTATGTTCAATCCAGAGTACCTAATATTTTTGTTCCACCTAGGTATAATGTTGCGAGCTATCGGTTTTCGTTCCCACACCTACCTAGGTTCTATCCGGAGGTCCTAGCATTCCTCCACCACCTAGAGGATATAATAATCCTTTCCCAAGTATCTCCAATCAGATTCGTGGCATAAGTCATTCTGTCACTTTTTCTTTTCAACTTCCCACTGGAGGTCAACCTCAAGTTGGGGGGAAACTCCATGTTGGGGGTCATAACCTAGTTTACGAGAAGTATATATCTGGATTACAAACCCAACCTTAAAAGTTTCCTTTCCAATGAAATCAACAACTGTCTGGGGGGAAAATCCTCAATTAAATTATTTTGTACCCTCTAATCCTGGGCAACCTTATCTAGTATCTATAAATCCTACTCGGGGTCAAGATTTTTAGTCTAATTCTCCTTTCCAAGGTGGCATACCAAATAAACCAACAAGTGTTGACTACTTGGATCAAAACCCTCCACCACTGAATTTGAAAGGATCATCTAACTGCTTACAAACTACTTATGGTACTACTGGTATACCTACAGGATTGCCTCCTCAAAATTACCAGTTTTCGCAAGTAAACAGACAATTTTCATTTCTAGCTACTTTGGATTTACCATATTTATCTAGGATTTTGAATTCTCCCATCTTGCATTCTCCTTATTGGTTAGTTATACCTACCAAATTACCATCAGACATTCCTAAGTTTGATGGTCGATTGGGATAATACCCAAACAATCACGTCATGGCATTTCATCTTTGGTGTTTTTCCAACTCCTTGATGGATGACTCCGTCTGATTACATATTTTCCAATGCACTCTTACGGGTTCGGCTGCCAAATGGGATATTGAATTTCCACGAGGATTATTCAATGATTTCAATACCTTATCTATGGATTTCTTTACACATTACCAATTAACGATACAATATGAGACGGTAATTAAAATTTTGAGTTCGGTTAAAGAATCCTCTTTTACTCACATTTCAGATCATATTCATGAGTGGAGTAGGAGAAGATGATTAATTAAAGTTCCCCTTTCTAATCAATTTTTGGTTGAGTGGTTTACCAAATCACTCATCGGTCCTATATCCTATGATTTTTCCATGGCAGGTGTTGTCACTGAAGAGAAGGAGATTAGTCGTGCTCAATACTTATATCTCATTTAATCTCAAACAGGGACGTTATATGACTTGTTCCCTGATGCTCCTCTCTCATCTACAAATTCAACCCTAACGCCTCCAGTATATTCTCATGTTGTTGATGGTGTGCTTGAAACTTTTCATGTTGAGACTCATTCCAAACAAGCCAATCATTCCAATCCTAAATCTACTACTACTAATCTACAAAATGTTACTCCTCTCACTCCCTCTCCTAGTAAAACCTCTGAGGTCAATACTGTCTAGTCTATGCCTACCGGTAAATATCAAAATAAAAATAAAGGGAAGGTTAATAATAAAGAGGATAAAAATAATAATCAACAACCATATAAGCCAAAGACTCAGCCCGCTGGTGATAAACAAAATAAAAAAACCTCGTTATCCTTGTGTTATCTGTCGTGAGGACCATTATATGAAAGATTGTCCAAGACGTGCAGAAGTTACTAAGTTCCTACAAGGAACCGAGACACATCCTACACTTTCCATTTTATAACAACCTTTCCCTTCTCAACATCAGGCCCAATTGGTTATTCATGATGAAACCTCTCCCTCTACCACCTCTTATGTACTTATGTGTACCGGTGACTCCAAGAAAAATGAAGTTGCAGTCAATACTCGAACAAAAGATTATTCTTCGTCTAAATATAAAGCTAGTGATCCATCTCCTCCATTGGATCAAAATAATCCATCAGCTCCACCTGCCAATGGTCCTCTTCATCTCAAATGACCTAGTCACTAGTACATATTGTAAAACTTTTGACATTCTATTTGCAACATTATGGACAAAATTGGTAATACTGTCGAAAAATAGAGGAAATTTAATTTATTTTTTCCATATTGCTCGATAACATCGCTATTGCCAAGTTGACATCACTATTGACATGTTGTTGTCTCTCTTTCCACGTTTTTAACATATTCATCTCTCTTTCCATGTTTGTAACATAGTCGTCTCTCTTGCCACGTTTGCAAAATAGTCATCGCAGTTGCGATGTTGTGGAAACTAGGTTTTCCCCCCTTCAACAGTCACCTAGTATTTGACCAAGTTTACTTTGATTTGGTCAATGATCGTTGGAATTGTGATGTTATAAAATATATGAACATGTTTCCTTTTATAGATGTTGCAACACGTTGTCTATAAGAATGACACTTCAAAAAGGGTTTCTGGGTCTTTTCAGTGAAAAAAAATAGGTATTGTTTTCAATATATGTTTGTGGGGAAGAATGTCAGAAAACATTAGATCTAGGAAAATAATTAAAGACAATGAAAAAGGTGACAATAAATGTTATTTCCCTTGCAAAAATTGTTGTACTAGACGTCCTGAAAGAGTTTTAATAGAAACAACTACAAACATTTTAGAAAATATGGGCACATGGATACCGTCCTGAGTCTTGAAACCCTCCCATACCATCAAGGCATGTGTCTAGTCTAACCATGTCACATTTCGATGCATACAAGCACATATTGAAGAAATTTCAATGTTGGCCCCTTTCACTGCTCACTATGCAGGGTCGGTGCATGACATTTTTGGTGGTTGAATTGGAAGTTACATGAAATTTCAAGATACTTCCAACAAACATTCTATAGATGGAAACAATGACATTTGACAATTAGATGCCCATTATGAATGTTGTTTGAAACATGGATGATCTCAAAGATTATGTGGTTGTTACATTAGACATCCTTGATTCTTGAAACCCTCCCATATCATCAAGGTATTTGTCTAGTCTAACCATGTCGAATTTTGACACATACATGCACATTTTGAATAAATTTCAACATTGGCCCCATTCATTGCTCACTATGCAGGGCCGGTGCAAGATGACATTTGTGGTGGGTGAATTGAAGATTTTGCGACATCAATTCGACATGGTAATTCAATAATCAAACTCTCCTTAAGTATTATGCGGTGATATCAAACATCCTTAAGTATCGAAACCCTCTGATACCTTAAACCCATGCCTTTAGAAAAATTAGAAAACCTTTAACCAAGTATCTAGTCAGTGATAGTTGGAAGAAATTAGAGTGTCATTGTGATGATCCAACTCAATATAAAAGTGTACCTAAAAACTTGAAAGAATGTTACCACCAAACTACTCATCCACAAGAGAAATTTATCATTGACTTGCTCATCCAATGGAGGATGGAAAGAAGACATATCCTTGTGACATTGTGCACCCACTGGAAGAATAGTACCATGACATATGAAAGATATCAAGATATCAAAGCTTGGATGTGATATTGATGATATCAACTATTAGAGAATTAAATCCCTAGGTCAACCAAAGATATAATGCTTTAATAACAATCAATAGATTTGAAGACTACCTAAAAGTTAACTTGAATTCTTTCTATCTCTTATAGAAATAAGTTGTGACTTGGGATGACATTAGTCACCCTAGGTGTATAGTCCCTTCAACTATGAGAAAAATGGCAAGAACTAAAACACTCCCTCAAATCTAGCTTGAATTGTTTTCACTGCTATACAAATGAATTGTAACTTGTTATGGCATTAGTGACCCTAGGTGTGTAGTCCATTCAACTATGAGAAAAATGGATAGAACTAAAACTTATGTTTCACTGTGCATACAACCATTTTAATGACGATGAAGAGTTTCAATGGATGTTGATCTCTTGTAAATATGATCTCAGGTAATGTAACAGGATGAAACTAGTGGAAGCACATTGAAGGGATTACAAAGTTATGCCACTTAAATGCATTAAGCATAGTGCATTGTAGAAACTCAAACAAAGAAAGAAACATAGAGAAAAAAGACAAAAGACATAATATATATCAACATAGTGATTTATGATTAAATATACATCTATTTTTGGTACAAAATAATGAGATACAAGAATTGCAAATATCAAATCGATGCAAGGAATCACTATAAACCTTGATGGTGATACAATTTTAATAGAGTACAATTATACAACTAGATCGATGCAAATTTATGTAATTATAGTGCATGGTGTGTTTGGTCATTAATTTATGAAATCTTGATATATTTATACAAGTGATTTGATAGAATCTACCATCAACTTGATCATCACAAAGTTGGCAAGAAGCATATCAGACTCTTGTTTTTTTTTGGAAATCCATTTTTCTATGTAAGTGGCACAAGAGTGGACCTCATAAACTTGGTTCATCATAGGTCAAAAGCATGCTAACTTATTCAACTAAGATATTTTGTTGATGATCTAAGAAATTTAGTTATGAGTTAGCACAAAGTTATGCATGCTAATATTTTAGTAATGCAATGCATATGATTTGTTGAACAATGATTTGTGTCATGTTAAGGATTAGGTGTGGGATGTCATTGAGGTGGTTCTAACTTTGAAAAACATTGTTGTAGCACATGCTATTGTGAGTAATCCTTTGGTTTCACTAACAACTATGAAGAGCATTTCATGATGTAGACTTGTATCTATGTACATATCAATTATATTTATGAATTAGTAGAAAATCTTAAATACATATAAAAAACTTCCACAAAATAATATAAAAATTGAAGAAAAATAGAATGGAAGTGAACTTATTGTTGTTTCGAAGAAAAAACTTGTAAATTTATTTTTAGTTTTTCAACAACCCTCTTTCCTACCCCATGTGTTTCCTACAAATTCAATACATCTAATGTGTCTAAATTTCATGTAGAAATAAGGGGGACAAGGAAACAAATCCTCTTATCAATGAAAAATCCCTATTAAATTCAACATGGAACCAAAAGATAGGAAGTCAAGAGGAAATAAGGGGAAAATGAAGTGAAAAAAATCCTAACAACAATGAAAAATTTATTTCAATTGAATGAATGAAAAATGGGAAAATATAACAAAAATTTAAGAGGAAATAAAAAAAAAAGGAAAATTTCCCTAAAAAACCGAACATGTTGGATTACTGAGAGGGGGGGTGAATCAATAATAACGTAATTATAATCCTTTTTCTTCAATTGTTATATTAATGTAGAATTATTATCCAATAATGAGCAGTAATAAATAAACAATCACACACATACACAATACACCAGTGTTTTACGTGGAAACCCAAATCGGGAGAAACCACGGAAAGTTTTTTCTTATATGTCTTGAAGAATTACATTCATTGGAAGCATCAAATTCCTTAGTTTTCTAGCTGCAACTAGAAGGAGGCTCTAACCCCCTAGTTTCTCAAGCTACAACTTGAGGGAAGCTCCAACTCCCAAAATCTCTGGCTACAACCATAAGGAGGCTACAACCCCCAATGTTCTCTGGCTACAATCAGAAGGTGGCTACAATGACCCGTCCTTGCCCCGTCCTGCCACCTTGAAGTAGAAGTATAATGATGGAACCACTGTCACACTATCACTGTGAGATATACCACTGTAAACCTATACCAATAAATCTGAACCATGCATCAACCATGCATGAACCTGTACCTCAACTTGTACCATAAACAAGTGCATCAACCATGCACCAACCTATAGTCAACCTGTACCATAAAAAGTGAATTCAAGCATGTACCAAGTATGTACCAATCATGTGTCAACTATGCATCAATATGTACCAACATCACCAACTATACACCTCATGTATGTGTGCCAACTCATCAACTACTTGTCTCAACCATGTACTCAACATGTACCTCAACCAAAATCCCTCATCAATTTCATCATCCAAATCCGATTTGTAGCTCTGTAATAGACCTGGTGTATATGATCACATTCCTGCAAACCTTCCTTAACTTTAAAAGCAAGAGATTAGAATTTTCATCAAACTTTTCTTAAGTCTCACATGCCTAGTTTTGGATTAGTCAACAACCCTAACTTGAAGTAATCATAACTTTGAACCTGTAATGTATAAAGATTTGAAACTGATGCACAATGTTCTTCAGCATGTTTTATGTAATTCCTCAAAGTGGAACTACTTGGAACCTCTCATAAAGGGAGTTATAGCAAAAATGGCATACCTTGTTGAATTGTGGCTTATTCTAGAGAGCGACCTTGTAGATCGTGCCCCGCACAAAATATTTGATGAAATGATATGAAAATTCTACACAAAATACTATATACTATACCCTAACCAACACATTTGGTCTCACTAAATTTGGATCTTTTATGAAGAATTTATGACGTTTTTAGCCGAAACACCTGATTTTGACTAGTTTCAGGACTGGCCACAAACCCTATTTTCCACAAAGTGTAACTCCCAAAATACGACGACCCACAAGATGAATTTTTAACCACAGATACTTGGATATGTTTTCTCACTTTCATAGAAATTTTAGGTTCGGAATCATTATAGAAACAAATTTATAGAAAAAATGGTGAGATGACCTGAAAATAACTTACCTTAGAAATCACCATCAAAAGAATTTATCCTTCCTTGCATTTCGGCCTTCTTTTCTTCACTTTCCTCCGAATTTCATCTTATATATCATTTGTATACCTAAGACACCTATATATATTCAATATTCTCAAGTGTGTTTCAAATGAGAGATCCTTTCCTCTTATTTATACTCTCCAAGTAGCTTCCTTAAAAACATCTTCTAGGTCACTAGGCCCCACTTTCCTTATTTTAGGGTTGGGTCCACTTCTAATTTATCCATTAAAATTATTATTGAAATAATTTATTTTGTATTCACTTTG
>ML781982.1:318778-334631 GCA_009831015.1 Picea engelmannii
CTCATTTTCAACCATTTCCTTGTAGATCTTGAAATTTTCAAAAGCTTCTGATTTTTTCTTGAGAAAGAAAACTACAGTCATTCTTGTATAATCATCAACTAATAACATAAAGTATCTCTCACCTTTTAAGCCTTTTTTTGTAGCTGGTCCAACTAGATCAGTATGCACAATTTCCAGTGGTTTTCTTGTTGAATATTCATTTGGTTTGAACCTGATCTTTGTTTGCTTTCCTTGTTGGCAATGCTTTCATAAAGTGTTGGTTGGTTTCGTGATCTGGAGAATTTCTCTGACTGCTTCTTTTTTGCTGACTTTGACAAGGTTATCAAAATGCATGTGAACCATTCTTCTCTGCCATAGCCAACTTTCATCTTCCTTTCCTAGACAACACTTTTCATTTCCAATTTTGCTTAACACATATATGTTGCTTGAAGTTCGTGTAGTTGTAGTGACCAATTTCCCTAAACCTTCTTTTATTATCTCACACTTTTGTGAATCGAAAGTAACTTTATGACTTTGGTCACACATTTGACTCACACTTAAAAGATTATGTTTCATATCTTCTACTAGTAGAACATTTTCTTCCTTTTCATTCTTGTTCCCAATTCGGACTGTGCCTTTTCCAATGATTTTGGATGAATCATCATTTCCAAAGGAGACTGATCCATCTCTTTCCTCTCCTAATGTAAGAAGCTTGTCTCTATCACCTGTCATGTGTTTTGAACATCCACTGTCAACATACCAACCACGTTTCTTTTGTTTAGGTTGTAGAGTGACTGTGCATTCTTCATTACTATACTGATCTTGCTTTCTTATCCATGTCATTTTCTGAGATTCTTGTTTGTGACTCTGTTAAGGTTCTTTAGGAGGCATTGTCATTCTGTAATTTTTGGCCATGTGTCCAAAATTGTTACATTTGTAACATTCCACTTCAGTGATCAAGGATTCAAACCTGTTGTAACTTCTTCTCTTTGTTTCACTAGGTCTTCTTGAATAAACCCTTTATGTATGGCTCTCAAAGTAGTTATTGTTTTTGTTGTTAGCTCTGCATTTTATATCTTTATGTCCAAAATTATTACAAGCATAACATAAACCAAAAAATATAGTTTGATACCTAGTAGTTGAAGTCCTTATGAAAGGAGGTGCTCTTATGAATCCTTCTTCTTCTTGAGGCCTGTCTATCTGTTGTTGATTCTGAAATCTGAATCTTCCTGGTGGAGGAGTGTCCCTATAATCTTCCTTGTATATCTTTTTATCCCATTTGATTGTTTATGCATAACATTTTGGATTTGTTTCTTTCTTTGTTGTTTTGGATCTTGATCCTTTTTCTATTTGATTGTATCCAAGTTCGGACTTGTCAAGATAAGATTTTTGACTACTAATAATGTCATCTAGAACTTTTGAGCTATTCTGCATATTTTTCTTTTGAATATCCTTTCTTAGTGTGACAATCTCTACTTCCAGGTTTCCAGTGATCCCATCCTTTCCTTCTAGTTGTTCTTTGAGTGCTTCTTCAATTCTTTTGTCTTCTTCTATTTGAACATTCAATTTTGTAATCGTTTGTTCTAGTTCTTGAGTGTATTTTTTCTTATCTAGTTCTGCTTGTAGTTTCTTGTTTTTCTTCTTTTCTCTTCTGATAAATTCTATGGCACTCATTAATTCTTCTCCGAAGTCAACTTCCGCCTCTTCAATTTCTTCTTCATATTCTTCTTCAGAGTCTTCTTTATCAGAGTCTTCTACTGTCATAAATAGAACTGTCCCTGTTTCACTGTCACTAACTTCATCTTCATCTGATGATGAGATGTCTTCTTTGGTGAAAAAGTTTTTCTTGAAAAATTTCTTTGTAGTTCTTTTACCTTTATATGTTTGTCTGCCCTTTGAGTAACCTTCATCATTTCTCGTTTTATTATGAGGACATTTGTTAGCAAAATGACCAATACCATCACAATTAAAACAAATTAAAGGAATCTTACCTCTATACCTACCGTTGGTTCCCTTGTTCAGTCTTTTGACGAAGTTGGCCACTTCTTCATTATCTTCCGAGACGTCATTGCTGCTGCTATATTCTTCTTGTTCCCTTTTCTTTTTCTTTGATCTTTTGGATGCTTTGAAGGCTGCTTCTTTTACATATGGATTTTCATGTTCAGTTCTCATCTCATATGCTGTGAAGATTCCATGCAGTTCCTCCATGCTTATTGAGTTTAGATCCGATCTTTCTTCTAGTGATGATATCTTAGGGTTGAATCTCATAGGAAGAGACCTTAGTATCTTTTGAACAATTATAGATTCTTTGATTTATTCTCCAAATCCTATGATTGCATTCATTGTTTCATCGACTTGTAAGAAGTAGGCTGTGATATCTTTATCTTCCTTCATTTCTAGTTATTTGAACTAACCTCTGTAAGTTTGAAGCTTTGTTGTTTTGACTTTTGAATCTCCTTCATAAATATTTTGAAGCTTGTCCCAAATCTCTTTAGCACATTTACAATGTGCAGCTTTGGTGAAAATTGTATGACTGAGACCATTCAAAAGTGAATTTATGGCTTTGAAATTATTCTCACTGAGTTTCATTGCTTTGTCATTTGTTGGTGGAACTGCTGGTGTTGTGTATCCATCTACAATTGATTACCAAACTTGAAATCCTTGTGCCTGTATATATGCCTTCATCCTTATGCTCCAAAAATCATACTTACGTCCATCAAACTGTGGTATTCCATTTTTATATGAGTCGGTACTCTCCATGATCTACCTTTCAATGGTTAAACTGATTTCTGAAGGAACCTTCTCTGATACCAATTGTTGGATTACTGAGAGGGGGGGTGAATCAGTAATAATGTAATTATAATCCTTTTTTTTCAAATGTTATATCAATGTAGAATTATTGTCCAATAATTAGTATTAATAAATAAACAATCACACACATACATAGTACACCAGTGTTTTACGTGGAAACTCAAATCGGGAAAAAACCACAGAATGCTTTTTCTTATATGTCTTGAAGAATTACATTCATTGGAAGAACCAACTTCCTTTGTTTTCTATATGCAACTGGAAGGAGGCTCCAACCCCCTAGTTTCTCATGCTACAACCTGAGGGAAGCTCCAACACCCCAAATCTCTGGCTACAAATAGAAGGAGGCTACAACCCCCAATGTTCTCCAGCTACAACTGGAAGGTGGCTACAACCACCTGTCATTGCCCCATCCTGCCACCCTGAAGTATAAGTAGAATGATGGAACCACTGTCGCACTATCACTGTGAGATATATCGATGTAAACCTGTACCAATAAATTCGAACCGTGCATCAACCTGTACCTCAACCTGTAATCAACCTGTACCATAAACAAGTGCATCAACCATGCACCAACCTGTAATCAACCAGTACCATAAAAAAGTGCATCCAACCATGTACCAAGTATGTACCAATCATGTGTCAACTAATCATCAACTATGACTCATCAATATGTACCAACATTATCAACTATACACCTCATGTATGTGCACCAACTCATCAACTACTTGTCTCAACCATGTACTCAACATGTACCTCAACCAAAAGCCCTCATCAATTTGATCATCCAAATCTGATTTGTATCTTTGTAATAGACCTGGTGTATATGATCACATTCCTGCAAACCTTCCTTAACTTTAAAAACAAGAGACTAGAATTTTCATCAAACTTTTCTTTAGTTTCACATGCCTAGTTCTGGATTAGTCAACAACCCTAACTTGAAGTAATCATAACTTTGAACTTGTAATGTATAAAAATATAAAACTCATACACAATGTTATTCACTGTTTTTTATGCAATTCCTCCAAGTGAAACTACTTGGAATCTCTCAGAAAGGGAGTTATAGCAAAAATGAAATACCTTACTGAATTCTGGCTTATTCTAGAGAGCGACCTTGTAGAGTGTGCCCCACACAAACTATTCAATGAAATGATATAAAACTATTAAAAAGAATACTACGGACAGTATCCTAACCAACACATTTGGTCACACTAAATTTGGATTTGTTATGAAGAAGTTATGACGTTTTTACCCGAAACACCTGATTTTGAATAGTTTCAGGACTGGCCACAAACCCTATTTTCCATAGAGTGTAACTCCCAAATACAATGAACCACAAGATGAATTATTAACCACATATACTTGGATATGTTTTCCCACTTTCATAGCAATTTCAGGGTCTGAATCATTATAGAAAAAAAGTTATAGTGAAAATGGTGAGACGACCTGAAAATAACATACCTTAGAAAGCACCATCAAAAGAATTTATCCTTCCTTGCATTTCGGCCTTCTTTTCCTCACTTTCCTTATAATTTCAGATTAGATATCATTTTTATACCTCAGACACATATATATATTCAATATGCTAAAGTTTGTTTAAAATGAGAGAGCATTTCCTCTTATTTATACTCTCCAAGTAGCTTCCTTAAAAACTTCTAGGTCACTTGGCCCCACTTTCCTTATTTTACGGTTGGGTCCACTTCTAATTTCTCCATTAAAATTATTATTGAAATAATTTATTTCGTATTCACTTTGAATTATAATACACTCATCACTTCACTTTATTATTTACCTCTTAAAATCTCTTAAACCACTTTGATTACTTTGACCTTTTGGGGCTTCTAGATGACATATGAGGGTCCTCCAACTTCTTAAGGCCATAACTCTCAAACCGTGAGGAGTTACATGACGTTCTACATAACACCAGAAATGGCATGACATGTAATATCCATATAGAATAGTATTATCTGAAAATATATCATATCTCATACTGTTACCCATCAAACAAACTTGGGTCCATTACCCAAACCTGGGGTCTCCAACTTCTCATGGCCATAACTCTCTAATCGTGAGGAATTATGTGGCTTCCACATACCACCATAAATGACATGATCTAGGATATTTTCCCTGACAAATTCACTTTCCTTCATCTCATTATTCCACAATTAAGCATGGGTTCTCTTACTCCACAAAGCGTCTTCCCGTGAGGGATTTCACCATAAGGGGACCACTTTGGAGTTCATCCATATTTACTTCTTATGAACCATGAAAAAACAATAATGAGTCATATTTAAATCAAACATTATTGGGTCCATTACTCAAACCTTTGTGCTATGGGTCTTTCTTCAAGGGTTGACATCAATGACAAGCAACCTTAATCAATAGAACTCTGCATTAGAAATGAAAGAGGAGAAAAAAGAAGCAATTGTGAAAACAATATGAATCAAAATTTTGTCGACAATGAAAATACTCACTTTAGTACTCAAAAACCCAAGGAAATAATATTACTCAATGATTATCATGGATTATGTTGAATTTTGAAATCCACACGCCGGTCTCAAGTACCATATATATGGAAAATGATGCTAAAGAGAATACATTTGTGGTTTATAAACTCCATAAATCCCATTGGATTATATCGTGGATATTTCAACATGGTGCATTCTCGTGATTATAAAAAATGCATGTTTCTAGGAAGTCTCTCATGAAGAAAATATAGCTTAGAATTATGTTAATTCTAGATTAGGGTTGTATCATTCCAATAAATTTAGAGGAAAGGAGTCTCTTAAGTTATGGTTTACAAGTCCCAAATTTCATAGAGGATGGATTTATTGTATCCTTGAGTCTTGAAACCCTCCCATACCATCAAGGTATGTGTGTAGTCTAACCATGTCAAATTTTGATGCATAGATGCACATATTGAAGAAATTTCAATGTTTTCCCCGTTCACTGCTCACTATGCAGAGTCGGTGCATGATATTTTTGGTCATTGAATTGGAATTTCCATGACATTTCAAGAGAGATCAAACAAAGATTTTAAAGATGGAAACAATGACATTTTACAATAAGACACCCATTATGAACATTGTTGCAAACATGGACAATCTCAAATATTATGTAGTCGGGACATCAAACATCCTTGAGTATTGAAACCCTCCCATACCTTCAAGGTATGTGTCTAATGTAACCATGTCGAATTTCAATGCATACATGCACAGTTTGAATAAACTTCAATGTTGGCCCCATTCACTGCTCACTATGAAGGGTCGTTGCAGGATGACATTTGTGGTGGGTGAATTGAAGCTTCTTTGACATCAACTCGACTTGGTAATTCAATAATCAAACCCTCCTGAAGTATTATGAGGTGACATCAAACATCCTTAAGTATCAAAACCCTCCCATACCTTAACCCCATGCCTTTAGAAAAATTATAAAACCTTTAACCGAGTATCTAGTCAGTGATAGTTGGAATAAATTAGAGTGGTGTTGTGATGATCCGACTCAATAAAATAGTGTACCTAACGACTTAAAATAATGTTTCCACAAAACTACTCATCCACAGGAGAAAATTGTCATTCACTTTCTCATCCAATGGAGGAGCGAAAGAAGACATATCCTTGTGATGTTGTGCACCCAATGGAAGAGTAGCACCATGACATATCAAAGATATCAAGATAACAAAGCTTGGTTGTGATATTGATGATATCAACTATTATATAATTAAATCCCTAGGTCAACCAAAGATATAATGCTTTAATAACAATCAATATATTTGAAGACTACCTAAAAGTTAACTTGAATTCTTTCTAGATCTTGTAGCAATAAACTGTATCTTGGGATGAAATTAATCACCCCACGTGTGTAGTCCCTTCAACTATGAGAAAAATGGCAAGAACTAAAACACTCCCTCAAAGCTAACTTGAATGTTTTTCATTGCTATACCAATGAATTGTAACTTGGTATGGCATTAGTGACCCTAGGTGTGTAGTCCATTCAACTATGAGAAAAATGGCTAGAACTAAAACTTATGTGGCACTGTGCATACAACCATTTTAGTGATGATGAAGAGTTGCAATGGATGGTGAGATTTTGTAAATAGAATCTCAAGTAATGTAACATCATGAGACTAGTGGAACCATATTGAAGTGACTACAAAGTTATGACACTTAAATGCATTGAGCGTAGTGCATTGTAGAAACTAAAACAAAGATAGAAACATAGAGACAACAAATACAAAAGAGATAATATAGATCAACATAGTGATTTTTTATTAAATATACATCTATTTTTGGTACAAAATATTGAGATACAAGAATTGCAAGGATCAAATCGATGAAATGAATCACTATAAACCTTGATGGTGAATATAGTTGTAATAGAGTTCAATTCTACAACTAGATCAATGCAAATTTATGTAAGTATAGTGCATGGTGTGTTTGGTGATTAATTTATTAAATCTTGATATATTTATACAAGTGATTTGATAGAATCTACCATCAACTTGATCATCACAAACTTGGCAAGAAGCATATTGAACTCTTGGTTTTTTTGGAAATCCATTTTTCTATGTAAGTGGCACTAGAGTGGACCTCATAAACTTGGTTCATCATAGGTCATAAGCATGCTAACTAAGTCAACTAAGATATTTTTTTGATGATATAAGGAATTTGGTGATGAGTTAGCACAAAGTTATGCATGCCAATCTTTTAGTAATGCAGATGATATGTTGAACAATGATTTGTGCCATGTTAAGGATTAGGTGTGGGTTATCATTGAGGTGGTTCTAACTTAGAAAACATTGTTGTAGCAAATGCTATTGTGAGTACTCCTCTAGTTGCACTAACAACTATGAAGAGCATGTCAAGATGTACACTTGTATCTATGTACATATCAATTCTATTTATGAATTAGTAGAAAATCTTAAATACATAAAAAACCCTCCACAAAATAATATAAAAATTGAAGAAAAATATAATGGAAGTGAACTTATTGTTGTTTCGAAGAAAAAAATTGTAACATTATTTTTAGTTTTTCAATGACCCTCTATCCTCCCCCATGTGTTTCCTACAAATGAAATACATCTAATGAGTCTAAATTTCATGTAGAAATAGGGGGGACAAGGAAACAAATCCTCTTAGCAATGACAAATCCTTATTAAATTCAACATGGAAGCAAAATATGGGAAGTCAAGAGGAAATAAGGGTAAAATGAAGTGAACAAAATTCTAACAACAATGAAAATTTTATTTTAATTGAATGAATGAAAAATGGGAAAATAGAACAAAAATTTAAGAGGAAATAAAAAAAAGGAAAATTTCTCTAAAAAACCGAACTCTGTGTTAGAAATGAAAGAGGAGAAGAAAGAAGCAATTGTGAAAAAAATATAAATGAAAATTCTGTCGACAATGAAAATACTCACTTTAGAACTCGAAAACCAGAGGAAGTAATCTCACTCAATGGTTAGCATGGATTATGTTGAATTTTGAAATCCATACGTTGGTCTCAACTAACATATATATGGAAAATGATGCTAAAGAGAGCACATTTATGGTTTATAAACTCCATAAATCCCATTGGATTATATCATGGATATTTCCACATGGTGGATTCCCATGATTATAAAAAATGCATGTTTCTAGGAAGTCTCTCATGAAGAGAAAATATCTTAGAATTCCCATAATTCTAGATTAGGGTTGTATCATTCCAATAAATTTAGAGGAAATGAGTCACTTCAGCCATGGTTTACAAGTCTGAACTTTCATAAGTGAAGTGAAAAAATTCTTATAGGGACTGGCTAGGCCATATTGTATGAAAATAATACATTCGTTTTTAACTATGGAGGAGCTCAAATAATCCAACTTCTTCTAAAGGCCACACTCTTTGATCATCAACCTATTTACTTCTCCATTTCCTAGAGTGAAGCTAAACTATGTATGCTTAAAGCTCATTATATCATGAATGTATCATATTTGAAGAAAAGTTTTCTAAATTGTATTATGAGTGTTTGGATCCATATTCCAAGACCTAGATGGGAGGTCATATATAATTAATGGTGGAAAGGGTCCATTGATTGTACCACACATTCTTTAAGGAGATATGGGTGATCAATAACCTCAATATTCCAGTCCAAATGGAATAAAGAAGTTGAGAAACCTTAAATAACCAACCAACTATTCTGGTTCAAACATTTAGCGAGGAAATTCAAGTTAGTGCCACTAATCTTTGGCATTCAGAACTTCAAGTTAGTTCCACTAACATCTGACACTTGAAACTTCAACTTAGTGCCACTAATATTTGATACCCTTTGAAATTTGATGAAATTAAAATTGCATAGGGATATTAATTGTGATTAAGAATTATTTAAATCATTAGCTTATAAGGAATCTCCATAGAATATATATATTATCAAATAACCTAATGAAAGGCTAACTAATTAGGAGGGTATTGATGGGTAATTTGTATCCCACTACCAAATGGTTTTTTAATCAAGGGCTCATAGAAGAGTGAGAAGTAGTCATGCAAACTTTCTTTGGCATGGTATTTCACAAACTCTCTAAATCTTAGACAAGGACGCGCGATAAGTTGTTGAATTTGGAAGAGTTGGTAGTTTCCTTTTCAAATATGTCTAAGGATAAGTCATCTAGATTAGACAAAAAAATTGTGTGAATATTATAACACAACTTCGGAATTTGTTGAGGTAGATCTCCTTTAGAAGAAGAAATTATAAAGGAATCCCAAGGGGACCTCACAAAAAAATGGAATCATATATTTCATCCCTAATACTAGGTGTTAACACATAAGATTGTATTATAATTTGAGATAATTTCCCAAAATACAATTGATATAGGAGGGTTCCTATACTTTTGGACAACTTGACTTCAAGTCAGTTTTTCATAGGTTTTGAGAAGACATTTGCAGTACTTGTTGATTTCATTGTGTAGTGGACATCATAAGATTTCCAACCATGTATCTTGCAGCCCAAAAATCCCCTGGGAAGGCCTCCAAACACCCTCTCAAAGACCACACTGTGTTTCTTCTTAGAGCACGTTGTGCTTCTACAATTTTTTAGTGACTAACTTAAAACTTGTCTTATGAACAAATGAGAAGGTATTTTTTAAAACTGGAGGAGGGTTTTGTTCATCACATACAGAATAAGAAAAACCTCTCTCATTTTTTCAAAAAGGGTTATGGTTAGAGAAATATTAGACACAGAAAAGGTGCTAAAGAATCACCTAGACAGACACATAAAGGGCGCTACGGAATCACCTAGCCAGACACACAAAGGGTGCTATGGAATGTGTAGAATTGTTTTATAGTGGCGCTACAAAATTTCCTGTAGCAGTTACTGTTTGGATGTTTGCCTTGTTGGGAGTTTTTCACCTGTCAAGGAAGGTTCAAATGGTCTCCTAGGAGTTTTTTGGGCATGAGAGACATGTGTTCCATCTCTAGATCAATAAAGATGGCCTGTTTCAAAAGACATTTATCATCATAGACAAAATCCCAAAAAACAAGGAATTTGTTAGGATTTTGTTGGAATCTTTTGTAACAAGACTCCTAAATGGAGCAAGATCCTATGTAACTCCTTGGTTTCGACCTCCTTAGGGTAGATATAGATTATTCACTATAAATAAAAGGATTTTTTATTAGAAAAGGGTTGAATTCATGAGCCAAGCGAGGAGAGAGATCGAGGAGAAGTTTTAGTTGTTCATTTGTAAGCCTAAGGGCCTGTTTGTAAGGAAATTTTCTTCCATTAAAGATTGATGAGTTTTTATCAGATTGTCTTCTTTTTTTTCCCACTTATTTTTTATCTTCTTGCTTGAACATATTGTAGGTTTTGAAGATCATAGTTTCCATTGATTGATGGATTCATGAACAAGAGAGGATTTTTTGTAGCTTGCCCATTAAATCATTGTTCATTGTTTAAGAAAATATTTATCTATTGCAAAAATGATCGATGTATAATGGATGTTCTTCCTTTTGTCATATTCACCATGATTCTACTCATCATTATATTTCTCTTTGTCTAATATATAGTTTGATTGTCTCTAATTTGTAGGATGTTATGACTCCATGCCCAATGGAATGCCTCTACAAAAAAATTGTTTTCCCTCTCCCTTTATTTCCTAGTATTGTTGATCCAGCTACTCAAACCATTTAATCCATTTGTATTCTGATGGGTACTTGGCTTTTGATTACAGTAGTCTAAGTGTGACTCTCAATGCTAACATTAATTTCATTCTTGTCGGGGAATGAAGTGTGACGTTTCCTTCCCTTGGAGAACGACATAGATCCAACTCTTTATGGTAGACAAGAGAGGGATACAAAAACTTGACTATAATAATATACCTAGTCACTCCACAATCGAAGACTCGACTGGGGAGGATCCCATTGATAGAAATATGACCATAGGAAAGGGGATTACCAGGTATCGTATTATGAGCTTTCTTCCTGAAATTTTGTTGTTATTTATCAACTCATTTTTTCTTTTCCCTTCACATATAAAGATGATCATCTTGTGTTTTGTTTATTTGGATGGGAATCAACCTTATTTTATATATCCATCCTTGCTAGAAGAAAATGTTGCAGCCTACTGGTGTTGTTGAGGTTTGTCCTGAAACTTAATTTCATCCTATTGAGAAGAATGAGGTTTAGATCTCTATCCCTCCCAAACATACTCAACCTCGTGACCATGATAATGATAAAAGTGATTCAAAGCCTTCTTAGATTTCATTATATTCACTTATTATCGAGCCTTGCCATCAGCTTGTTAATCCTCATGTTCATCCCACTTCTTTTCAAACTAGAATCAAGATAAACATGTTCAAGCCTTTAAATATGTCATATATCCTTCATCCTCATCCTCTTTGTTTCCTTGAGCACCTTCCCCATTTTTCTGGAGAGGATCATGTCACAGCCGAGAGGCATTTGGGGGCCTTTGAAAATTTTGTTGATCAATTTGAGATAGTTCATGATGATGTTACTATGAGGTTGTTCTCCAAGTCTTTGTTTAGACATGTTGCAGTATGGTTTAAGAGTTTGAGAGATGATTCCATTGGTTCTTGGATCAAATTTTCCAATACTTTTCTAAATCATTGGGGTGAGAACAAGTCTCTTGATTTGTACCTCGCTAATTTTTATGGCTTGAGGAGAGAGGAAGATGAAGTCTTGTCTATCTTCAATAGAAGGTTCTACAACATTTATCATGACATGCCTTTGGAAATCCTCCCTACAGAGACTTCTTCCATGGTATACTACGTTATGGATCAATATTCATATCTTGTCCTTCTCCTGTTAGAAAGGACGTCTTCATCCTTAGCATGCTTATTTGAAGATTCCCAAGAAATTGAGGAGAACATTCGTGCTTCCAAGAGAGTTTGAGATCCATCTTACTTTGAAAATATGCATGCACATGAGCAAGGAAACTGTCAGTATGTTTCATTTTTTGAGCATGAAGGCAACGAGTATGAAGTAGATTTGGAACAAAAGAAAGGATGTAAGTATATTTCAGATTCAGATCAGAATTCTTCAGTGTTGGCAGATGTTTCTATGGACAAGTATGGATGGCATGTTGGTGATCAATTTTCCAACCATTTTGATAATGAGGTAATTGATGATTGCATAGGTAATTACACGTTTCTAGATGACAAAGATCAATATGCTTTAAACCATGTTTTATCATCATCTTGTGATCATCATTTTGAAGAGAATTGTTGCTACCAATGATCAAAATTTGATGACAAGAAGACTAGAGGGTTATTAGTTTTCAAGCAAATATGTAGTCATGGATGAACAGTTGTTTTTTGTCGATCAACATATTTTTTATCTTGGTTTCAAGGATCCATTTGTAGCCTTGTTAAGGTCTTATTTTTCATCTTATTTTTAGGATATTTAGACATTAGGAGTTAGTTAATATCTACTTGGTATAATGTGTTGTTAGGTAAAATTGTGTTTCTTTAGTATGCATAGTTATGAATTTGTAGTTAGAAAATTTGATGGTCACGATATGTTCCCGACATAGAGTGATCTGACAGTTCATACTCTCCTCGATCTTAACGACCATTGATCCATGGCTTAACACCCGAATGGTCCATGATCTCTATTTAAAGAGAATGGAGGGTCATTTGCCGATGATCGATTGTGAGAAACTCTATTGTAAAATCTCTTTTTAATCTTTTTCTTTTGCATTAATAAACTGCTCCAAGTGGTCCTGTTGGCTAGGGTCGTGGATGTTTCCCCATAGGGGTTTTACCACATGAAAAAATTTGTGTGTTGATCATTGATATGGTTATTTGAGTGGTTTATAAAGGTGTTCATCCTCTGTTAGAATACCTTTGTTGTCAAACATGGTATCAGAGCCTGTTTGAAGACCTGCTCCTATTGCAGATTGAGATCGTGAAGCTGAGTTGTCTCATCTCCATTTTCTGTCATTTATGTACATTTTTGGGCTGAGACGACTGTTCCATTACATCTGTATCACTCATTTTAGTCAAGAACACTATTCTTTTAACTCGAAAAGGTTTCTGTTTGCCCAAGATACAACCATTACAGTCAAATTCAGAGGTATAAAACCTGAATACACATTTTTTTAATTTTTGCAAAGTTTTATTTTGGTTTTATTTCAGTTTGATATTATTTGTTTCCGGATTTCTACTCTTTTAGATCTGTGTATTCTCTTTTCCCCGTGCCCTGTGTGATCTCAAAAATCATAAACAGACAGGAAAATGTGCATCTTTTGGGTAAGATAACCGATATCTAACCCTTGTTGTCATCAAGAAGCGAAATTTTTTTCTTGTGTGAAAAGAGTTTTTTTTAGCACACTCTCCAAGCTTGTCTTCAATAACAACAACAACAACAACAACAAAAACAACAACCCCAAGCCTCCTTCTAAACATTACAATATGTTTTGCTAGACCATTTGGTTAAAAGTTTCCTTATTAAGTAAGAGGTCTTGAGTTCAAGTCTCTCTTTTGTTACATTTTTTGAAAAAGTTCATGCTAAAATTGTAAAGTGTATTTCACTTCAAGTATAAAAGTGAATCACTATAAGTAGATTTAATATTTTATTTTAGAGTTATTTATTTTGCATGAAATTTTTTTGTTATAAAGTAACTTCATTGTAAAAGTGATCCTCACTTCTCTTTATAAAAGTGGGTCACTTCATAAAGTATCTTACACTATCATGTGGTCATTTGGTTACCATTTATGCCTTTTTTTAAAAGGGCATAACTCTCACATCCAAAGTCCGTTTTGTTGGATTACTAAGAGGGGGGGGTGAATTAGTAATAGCGTAATTATAATCATTTTTCTTCAAATTTTATATCAATGTAGAATTATTATCCGATAATGAGCAGTAAGAAATAAACAATCACACACATACAGAGTACACCAATGTTTTATGTGGAAACCCAAATCAGGAGAAAACCACATAATGCACTTTCTTATATGTCTTGAAGAATTACATTCATTGGAAGCACCAACTTCCTTTGTTTTCTAGATGCAACTGGAAGGAGGCTCCAACCCCCTAGTTTCTCAGGCTACAACCTAAGGGAAGGTCCAACTCCCCAATTCTATGGCTACAACGAGAAGGAGGCTACAACCCCCAATGTTCTTCGGCTACAAACGGAAGGTGGCTACAACCACCTGTCTTTTCCCCATCTTACCACCCTGAAGTACAAGTAGAATGATGGAACCACTCTCACAGTATCATTGTGAGGTATATCACTATAAACATGTACCAATAAATCCGAACCATGCATCAACCATGCATCAACCTGTACCTCAACCTGTAATCAACTTGTACCATAAACAAGTGCATGAACCATGCACCAACCTGTAATCAAATTGTACCATAAACAAGTGCATCCAACCATGTACCAAGTATGTACCAATCATGTGTCAACTACTCATCAACTATGACTCATCAATATGTACCAACATCATCAACTATACACCTCATGTATGTGCGCCAACTCATCAATTACTTGTCTCAACCCTGTACTCAACATGTACCACAACCAAAATACCTCATCAATTTCATCATCCAAATATGATTTGTAGCTCTGTAATAGACCTGGTGTATATGATCACATTCCTGCAAACCTTCCTTAACATTAAAAACAAGAGACTAGCATTTTCATCAAACTTTTCATTAGTTTCACATGCCTAGTTTTGGATTAGTCAACAACCCTAACTTAAAGTAATCATAACTTTGAACCAATAATGTATAAAGATCTGAAACTGATATACAATGTTATTCAGTGTTTTTAATTCAATTCCTCCAAGTGTCACTACTTGGAACCTCTAAGAAAAGCAGTTATAGAAAAAATGGCATACCTTGCTGAATTTTGTCTTATTCTAGAGAGCGACCTTGTAGAGCGTGCCCTGCACAAAATATTCGATGAAATGATCTGAAATTGTTACATAAAATAATACATATTGTACCCTAACTAACAAATTTGGTCTCACTAAAGTTTTCTCTTTTATGAATACGTTATGACGTTTTTACCCGAAAAACCTGATTTTGACTAGTTTCAGGACTGGCCACAAACCCTATTTTCCAAAGAGTGTAACTCCCAAAATAAAATGACCCACAAGATGAAATGTTTTTCACAGATACTTGGATATTTTTTCTCACTTTCATATAAATTTCATAGTATTAATAATTATATAAAAAAAGTTATAGCGAAAATGGTGAGATGACCTGTAAATAACATACCTTAGAAAGCACCATCAAAAGAATTTATCCTTCCTTGCATTTCGACCTTATTTTCTTCACCTTCACTTAGAATTCCAGTTTAGATATCCTTGGTTACCTTAGACACATATACATATTCAATATTCTCAAGTATGCTTCAAATGGGAGAGCCTTGCCTTTTATTTATACTCTTCAAGTAGCTTCCTTAAAAACATCTTCTAGGTCACTTGGCCCACTTTCCTTATTTTAGGGTTGGGTCCAATTTTAATTTCTCCATTAAATTTATTATTGAAATAATTTATTTTGTATTCACTTTGAATTATAATACACTCATCACTTCACTTTATTATTTACCTTTTAAAATCTCTTAAACC
>ML781982.1:345245-380915 GCA_009831015.1 Picea engelmannii
TGAGATTTATCAATTGGCTAAAGAAGGTATTGCTCCTTGTATCCTCATAGTGTGCTATCATTTCTTCCATGAAAATTGTCCAAGTGACGAGTGATTTGCGAGAACAAAGCCATCGATACCATACAAATTGATTAGGTTCTAAACATACAGAAGCAATTCGTACCTTGATCCATCTACTAAATATCCTCCAAGTCGTTCCTTTTGAAACATTGTAGAAAAAAAGTTATAGTGAAAATGCCATGGTGTCTCAGATGTAGCAGCAAAACCCCAAGAACTTGAGCTCTGATACCATATGTTAAGAACCAAACATCAGTATAGCATAGAAAAACCTCAGGAAAAGTACTCAATGCCTTGAAAAAGAGATAATTTCATATAATAAGCCTCTTCTAGGGGGCAACCTCCTTTTACCCCACTTAAATGTTCAAGTACAAGATGATTCAAAATGAAAATGTATCCTTGGTATATATAGGAGACTAGGAGGTATAATTACAACTAATGGCCTAAAGCTGACATAAATAAAATAACATTACTAATCTAATATGCCCCAATTAAGGGTTAAAGAGCCAATATTAGGGCTTAACATCAACCATGACAAAACAATAATGAGTCATATTTACATCAAACAATATTGGGTCCATTACCCAAACCTTTGTTCTATGGGGATATCTTCAAGGGTTGACATCAATGACAACCAACCTTAATCAACATGTTTCTAGTGTCGTTTTTTTTTAAAAACGCATAACTTTTCGATTTCTTTCCATCCAGATCATTAGTTTTAGTTTTTAAATCCATATTATCTGCATATTTAATATGGATTCTACAAGTAATGTTTTTCTTACCAGCACCAACTACTTCCAATGGAAATCTCATATGGAATATTTATTAAGAAGTAAAGGCATGTACCAGATTACCTTAGGAAAGGAAACAGAACCCATTGTTGATGATAAGAAATCCAAATGGGATAACAGGAGTGATGAAGCACATGGACTAATCAGAATGTTCATCTCTCCTAATTTAAGATATCACGTCCAAGAAATTGATGACCTCGAAGAAGCTTGGGACAAGATTGAATCTGTGTTTGGTAAACTCAATATTATTTGAGCACAACAGTTAGAAAATCAAGTACTAACCTTGAGTCCAAGTGATTTTTCTTTCCTTGGAGACTATCTATCTAGGTTTAAAACACTCATAATTTTATGTGAAGAATGTAAGATAAAAATGGAGGAAGACCGATGCATCTATCTTATTATTTCTAAGATAGGTAGTGCATATTCTATGTTTGTATCTACCTTTTATGCCATGAGAGAGGCTCTAGGGAAAGATTATGAAATACCCACTCTTGAGTCCTTTTGTGCTGCTTTGATTAGAGAGGAAGATAAGTTTGTACAACTTGGAGTGATCAACACTGTAGGTACCTCCAACAAAGCCTTAGTTTCCCAGCAGAAAGATAAACCCAAGAATCCCAAGAAGCAACATCCTCTCCAAAACAACAAGAAATATAAGGGTCCCAAACCCACTGAGACAACTTTTTCTCTGAATGGAGAGAAATGAGAAAAATATAAAAATAAGAAGATTGACAGACATTGCAACTTTTTTGATAAAGATGGTCATGATGAGTCCAAATGTTTCAAGAAGATGAAAGCTTTAGAAGCAACGATGAAGAAGCACAACATCAGTATTGATCCTAATTCTTCTTCTTCTTCTCATGGACATGCACTTTTGGCTTCTGGTTTCTCCTTCAATATACCTTCTACTTCTACTTCTGATAAGTGGATTATTGATTATGGAGCATCTTATCATATGGCTAAGGATAGAGACATATTTTCTACTCAAAATGAATGTAACACCAAGAAAATATTTGTTGGTGATGATAGATCTCTTGGTGTTGAAGGATCTGGAACAGTACAAGTAGAAAATGGCCATTTCAATGATGTATTATGTGTTCCAAGTCTTTCTAGTAACCTTCTATTAGTATATCAAATCACTCATTCAAGTGAAGGTAAAACCATAGAGTTTTCACTTCACCAAGTTGTAACCAAGGATCTAAAAGATCTGCATCATGTTCTTGCAACTGGAATTTCTCATGATATTACCAGGTTGTACAAGTTTGAGAACTTTGGGTCATCATCTTTTTCATCAGTTTTTGTTGCTCATAGCGATGACTTGAGAAAAATTTGGCATGAGCAGTTTGGTCATCTAAACTATCTCTCATTGAAACAACTATGTAATCAACAGATGGTGACTGGTATTCTTCTTGTTTCATGCAAAGATGGTGTTTTTGTCGGTTGTGTTCTTGACAAACATCATCGGGAAAATTTTGAAAAACGTGTCTCTTGGCATGCCTCAGGTCCTTTGCAACTTGTTAATAGTGATTTGTGTGGTCCACTTTCTTCTCCTTCTTTTTCTAGGTGCAATCATTTCTTAACTTTCATTGATGACTTTTCCATACGTACTTGGGTTTACTTCTTAAAACTTAAGAGTGAAGCTTTTGATAATTTTTTGGCTTACAAGGCCCTTGTAGAAAAGAAATTTGGACATCAAATTCAAACGTTAAGAATAGATAATGGAGGTGAATATGTGAACAATAATTTTACAAATTACTGCACTACACAGAGAACCCAAATGCAACACATTGTTCCATATACACCACAAAAAAATGGTGTTTCTAAGAGAAAGAACCACACATTAAGAGAAATGTATAATTGTATGATCCAATCTAAGGGATTAAGTCTAAAGTATTGGGCGGAAGCCATCAACTATGAAAATTACATAGTAAATCACACTCCTACAAAGGCTCTTAAAAATATAACACCGTAAGAAGCTTGGACTAAAATTAAACCAGATGTAAGTCACTTCTGTGTATTTGGCAGTATAGCATGGGCTCACATTCCTGATGAGAAAAGGAAAGAATTGTAGCCTAAAAGTGAGAATTGTATATTTGTTGGTTATTCTGAAAATGTCAAAGGTTATAGACTTATCCAATCACATTGTAATGAAATTATTATTATAAGAGATGTTAAATTTGATGAAAATCTCTTGGCCTGTGAGCCTAATTCAGCGCTTTGGCATGTGAACCTAATTTAGCGGTTGTTCCTTCTTTGGCATGCGAGCCATCTTCAGCGTTTGTGCCTTCTTCTATTCCTATTCTGGTTTCTTCTTCAGATGATGATAGGGAGGATGAAAATCCACCTCCACCTATTGAAATTCCTCTAGATGAGTCCTTTGAATATAAACAAGCATCAGTTCCACCGCTTCTTAGATGGGTCTGTTCAACACGAGAAGTAGCTGGTGATCTTGTTGGTGATCCTTCAGATCAATGTCAAACATGTTCACAGTTCTAGTGAGACTCTTCTCTTTTGGCTCAAGTTTCAGAGACTCATGATCCAGAGACATTTGTGGAAGCTTCAGGTCATCCAGATTGGGATACAACAATGAATGAAGATTATCGTTCTTTAATGGAAAACGATACTTGGGATCTTGTACCTCTTTCAAAAGGAAGAAAACTTGTTATATGTAAATGGGTGTACAGAAATAAGTATGCATCATATGGAAGTGTTGAAAGACATAAGGCTCGATTAGTTGCAAAAGGATTCTCCCAAGTTGAAGGAATTTGTTAGCGTTAGAAATCACTCCTGGATTGCTAGCAGGAGAAGAGCCCAACACCCATCAGTTTTATGTCACGATTTGTTTAATGGGGTGATCAAATGGATAAAGACTCAAGATGATATAGATTTAACTCAGGAAACTGGGCCTGGCATGTAGAAAGCAAGGGAGGTCTTGATCCAACTTTAGTCAGTAAATGGATTAAAGGGTGGTAGATGGAAGACTTGTGAGAAGGGCGAGCAAGAATGCCTCGGGCGATAGGCCTTCGGAAGATTGAGGGAGAAAAACTCAAAGGCTAAGATCCTCTTGGTCCAAAGCTTCAAGGAGCTGAGGGGTGATTCGACTGAATCTTTCAATTCCAAGTCGTTCAACGCTAAGAAAATCACAAGAACTGATTAGAAACAATGCAACTGTTACAATGATCCAACCTACATCATCCTATAATAGCTGCAACTCGACTCGATCCTCCAATTCCGAGTTGTTATAACACAGTAAACAAAGAGATGGAAAAGAATCTGACATCCATAAAGTAAGAAGTCTCAAATGCCTTGCACATTAACCAGAGCAACTAGTGCTTCATCAAAACTTTACAATTGGGAGATTTGCTCAACCATCAATCCTTTACAAAATACCAAGACTAAGTCTATATACTCAGGAAAATTCACCTCACAGAGGCGTGCCCAGTCACCCAAGGCTTTGTGTACCTTTATTCAAACTCGTACTGATATCTTTCTTCAAGCGCCACCTTAACTGTGCATGGCTCCTGCAAGGAGAGTAGCTGAGCCATTAAGTGTTGAGCTAGCGTGTGCAGACTTCTTTGTCTAGTTAAGGACTTCGGCATGGTTTCTTTGGAAACATCGGTACGCAAGACCTCTTCGAGTAGACCACTTGCCAGACCCTCCATTCCTCATACTTAATGAATGAATGGAGGTTTCAACCAACTGTCCTCATCTTCATTTACTCTAAGAGAAAACTAGGATTGAGGTCGCATCAGATGGCGCATGGACATTACGATGATCCTTTCAGTGACTAGACTCAATGCCTTTGGCCCCTTTTTGCATAGCTCTTTTATTTCTGAAGTGACCACATGTTGTGACCTTTCACTTATTCTCAAATGCGCTTTCAGCATTCGTGAATAGCAAGGGGCTGATCCTTGCTTCTTGAAATCGCAATGACCAAAACGCTGAGACAACTTAATCTGGTGCCACATGTCCCTCTAGATCTGATGGCTCTGAACTCTCCTAATGATGTTGTGGGCCTGGGTCCTAGACACTCCCATCACCTCGCGCATCAAGAATATAATAGAGTTTCTCCTTGTGCCTTGAAATTGCGATGGGTGAAACGCGGAGATGGCTCAACTGGCCGCTAGGTGTCCCCTTTGGATGGATGGCTGAGAACGCTCTCCAATACCGTGGGCCTGACTCTGGGTGATTTTGGCACTTCGAGGTTCATGGTTTCACGATGCAGAGTGATATGGAACTTTCACCCTTCGAACTCGTGACTACCGAAAAGCCGACATGACCAGATCACACGCCACGTATCCTTTGGATGGACAGCTGCTATCCTGGGTGCGATGCATTTACGCTAATCTCGGCGCAACTCTACTAACTGTGATTTTCTGCCAACCACTAATCTGCTCCTATGGATTAATCTGGACCACCGACGATATAACCTCGCCCGCTCGCTTGCTTGGGAGCCTGAAATGATATTTTCCGCGTTACGCTCGGGCGCTTCTCATGCGACTCGCTGACCCAAATTCTCTTGTGCTCCGGACAAGAAATGTTGCTAACATTACACTCCATGGGGGATAGAGTCATCCCTCTGATGCTCTAAGCACTCATTTTGCAGTTCTAGTGCCTTGTTGTTGGGCTATGGAGTCATTTATAAATCTGAAACAAAAAAATAAAATAAATAAAGAATGAAAACAAAGAACTAAAAGGACAATATTTACAAAACACAGGAGCCACTGAAGGCTCAGACAAAACATTTTTTAAGAAAATGCCCATTTACTAGACTGCTGAAAACTTATTCACCCTCCAAATCTTGCAACCTGTACATGTTATTTGAGAACACCTCGGAGATTTTGAAAGGGCCGATCCAGAGGGCATCAAACTTGTTGTGTTTGCCCTTATCTTGTTTAGGAGCATCCCATTTCAGCACCAGGTCTCCTATCTGGAATTCTTCCTTATTGGATTTCTTATCGAAAACCTACTTGATGCTTTGTTGATGGTCCTGAATTATGTCCATTTCCTACTCCCTGGCCTATTGGACCTCCACTAGTTGATGAATCCTTCTGATCATGTCATCAGGCTCCTGATGATGATCCTGGAGGAATTTTTCTATAGGAATGGCCAGATGAGAGGGAAAAACAACCTCTGCTCCATAGACTAATTGGAAAGGAGAGACACCTATATATCTCTTCAATGTCACTCAATCATAGAGAAAACTTTAATCTTGAATGCTAGGCCTTCTTGTTGTCTTCCAGCAATCTTTTGATGATCCTTATTAGGATTTTGTTAGAAGATTCAACTAAGCCATTGCCCTGTGGATAATATGGGGTGGAGTGAATCAGTTTGATCCTGAATTTCTCACAGAACTTAGCTAACGGCTCAGCCCTGAAAGCGGTTGCATTATCAGTGACAATCTTACTTGGGCAGCTGAATCTTGTGATGAGATCTTCCAGGAATACAATGATTACCTTGTGGGAAGAACTCCTAGTGGGGACAACTTCAATCCACTTGGTAAAGAAATCTGTAGTAGTCAAGATCCATCTGTGCTGCCCACTAGAAGGGGGGTGAATTTCACCAATGAAATCTAGGCCCCATTGCTGGAAAGATCCTGAAACAACCACAGGATTTAATGGCAAGGACTTGAGCTGTTGCTTTGCTACAAATCTTTGACATTTGATGCAGGCCCTAACCCTTCTGCAGACGTCAGCAAACACAGTGGGCCAGTAGTATCTATCCCTAAGGATTTTGTGGGCTGTGGCCTTCTAGAAATGGTGCCCTCCACATAGGCTGCTGTGAAATTTAGCCATAATCATATCTGCCTCTTGTGAATTCATGCATTTTAAAATCACCCCCAGGGGGTCTTTCCAGTATAAAATTTGATCGATAAGGCAGTATCTAGCTTCTTTGAGCTTTAGAGCTCTTTCTTTATTTCTTTGCAGGCCGTCTGGAGGCTGCAACTCTTGCAGAAAGTATATGACATCCTTATACCAAGGACATCGAGCCAATGGGGGCTCCCTTTGAGGGTCTCTTTCAGATAGCCGACCCTGCTGAATTCCTGAGCATTCGTTGATGAAACTTATCCCCAAATCTTGGCAATTGGCTTCAGCTAATAGCTTGGCTAAGCCCTAACCTTGGATCAATTTGGTAGGATTTATTTCCAGGTCAAATTCTAGAATCCTGGTTATCCACTTACTCCTTCTCCCATCTATGTCAAGCTGGATAAGAATGTCTTTAACAGCAGTTGAGGGGACATAAGTGATGATTTTTTACTACAGGACATAGACTCTAAATGCGTTGAGAGCCTTTACCAGGGCATAGGCTTGCTTCTCCATAGTGTTATACCTAACTTCGGCATCCCTCAATGCTCAGCTGAAATAGGCCACAGGCTACTCTAGCCCAATCTCGTTTGTCTGTAACAAAAGAGCAACCACCGTGTCGGGTGAGGAAAAGGAGAAAATAAGGAAATCATTTGAGTAATCAGGACTAATAAGCATAGGGGCTTCATTTAGGGCCTTCTTTATCTTCTCGAAGGAGTGTCACGATTCGAAAGTCCACCTCACTTCATTTCCTTTCCTTAACATGGCTATTATAAGTTTTACCTCCTCAGCAAAGTTAGGCACAAACCTCCTCAAAAAATTTATCTTACCAAGGAAAGATTGGACCTCCTTCTTGGACCTCGAGATTGATAAGGCTTGTATTGAATCAACTCTATTAGGATCGATCCTTACTCCTTCCACTGATACTATGTGGCCTAGCAACTTTCCCTCCTGCATGGCGAACAAAGACTTCTTGGGATTTAATGAAATGCCAAAACTCCTGCATTTCAGGAAAACCTTCCTGAGATGATAACGGTGTTCTTTATCAGATTTTGAAAACACTCTGATGTCATCTAGATAGACGACCACAAATTTATCCTTTTCCCCAACAAAATCTATGTCCATGGCACGCTGAAACATTGCCCCTACATTCATTAATCCAAACGGCATCTTGGCATACATGAATGTGCCCCATGGAGTGGTAAATGTCATCTTTTCCCTATCCTCAGGCAGAACAAAGACCTGATTGTAGCCAGAGAATCCATCAATCATGGACATCCTGGAATCTCATGTTACCCTCTGTAGTGTGTTCCATATTTGGTAAGGGGTAGTTATCCTTTCGTGAGCTCTTGTTCAGGTTTCTGAGGTCTACACAGAGTCTGATTTCTCCATTCTTTTTCCTTACTGGTACCAAGTTGGCCACCCACTCTGAGTATCTTAGTGGCATGATGATCTAGGCCTACAACAGCTTCTTCACTTCCCTCTCCATGATAGGTAGCAGCATAGGATTTATCTGTCTCATCTTCTGCCTAAATGGCTTTGCCTCTCCTTTCAATGGGATTTTATGCTCGATGATAGAAGTGTCATATGTTTTGAGGTCTTCGTAGGTCTAGGCGAAGACATCATCAAATACCCTCAAGAATCCAATGTATTCAAATCTCTGTTCCTCTGTCAAGCTTCTTAACAATTTGACAAACTTGGGCTCACTCTTGGTCCCAATGTTTCACTGAATAGTACCAATGTCATCCTCCAAGGTCTCCCCTTTTAATGATACATCATTTCTACCAAAAATCCTTTCCAATGGAACCAGCCCCCTCAGAATATGATTGCTATGGAGTTGCACAATGTCATGCTTTGCTATTTTACTTAGCTAGTTACCCCCATCAAGCCCTTTCTCAGAGACAGAATCTTGGTCGATATACATTTCTGAAAATTCTTCAACAGTCTCCAAGAATTTCTTGATCTCGAGATCATCCTCGAATACCTTCCAATGTTTGACGTTGTCAGGTATGGAGGGCTTGTATTTTACTTCCACATCATATATGAATTTGGGCAGCAAGGGTACTTTGAAATTGCTTGTTGATGTAGCCAAGGAGTCTGCAACTATGTTCTTCTCTCTTGGGACGAAAGAAATGTTGAATGCCAAGAAGAAACTATCAACTAGGTCCCACACCTCATTTTTGTAGCTTCAGAGTCAAGGGTGCTTAGCCTGATAAGCTTTTCTGATCTGTTGGACCACCAACTCTACATCACCGAACACTGCTACCTCCTGAATTCCCATTTCCCTCACAACTCTTAATCCCAGAATAAGAGCTTCATACTCTGCCACATTATTGGTAGCTTCATACTCTAGTTTGTATGACAGAGATATGGTTTCCTGAGCAGGTGACACAAAAAACACCCCCTCTCTAGCGCCTTCCTTAGAAAAGGCTCCATCAAAAAACATTTTCCAGATGGGGGTGATGGAGGGAAGAAATTTATGGGAAGTGGTGGGCGATTTTCTGAGCTTAAGAGGAGGCTCGGGAGCATGGGTGAGTTGTAGTAAACTAGAACCTAAATCAGTGTCCAAGGAAAAAATAGGATCGTTGGTAGGATTGGCTTCATCACTGGTTATATAGGCCAGTTGGGCTTCCCTGTATAGTCTTCTATGATCTCCTCCAAACACTGGGATAGTAGCATATGCCAGGTCCATATGCAAGGTTCCCCCCAGTATTTTTATCCAAGATCATGACAACAACATACCGAACTTGGGGGGCACATTGGCCACTACAATATCCATGACCACACTTTTCATGGGCAGCTGAAACATGGTCAAAACTAGGTCTTTGATAACTCCTAGACACTGAACTTTTCTAGAGTCAAAGGAATAGAGGTCATGATAGGCTCGGGTGACTTCTAGCCCCAACTCTTCCATGACAGTTTTGGGCATGAGGTTGTGAGAATCCCCTGAGTCCATTAAGAATTTCTGCAGTACCTTGTCATGTATGTTCAAGGAAGTGTGGAAGGGAGGGGATGAGTCATTCATGTCTTCTACCATAGGACCTAGAATAATTGCAGGCTTTTCATCTTGCAAATTGATGGAGTCTGTGGGAAGGCATGAGACCTCAGAATGTAAGAGCTCAGAGAAGTGTTTCTTGAACCTTTCATGTTTAATCAATTCGGTTAGGGGCACAGGGATTCTGATCTTTTGAATTTCATGCTCGAAATTGAAAGAAGATGTAAGCTTAGGGATTTCTCTTATTTTGGGAACATGACTCTGAACTATGGGGGAGAGGGGTCGGGGCTTCTTACCTCTGTGACTATCTGATACTTCATTAGCAGGTTTCTCTGTTCTAGTGGGCTGCTTAGGAACATCAGGTGCTACTGTCTTTTTCATAGACCTCAAATCATATCTCCCTTGGTTGTCACTAGCCTTGTCTCCCTTGCTCAGTTCATTTAGCTGATTGTCCATGAGAGACTCCTCATATGCTAATTGAGTGAGATGAGGAAAAGGAGGAGTGTCTCTGAAGCAATGGATTTCATGATCAGGCTCATCTGTTCCCCTTTCTTCTTCCTCAGCCATAAATTTGTTTTGAAAAGGGGCCTGAATTTTCTGGTCCTCTCTGTCTCTCCCCCTCTCTCTTTGCAAAGTTGGAGGAACAACATTGTTTGGCCTCCTGAAACCTCCTTTGTTTTCAATGTTTTGAGGGACCCTGTATGCTTGTCTCCCTTCCACCTTCATTCTCTCCATCTCTGTAGACAGAGACTTCACCATCTTTGTCAGCTCATCCACTTGAGGGTGGGGCATCAATGGGCCAGAAGTTGAGGTTTCCGATCTTCCCTTTCTCCTATCCATGTCGGCCTTGTTCCTCAGTCTATTAGTTTCTAACACATTTGATTCCACCTCTATGGATGCATCTTGCATTTGAGCCAAGGAGGTGTCTCTTCTTTCTCTTAATAAAAGACAGAAATTGGGACCAAACGCACTAGCATAAGAAATTTTGGCCGAGGCTTCTGAGGGCTTTATTTCGGCAGGAATTTTATTATACATCTTATTAAATCTTTTGGAGAAGTTGGAGACAGACTCTCCTTCCATTTTCTTCAAAGACCCAAACTCTGTCATGTAATACATGAAATATTTCCTATCACCCCACCACCTCAGGAAAGCACTATCCAAGGCTTCAATCCAAGGAATAGATCTGGGGGCCAATCCTCTAAACCATTTCCTCACCTCGCCATCCAGGCTCCAAATGAAAACTCTCATCCAGATATCTCCATTTTCAATGTTGAGGTTGTCTACGTAACGCTAGAAAGCAGCCAGGTGCTCTTCTATAGTTACGTCCCCTTCCCCAGTGAACTTGGGCATGTATTTCAAGTAATCTTCAGAAGGGAGAGGATTCATAGGATGGGGTAGAATTAAGGGAGCATATCTGGCAGGGACTATGGCATCCATTCTATTCAGAGGGGGATTAGTACCAGCCATAGGAATATTAGGAGGAGGATAACTTGGAGGAGAAGAAGTTTGCAAAGGGGCTACTGGTAATGAGTCTCGAAGTGGAGTGGGAAACAAGAGGGGATTTAAGGAGAAGGCTAACGAGCTCAAGTCAGCAGGTGCTCCTCTTTGCACAGGAGTAGTAACAGTAACAAGAGGAGGAGCAGTAAAGATAGGAGTGGGGAAATCTTCTATAGTCCTGGGTCTACACCAAGGTACAGCTTCAGAGGAGAGGGGAGTGACAAGGATCTCTACCTCCGATCCCATACCAGGAGGGGAAAACTCAGCAGGAACACTCCCAAAATTCAGGAAACGGGAAACCTCCGAAGGAGGTCTATTAAGAAACTGAGGAGGAGAAAATGGAGCTCCTACAGAAGGAGATTTTGGGTTACCTATTTTGGCAGTGGAAGCTTCTTCTTTAGAGGCCTTTCCTTTCCTAAGAACCACCTCTTGATCAACTTCAGGTGTATCTATAGGTAGTTGTGGATGAGACTGCGTGTGTCTACCTCTGAAAGCCACAATTAACAAAATAGGTTTGCCACAGTGGAGTTGTCACGATGGAGTCGCCAGGTGCACATTAGCAATATTCAAAGGATCTGATACCCAATGCACCTTCATAATCAAAGGCTCAATGTCATTCAATCTAGGGAAAATATTCAACTTCGTCCCCGAAAACGGTGCCAGAAATGTTAGTGTCAGAAGTCACTCCTGGATTGCTAGCAGGAGTAGAGCCCAACACCCATCAGTTTTATGTCACGATTTGTTTAATGGGGTGATCAAATGGATAAAGACTCAAGATGATATAGCTTTAACTCAGGAAACTGGGCCTGGCATGTAGAAAGCAAGGGAGGTCTTGATCCAACTTTAGTCAGTAAATGTATTAAAGGGTGGTAGATGGAAGACTTGTGAGAAGGGAAAGAAATACTGCCTTGGGTGAAAGGCCTTCAGAAGCTTGAGGGAGAAAAAATCATAGGAAAATATCCTCTTGGTCCAGAGCTTCAAGGAGCTGAGGGGTGACTCGACTGAAACCTTCAATTCCAAGTCGTTCGGCGCTAAGAAAATCAGAGGAATCGATTAGAAACAATGCAACTGTTACAGTGATCCAACCTACATCATCCTATAACAGCTGCAACTCGACTGGATCCTCCAATTCTGAGTTGTTCTAACACAATAAACAAAGAGATGGAAAATAAGCTGACATCCATAAAGTAAGAAGTCTCAAATGCCTTGCACATTAACCAGAGCAACCAGCGCTTCATCAAAACTTTACAATCAGGAGCTTTGCTCAACCATCGATCCTTTACAAAATACCAATACTGAGTCTATATACTTAGGAAAATTCACCTCATAGAGGCGTGCCCAGTTACCCAAGTCTTTTTGTACCTTCATTCAAACTCGTATTGATATCTTTCTTCAAGCGCCACCTTAACTTTGCATGGCTCTTGCAAGGAGAGTAGCTGAGCCATTAAGTGTTGAGCTAGCGTGTGCAAACTTCTCTGTCTAGACGAGGACTTCGGCATGGTTTCTTTGGAAACATTGGTACATAGGACCTCTTCAAGCAGACCTCTTGTCGGACCCTCCATTCCACACACTTAATGAATGAAAGAAGGTTTCAACCACCCGTCCTCATCTTCATTTACTCTAAGCGAAAACCAGGATTGAGGTCGCATCAGATGGCGCATGAGATTACGATGATCCCTTCAGTGACTAGACTCGACGCCTTTGGCCCCTTTTTGCATATCTCTTTTATTTTTGAAGTGACCACAGGCTGTGACATTGCGCTTATTCTCAAAGGTGCTTTCGACATTCATGAATAGGAAGGGGTTGATCCCTGCTTCTTGAAAATGTGATGAGCGAAACGTCCAGATGGCTTAATCTGGTGCCATGCGTCCCTCTAGATCTGATGGCTCTGAACTCTCCCGACGATGCTATGGGCTCGAGTTCTAGACACTCCCGGCACCTCATGCATCGAGAATATAACGGAGCTTCTCCTTACAGCTTGGAATTACGATGGACAAAATGCGGAGATGGCTCAACTGGCCGCCAGGTGTCCCCTTTGGATGGATGGATGAGAATTCTCCGTGACACCACGGGCCCAACTCTGGGCGCTTTTGGTGCTTCGAGGTTTGAGGTTTTGTGATGCAGAGTGATATGGAACTTTCACCCTTCAAACTCATGACTCTCAAAAAGCCGACGTGACTAGACCACATGCCACGTATCCTTTGGATGGACGGCTGCTATCCTTCCCTACATATAATATGGGCGCGGCGCATTTGTGCTAATCTTGGCGCAACTCTGCTAACCACGATTTTCCACCAATGGTTGATTTTCTCCTACGGATGAATCTGGACCGCTGACGATATAACCTCGCCCGCTCGCTTGCTTAGGAGCCTAAAATGAGATTTTTTGCGTTACGCTTGGGCGCTCCTCATGCGACTCACTGACCCAAATGCTCTTGTGCCCCAGACAAGAAATGTTGCTAATAGAATTGACTATAGTGAAACTGTTTTTTCTGTAGCCAAAATGAATTCCATCCACTTTTTTCTTGCCCTTGTTGCCTCAGATAAATGGGAGGTCCATCAGATGGATGTTAAATCTTCCTTCTTGCAAGGGGATTTGAAAGACGAAATCTACATGGAACAACCTCCTGGCTATGTTTACAATGACTCTAGCCTTGTTTGTCGCCTTACAAAATTTCTTTATGGTCTTAAGAAAGCTCCTCGAGCTTGGTATGCCAAAATGGACAACTTTCTTAAGGACACTAGATTCTCTAGATGCCATTCTAATCCTAATGTTTATACCAAGAAAGTAGGAATCCATCTCATAATCCTTGTCCTTTATCTTGATGACCTTATACTTACTGGTAGTGACTCAAAACTTTTAAACCATGTGAAAATCAGCCTTAAGAAGAAATTTGAAATGACAAACTTAGGTTTTTTTCACTACTTCCTTGGCCTCCAAGTTTTGCAAACCAATGAAGGAATTTTTCTTTTCCAGTCTAAGTATGCTTGTGACCTTCTTCGTCACTTTCACATGGATGATTGTAAACCAACCCCTTCTCCCTTCTAGTTTGGAGTCAATCTTACTGACACCTATACTTCTCCTGAAGTTGATGCCACCCTATACCATCAGTTAGTTGGTAGCCTCTTATACTTGACTCATACTCATTTTGATCTTTCCTTTGTTGTTGGCCTTGTTGCCTGGTATATGAAAACACCCCATGAAATCCATTGGAAAGTAGCTAAAAGGATACTTTGCTATGTCTGTGGTATAGTTTAGTTAGAGATACATTATAGTTCAGGGGGGACTACTTTATTCGTTGGTTTCATTGATTCAGATTGGGCCGATGACCTTGATGATCAAAATTCTACTGCAGGTTATGTTTTCAGCCTTGGTTCATGACCTCTCACTTAGGATTGTAAGAAACAACAAGCTATTTCACTTTATTCAGCAGAAGCAGAGTATCGAGCAGCCATGAATGCAAGTAAGGAATCTTCGTGGCTTCGACAGATCCTTTCAGAGTTTGGATTCGAGCAACAGCATTCGACCAGCCTTTGGTGCGATAATCAGAGTTCCATCAAGATAGCCAAAGACCCAGTTCAAAATCAATGCAGTAATCACATCGAGCTAAACATGCACTTCATCAGAAATCTCATTCATGATCAAGTTATTAAAGTGATCTTTTTCCCTATAGAAGATCAAGTTGCAGACATTTTCACAAAGTCTCTTTATACAGAAGTGAAGTTTTCCAAACTTCAATCTATGTTAGGAGTTCAGGAAGCTTTCATTAAGGGGGGATAGGCTCTAATGCCTCCTTCCTTCTCCTATTGTGTCACTATTGTAAATCCTTCAATCCTATCCCAAGTTCTTTTGAAGGGGGGATGTTAGGATATTTAGACACTTATTAGTTAGTTAAGATCTACTTGGTCGAATGTTTCATTAGGTAAAAGTGTGTTTCTTAGTTTGTTTCTTTAGTATGCATTAGTATGCATTTGTAGTTAGGAAATTTGATGGTTACAATATGTTTCCAACATAGAGTGATCCGACGGTTCATACTCTCCTCAATCTTAACATCCATTAATCCATGGCTTAAAACCCAATTTCTCCATGATATCTATTTAAAGAGAATGGAGGGACATTTTATGATGATGGATTGTGAGAAACTCTATTGTAAAATCTCTCTGTAATCTTTTTCTTTTTCATTAATAAACTGCTCCAAGTGGCCACGTTGGTTGGGGTTGTGGATGTTTACCCATAGGGGTTTTACCATGTGAAAACATTGGTGTGTTGATCTTTGATCTAGTTATGTGAGTGGTTACTGAATTTGTTCATCCTCTGTTGGAATACATATGTTTTCAAACACTTATCAGAACATTTTAGATTACATTTATTCACCAGAACTTCCAAGTGATTTTTGTTTCCTAAAGGAATTTTTATTACTATAGTTATATTTCAGACATTACCTTTTGATCATTGGTATGGACAAGATAATTTCAGTTTTGAAACTACCTGAGTGGTTGTTATGGAAGTCTGTCTTTGCTTGACCAAGTTGCAAATCTGGTTAGAGGTAGGATAGAATAGGAAATAAGCTCTCTTTCCGAGAAGTTACTTTCCTTCAGTTTGCAACAAATATATCAGTTATATTTCTTGAATAAGTGGTAGTTTTTTATAGTGTTTAGAGATTGGTTTCACATTTGACTCCATAGCCCAATGGATAAGGAAAATGGAACTGCATGTTCTCAAATCTCACAGAGAGCATGCCATCCCCTTTGGAAGCATATGTTAATACATAAGATTGTATTATAATTTGAGATAATTTCCCAAAATACAATTGCTATAGGAGGGTTCTTGTACTTTTGGATATCTTGACTTCAAGTCAGTTTTCCAGGGGCTTTGAGAAGGTGTTTGCAATACTTGATGATTCCATTTTGTATCAGACATAACAATATTTCCAACCATATCTCTTTCTGCCAAAAACTCCTATGGGAAGGCCTCCAAACACCCTCTCAAAGACCACACTGCATTTTTGCTGAGAGCACACTACGCTTCTGCAATTTTTGAGTGACTAAATTAAAACTTGGATTATGAACAAATGAGAAGGTATTTTTTAAAATTGGAGGAGGTTTTGGTTCGTCACATACCAAGTAACAAAAACCTCTCTCAGTTTTTCATAATGTGTTATGGTTAGAGAGATATTGGACATAGAAAAGGCTCTATAGAATCACCTATACAGACACACAAAGGGTGCTACAAAATCACCTAGCCAGACACACAAAGGGTGCTACAAAATGTGCAAAACTATTTTACAGTGGCACTACAAAATTTCCTGTAGCGGTTACTGTATGGATATTCTTATTGTTGGGAGGTTTCCACTTGTCAAGGAAGGTTTTAATGGTATCCTAGGAGTTTATTGGACATGAGAGACATGTTTCAAAAGGCATTTATCATCATAGACAAAATCCCAAAAAAAGAGGAATTTGTTAGGCTTTTGTTGGAATCTTTTGTAACAAGACTTCTAAATGGAGGAGGATCCTATGTAAATCCTTGGTTTCAAACTCCTTAGGGTATATAGAGATTATTCACTATAAATAAAAGGGCTTTTTATTAGAAAAGGGTTGGATTCATGAGCCAGGAGAGGAGAGAGTTGGAGGAGCAGTTTTAGTTTCTCTTTTGTAAGCCCAAGGGCCTGTTTGTAATGATATTTTTTTCCATTAAATATTCATGAGAGTTGTTATCAGATTTTATTCCTTGTTTTCCCACTTCTTTGTTATCTTCTTACTTGAACATATTGTAGGTTTTGAGGATTATATATTCCATTGATTGATGGATTCATGAACAACAAAGGATCTGTTCCAGCTTGCCCACTAAATCATTGTTCATTGTTTCAGAAAATCTTTATCTATTGTAGAAAGGATATCTGTATAATGGATTTTCTTCCTTTTTTCATATTCACCATTCTTCTAATCATTATTATATATCTTTTTTTCTGATATACAGTTTGATTTCCTTTGATTTGTAGGATGTTATGACCCCATGCCCAATGGAATGCCTCTGCAGACATTTTGTTGCACTCTCCCTTTCTTTCCTAGTCTTGATGATCCACCTACTCAAATCATTTAATCCATTTATATTATGATGGGTACTGGTCTTGCACTTACATAAGTCTAAGTGTGACTCTCAGTGATAAAACTAGGAAACCTGAAACTATAATTAGTTGGATATCAATCACCCTCCACAATGATTCTAGTGAAATCCTGATCCATGTGATTCAAACACATCCACTCCAAAAGAGTTTGTCTAGAACACACAAGCTTCACTAGGGGGCAATTTATTCTAGATGATATCATCGTGATATTTGAAGTAACACATTGGGATCGATGCTCAAGTTATGACACATTGTTGATCAAAATAGAATTTGAGGCATCCTATGATAGGGTCAACTAGCCATTCATTTTGGCAATGATTAAGGCTTTAGAATTTGGGCCACTTTTCCTTGGCATTGAAGTAGCATTCACATCCATCAACACATGCAAATACAATGAAGTGGGGACATTTTAATCTATTTTTCAACATCACTTGTTTATTATTTCTTTATGTAATGCTAGTTGATAATTTTAGGTAACAAATATCTCATAGGGTGGTTCATGATTTAACCAGTTGAATTCTTGTCCTTAAACAATAAATTGGGAGTTCAACATCCTCAAGCTCAAGTAAATACTCAAGAAAATGATGAATTAGATGGAGGATAGATTCAATTTCTTAAAAAGAATGCCATTAGGTCCATTGTATCCTAAAAGGATCAACCCAATAAATTGATAAGTTATAATGTTACTCAAACTTTCAACAACCCACAACCTAAAATGTTGAGAAGGATATGGTGTCCCACTACTAAAAAAATTCCTTGGATATTGTAATATGAGAGAAAATTTCCACGCCTTGTAGCATATAGATTTTTAACTTTAGAACTCACATTTTCCTACTCACTAAGGAGGTCAAAATGTCATTCTCTTATGTGTTGTGTCCTTGTTTGATTAGCTTAGTGATGACACAATATATCTCTATTGTCCTTTTTTTTTGGGCCACCTTGTTTGATTCCTTACCTTAGCCTAGATGTATGACCTCTTAGGGATGTCTAGTACTTAGGAATTAATATAATTAATAAGTATTTTTTATAATTCATATATATATATATATATATATATATATAACTATAACATATATAAATATAATAAAAAAATAAAACAAATACAATAATACAAAACATAAAAACTAAAAAAGAAAGAACTAAACCCAAATTTCAATATTGAAATTGCGCCCATTCATGAGATGTAGCAGAGTAGAGTCCAATGCCGAGAAGCCATAGTATAGGATACTAGGGCATGTTGTGACTTGTGAGTTGGACGGAACACCAGAGAAGGAAGGAGACAAGGAATTAGGAAGGGAACTGGGTGAGAGAGATCACAAGCAAGGTTATGAAGGAGAGATAGCTCGTGGAGGGCAACGTATGAGAGAGACAGCTTAAGGGAAGGGCTAGGAAGGAGACACAACTTGTGGAAGGCACTAGGAGAGAGATATTGAGGGTAATGTAGGGTGAAGAGAATGTTAATTTATCGAATTTCCTTCTCCATATGCTCATTTTTTTATAGCATTTCCATGTAGTCTCATGGCTACCAAGAAGAAACCCTACCCATGCTTCACACTATTCTCCCTAATTTTAAGTGAATAACTACCTAAAAAAGGAACACAATAAAAAATTGGATGAGAAATTTAGGCTAGACCGAGGGCCCAATTCTTCTTATGCTCTATTTGCATTGCCTATGCCCAGCCAACAAGAGCACAAGAAAACCTAATTCTATAGTAGAAGCTTTAAAATTTTGATAATCAGGTAGATTAATCCCTCTTTCATTAGCATCTAAGCATTGTCCCATAACCTAAAGTGAAGTTCCTACTACATTAATCCATCAGTTACACCTACTCTTGATAAAATATACAAATATAACCACCCCTTTAATGGCCAAGTTCCACCTAGGTGATTCCTCCTATCCTCCCAATACCTCCCTTCATTTCATGGTAAGAATGCATGACTAACAACTAAGTAGGAATTAACTCAAATATGATGTCTGAAAGGTTTTATAGCTCTATGGTTTATGGACACAACTTTCATTTCTATTTAAGAATGTCAAACATAAATATCTCAGTTACTCAAAGAATGTGGTTGCACCAAGATTAACGTGACTACAAAACATCGTGTACAATATTTCGCACTCTGCTACAACTATAAAATTGTGGTGGAGGATAGTTCACATCATTCATTGACACTTGATTATCCTAATTTTGATTCTAATTATGATTTTGATTTTGCCCCTACTTTTTTCTCCCCCCTAAGTATACTATGAACATATTGTTTTAAAATCTCTTATAAGGTGCAAATATTTTATGGCATTCCTTGGTACAATGAGTGTTTACCCTGGAAAAGTCACAATATACTATTATTGTAGTATTATTGTACTTCTATAATGGAGAGAAAAAATGTAGGTCATGCCCCAAGTTCCTACATATCTCACAATGTATTGCATCTAATCTACCTAGTATACTTCCCAAGAGCAGGTTAGTTACTACATGTGAAGAAAAATCTCCAATTGGAGATATGATAAAATCTAAGATTTTCAGCAAACTATGCCAAGGAGAGAGGACCAACACAATGCTAAGCCAACCCCATGCATACAACCTCGAAGAGAGAATGGTATAGAAGGGTTAGAAGGACTAGGGTGCATAACTAAGTGAATTGTGTTGTGTTTCATCCATCAAATGATGAAGTTCCCCATGGTAATTTCTCTTTAGGAGACCCAAATGAGTGGAAATGAGTTTCCACCCATAGGTTGGACGACCAAATCCAATTTCATCGAAGCCAACAACACAATAACAATTAGTTCAAGAGAGAACCCATCGATGGTGGCACAACATTGGAAGGGATAAGACAAAGGATCAACATAGAGGAGGAAGGTTTCTCTCATGAATGACACAAGTTCCCAAGTAATGTGATTGCATTTCAAGTCATTTTGAGAGGGGTGGAGGTACAATTCCCAACTATAGCCCATCATGGGATGTAATTTACCACTAAGACATCATGGATGTGAATTAACTTGGCATGTAGTTGGTTTTCATGAGTGTAAATTAATTTTGAGGAAACCTATGAGGTAAGAGTGGGTCTAAGGGGAATCTAGAGGTACATCACCCAATTCTTGTGTCAGAGGGAGTGACTTGATGGTTTTTTATGTTGACCTAGGTTCAATAGGAGGACTAATTTTGGTAGGTTGAGGAAGGATATATTGTCTTAAGGAAGTGTTGAGTTGAGATGCATCATCTTGTTTAGGAGAAGTGCGTTGTCATGTCCTAGTAACTTGGACCAAGGGAGATCATGAGCCTTGTTGGGAAGAAGAAGATTTCTTTTGTCGAAGGACCAATTATCCTATCTTTTAAGGACATGACTAATTAAAACCTGGGAAGAGTAATTCTTCACCATATAATATATATCTAATAACAACTAAAAATCATCCATGTGAAATAGACATAGAAGCTCAATTTTAAATACTATTAAATATACGTGAAATTGATCTATTTGAAATAGACATGAAATTGATAAATTTTAAATAGATGTGAAATTGATTTATTTTAAATAGATCAATTGTGAACTTGGAAATGTCCTCTATTCACTCTTCAACTTCATCCTCATAGTTAGGTGTATATTTCTTAGGGAAAGTTTACCTAAGGTGACCATACATGTGAACGATGGAGCACCAAAAAGGAATCTTAACATTATCTATCTCTTTACAATAAGAACAATTCCCCACCTGAATATCAATTCCTTCAAGAAATCCATCTCCGAAGTTCATTTCCACAATTATATTATCCATCGAGGTCTTGTCTAGGAAGCATGGTTTTTCATCAATATCCAACATTGATCAAACTAGGAGGTCATCCATAAAACTATGTGACACATGCCGCCAAATGCGCAAACAAGTTGACCACTCCAATATTTGTAATGGGGCATGGCATGAGAGTTCCATTTGCATGAAGAATATCCCCAAACTACCTATTCCATTCTGACCAATGACTTGAGAGTTGTAAGATTGCATCGATAGTTGTGAACAAACTCATTAGTTGTGAAGATACCTTGGGAGTTGTGAATATTACAAATTTCATAATGAAGACCATGCAATGTACACTTGGCCACAATGTCCATTCACCATTAATCCAACCAATATGTAATCATGGCCTTTGAATAATGGCTTGTCCCATTTGTCCTTTTTGGATGGAGTGAGTCAAGGTAATTAAAAAATTTGTCCTTTTTTGGATGGAATGAGTCAAGGTAATAGACAACAAAAATAATGGACAACAATAACAACATCACTTATACCATTGTCAATAACTCACACCCATGCCTTAACCTTTACAATTTTGTAGCCATCGATGAGTTACGGATCAATAACAACTCTCGTATTTGTTACTAAACAATGTACTTTACTGTAAATTCCTCACTCCCTTTTGAAATATATAGGCCACCTTTACCTTTATAATGTTTCTTCTCCTTGGGTTGAGAAATCACATCCTCCACCTTAGCCACCTCAGTTCCCTCTTCCCTAGTCGTGACCTCCATTTGTATTATCAGTGTTATTAGGGTCCACTTAAGTGTTCAACATAGGCATTCTAGTCTAGTATTGGCATATTCATGTATTTGAAATAATATTCATATTTCCGACGAGGGTAGCCTTTCGGTTTGGATCGGAAAAGCCACAGTGTAGTCAATAGATTGTCGACGTTTCGGATCCAGATCAGGATCCATCTTCAGGACAAAGAGCCTGGGTTTTAAGAAAGAGAAAAGTTGGTATAAATACTGGAATTATCTTTAGTGTCGGCTAAGAGGAATTATTTAACAAATTTTTAATTATTTTTAATTATTTTGTAAGATATTACTAGTGTTTATTTAAATTTTTGTTTATTTAAAGGTTATGATAGTTTAATAATTTAGGGTTTTTTTATTTAATTATCTAATGTTCTAGGGTTTAGTTTATAAGTAATTAAATTTTAAGGTTTCTTTTGTTATAAGGTAATTAGTGGGTTCTAATTAGTTTTAATGTTGTGTGCTTAGTCTTTAATAGGAATAATAGGTTCTAGGGTTAGGTTGTCGGTAACAATTAATTTTAAARRTTAGGGTTTYTTATTTATGATTAATTATTTAATTATTTAATTATTTAAGTTCTAGGGTTTAGTTTAGGTAAAATAAAWTAAATTATTAATTTTGGGGGTTAGGTTAATATAATAAGAGGTTTGAGGTGTGCTTGTTTTGGGTTTTAAAATTAGGGTTTCTTATAGTTAAAGGGTAAATATTAGGGTTTTTTTTTTCTTTTTATTTTATATTCTAAGGGTTGTATTACTACAAGGTTAACTAGTATTAATCAATTAGGTTCTTAGGTTGTCAAGGATAACTGGTTTTCTTATGAATAATTTGTTATAAAAGAAGAAAAGAAGAAGGCACTCTATTTAAAATTCTGTTTTTGTTTAAGAAGGCACTCTATTTTTAATTAAGTTTGTCTTAAAATGATCTTATTTACCAAGGTTTAATGTTGTTTTTTGTGGAAGAGGGGGAGCCAGTTTTCGCTTAGTTCTAGTCCATTGTCTCTGTTAAGGTTACTAGGGTGTTTGCGGATTTCAATGGCTTCTCTAATACGGCGTTTGAAGAGGTGATTCTCTTTGGCGAGGATCTTGGTGTCTTCTTGGTGAGTTAAATTTCCACCTTTCTTTTTCATTGTTTTTAGAAATACCATGATTTGGGTTGTCTTTAAATTGTCCAAAAACTCTTAGGGTAAAGTTACATGATAAAAATTCCCAGCATAGAAGTGGAATCCTAATTTTTTGCATAGTTCCTATCGAGTTTGGGTCAATTTTTCACTGGAAAAAATAGATGATATGAATGCCCGTTATCCCACTCTAACCATTTCAAGTCCAAAGCTCAAAAATATGGAAAAAATTTACAAGGAGAGTCATAGAACATGAATTTGTAAGAAACTAAAAATATCTCAAAATGCTTTGTCTTTCTTGGTGTTCATGTCATTTGACTCCAACCGTGCCCCTATAATGCCCATATAGTTTACCAATAGTAATAGAGAATAATACAATTGTGAAAGAGTAACACTATGGTAATCATCGTGAGCTTACTGTGATACTAATAGGATACTAGTAATGAACTAGTATTACAACTTGATTGACAGGTTGTTTATGTCATTAATGATTTTATAGGACATACAAGAAAATAGGTATTTTTCAGATCTATCTTCATTGAGTGAGGGAAGTTCAGGTAGAATAGAGTAAAGTGAGACATCTAGTAGGTATAACAGAGGGAGATCAACTAGAGGTGAGAAGATCAGAAGAAAATTCCATAGACGTGTGTAATTTTTTCTTGTGAAAGGGGGACCATGTTCATATGATCATGAGATCATAGACGACATCGCGGTGCCCTTGAGGTACAAACATATCGCAAAACAATGGGTACCCTAGGATCTTCCTGAAATAAACGTTGATTTTTGTGTAAACGAAAGGATATACCGGATTTATCCATCGTCATTACATGGTCTGGGGTTATTTTCCATGGATGGCATAAAGGTATGTTACGATGGATTAACTGAATTGATGGAGTACATTGGACTCTGTTATATCTACAAAGATTGGATACAAATAGTCCAATATAAAAAAAGTATGCAAAGATATGGATTGGATGCAAATTATATACAACTAAAATACAATGATCAAAATAAAGGAGAAACTATCTACATTGATGGAAGGCCAAAAGAAACAAGTAAAATTGCAAGGTTTATAAACAGTACACAACCCGCGTGTTGATTAACATTGGTTGTCATTGATGTCAACCCTTGAAGAAATCCCTTTAGCACAAAGGTTGGGTAATGGACCCAATATTGTTTGATGTAATTATGACTCATTATTGTTTTGTCATGGTTGATAAGAAGTAAATATGGATGAACTCCAAAGTGGTCCCCTTATGGTGAAAGCCCTAACCGGAAGACACTTTGTGGAGTAAGAGAACCCAGGCTTAATTTGTCATGGAAAATATCCTAGATGGATAGTGCTTGTCATGTCATTTCTGGTGGTATGTATAACATCACATAATTCCTCACGGTTAGAGAGTTATGGCCATGAGAAGTTGGAGACTCTGGGTTTGGGTAATGGACCCAAGTTTGTTTGATGGATAACAGTATGAGTTATGATATATATTCAGATAATACTATTCTATATGGATAGTACATGTCATGCAATTTCTGGTGGTATGTAGAACATCACATAACTCCTCACAGTTTGAGAGTTATGGCCTTACGAAGTTGGAGGACCCTCATATGTCATCTAGAAGCCCCAAAAGGTCAAAGTAGTCAAAGTGGTTTAAGATATTTTAAAAGGTAAATAATAAAGTGAAGTTATAAGTGTATTATAATTCAAAGTGAATAAAAAATAAATTATTTCAATAATAAATTTAATGGAGAAATTAGAAGTGGACCCAACCCTAAAATAAGGAAAGTGGGCCAAGTGACCTAGAAGATGTTTTTAAGGAAGCTACTTGCAGAGTATAAATAAGAGACAAGGCTCTCTCATTTGAATCACACTTGAGAATATTGAATATATATATGTGTCATAGGCAACCAAGGATATCTAAACTGGAATTCCGAGTGAAGGTAAAGAAAATAAGGTTGAAATGCAAGGAAGGATAAATTATTTTGATGGTTCTTTCTAAGGTATGTTATTTACATGTCATCTCACCGTTTTCGCTATAATTTTTTTTATATAATGATTCAGACTGTGAAATTTCTATGAAAGTGAGAAAACATATCCAAGTATCTGTGGTAAAAAATTCATCTTTTGGTTCATTGTATTTTTGGATTTACACTTCGTGGAAAATAGGGTTTGTGGCCAGTCCTGAAACTAGTCAAAATCAAGTGTTTCAGGTAAAAACGTCATAACTTATTCATAATAGATCCAAATTTAGTGAGAAAAAATGTGTTGGTTAGGGAAAAATTTTTAGTATTATGTATAAAATTTTCAAATCAATTCATCAAATATTTTGTGTGGGGCATGCTCTACAAGTTCGCTCTCTAGAATAAGCCAGAATTCAGCAAGGTATGTCATTTTTGGTATAACTCCTTTTTTGAGAGGTTCCAAGTAGTGAAACATGGAGGAATTGCACAAAAAACATTGAAGAACATTGTGTATCAGTCTCAAATATTTATACATTACAAGTTCAAAGTTATGATTACTTCAAGTTAGGGTTGTTGACTAATCCAAAACTAGGCATGTGAGACTAAAGAAAAGTTTGATGAAAATGCTAGTCTGTTGTTTTTAAAGTTAAGGAAGGTTTGCAGGAATGTGATCATATACACCAGGTCTATTATAGAGATACGAATCAGATTTGGATGATGAAATTGATGAGGGATTTTGGTTGTGGTACATGTTGAGTACATGGTTGAGACAAGTAATTGATGAGTTGGCGCACATACATGAGGTGTATAGTTGATAATGTTGGTACATATTGATTGTTGTGGTGGGAAATTCCCTTATGGAATATAAAATAGGGTTATATTATGCATTCAGATATGACCAAAAGAAACCTACTTTCTACCTTCGTCTGCATACTTAATCCCCATTTCTTTTCAGCAAATACATGGTTGGACCAACATACCTTGTTCCGAATGTTCGATGACGATCCTTCTTCACGCTTGATCACTTGTTAGAAACTCTCCTCCCAAGGATGACCTGCATACAAAACAAGCAACAAACTACACATGCATTTTACCTACAGACTAATGGGTTATAGATTCAAACATATATTCACTAAACTATGAAGAACTCATATAGTGGGACAGGAAAATCATTTCTTTATTATTAAATTTAATGAATCAACTTACAATGTTGAGACCGGCCACTGCTCCGCGAAGCTGATCCTGGGCTCCTCTTAAAATGTCCTCCAACTTCTTTTCTTTATATCTCTTCTTGCACAAGGATGGCTAAAGGGTTGGGACAATGGGAATGTGCAATTGGGAAAAGTTTCTTTACTCTTATTCTCGTCTTCCAAATGGGACCCCTAACCCTTCTTTTATAGGATAGAAGAAGCTATGTATTTGGACGAACCCTCAGTCATGCATGGCTGGGAGTTTCAGTTAACTCACTCAAAGCTATGTGTTTCGTCGACAACTTTCCTTTTTTCATGCTTTTGTAGGTCCACACAGGTTGTTTTAGGTCAGCTATCATGTACACACGTGCAGTAATGGAGTAGGGCACTTGGGCCCTTATAAAAGATTTTTTTTAAATAGTTGTTCAACAGTGCTTTGGAAAAGAAGGGATCTAAGATGGCCTGATTCCAGGTAAGCATGTATGGTGCAAATTAGGGTTATAATAGATGTCCCCTAATGTGTGAGTTCAGAAGAGCATTTGATGGCCGAAATACATTACCAATCTTTACTTATGTGCTGAACAAGTGAGCCCAGGGACCAGGAACCGGGAGGCGCCATTTGCAAAATAACAAATGTCTCACCAAGGCGAGCATACCCATGCTCGGGATAAAATAGAATTATGGCTACCAATCAAATACACTATATATCCATGTCAAATAAATATATAAAGTGTAGACGCGAAAAATACACAATGGAGCTACATCTCGAAATAAAAAAGATATACATATAGAGTATCCATCTTCTAGAAGTTGATACGGATTGATGGATGGAGATGAGATCTTCAGAGCTCTAGAAACAACTTCAAAATCTTCAAAACTCAAGGTAGGATTGTAATATGAGTGTATGACTTCACTACCTTTGATGGCTCGTTGGTCATGGACTAGATAATCTTGATGATCAGACTGAAGGCTTCATTGATTTCGAATAAGGACTTGATTGGACATTCAGGATGGTCATGTATGAGGGAAAGAGACAAATTGCAGAGGGGATGATTCAGGCTTGGTAGAAGATTCCCTTGGACAACAACATGAAAAATGATGAGACTTAGGCAAAATGGCATTAAGCATAAGTTTAAGAAGCAGGAGGCAATGAAAACTCTCCATATTTTGGAAGAATAACCAAACAGAGGAGGAAACAACTCTATGTAGCGAGAATAGATTCCTAAGGTCATATTACATCCCATATTTTGACGAACAAACAGATATATGTGCTTTATCCAAGGGCGACTCATTATGATACCAATAAAGAAAACACTTTTCCCTTCCTCTTTTTGGGGTCTATTTGATTTTTTTGTATTTTTCAATAATTTTGGAAAAAAGAATAAAGGAATGTTACGTTACAATGGAGGAACGAGTGTTACACACATACAAGTTCAAGGCACAAGGACAAGATTGATATTCAAAATAATGATACATGGGAAAAATCCTCTGGGGGCCAAGGGTGTTAAGACGCAGAAGAAAACTGCTACAAGGCTAGCCTATAAGGTATGCAAATGCAGTTAACAAAACACACAATGGTAATGTCCTTCGATGTAAGTTTAATGAGCCCAGGGAAGGTAAACTCGGTGGTTTTTCATATTTAGAGAGTCTGAAAAAACATAAAAGGAGACTCCATTGGGGTACCTTTTTCGAAGATAGTCTAGTCGATTCAAAAAAGGGGTAAACTAGCACTGACAAGATGTCTATTCAAAACCATTTTAATGAGTGTGATAAGGACAAGGTCACTCGGCTATTTTTTCATATTTAAGGATTCTGAAAAAAGCTTATCTATGGACTCTGTCAGGAATCTTATTCTGGACCAGTTTAATGAGTGTGAGAGAATAAGGTCACTCGACGATCTTTTGAATTTTAAGGAGTCTGAAAAGAGCTTAACTATGGACTCTGTGGGGGTTCCTTTTTCGTAAATTTAGTCCCTCGGGCCTGAAAAGGGGTTAAAATAATACCTGAGAGTACTCTTCTAGAGAACTGAAGTTCCATAGAGTATACCTTTGTTCATACAGTTGACAGTCCATACCAAAAAAGGGATAAACTACCATCAGATAGAAGTGACTTCAAATTTCAGTTTAACGAGCATGAAAGGCCACAAGATCGCTCGGCAATCTTTTCATGTTTAGAGGGTCTGAAAAGGGCTTAAAAGAAGACCCATAGAGGTTACTTTTCTCAGTTAATCCGGACGAGATCAAAAAGAATAAATGTAGTCTCATCAGATGTTGCTTTCGGATCTCAAAGCGAGCTTGAAAATCAACAAAGTTAGCTCATGATCGACACTTTGTGGGTCAATGTTGGGTATCTCCTCAGGCGAGTAGTGTGCTCCGACAAAAACATTGTCTATGATGTCAGGGGTTCTGGAGATATTTATAGGTACCATTTCAGCGATACTTTCCATATTAACCTCGACATAAACAACACGAGTAGCCAAAGGATTGATAGGACAAGACCTATCTCTATTCATGGTTAAAGAGAATTCTCCTGCTTCTATTCAGCTTAACTCTGGGAGGAAGTATGATCTATGATGAAGATCTTCCTAGGGTTTGTCTAGACTAGTCATTGTTTCAATTACTTATTTGTTAGAGGGAAAGACCAAGTCTAATGAATTGATGTCAGGGAGAGAACCTTGAGCCAAAATAGGCTCTAGAAGTGGATCTAACTCTTGTGCAGGAGTTGGATCAGTGTGGGCTGAAGCTTGCTGGACTAAAGAGTATGCTACTTTAGCTGAGGACAAGGGCATGGACATGCTCGAGTGCCCTATCCCATCCATCGTGGCCGATGGGGAAGGAAGAATCCACGGATTGTCGAAGTAAGTCATGCAAAATGACGAAACTTGAAAAATCTCAACCATATGGTGATTGGATATAAACTTGATATCGCCTTGAGGGGGCGGGTAATCGAAGGTACCCATAAAAGATGGGCACAAACCAAATCCTCTGTTGACTATGCCTGGTTGAGGATTTTAATTCATCGAGACCGTGGATGCCCCCAATGAAGGGTCAGGTCTGGAGAAAGACAATTGATCGATGGTCAGAATTTGTCCCTCATGTGGAAACAACAAGACTCAGAAAACTGTAGCAACCACAACTTGCATGGAATAAGTCCAACTCCTCCCTAACAAGAGGTTATAGTGGAGGGGTGCGTCGACTACTTCTACCTCGACACACACGGTCTTCCCTCCTAACTGCACAGGGAAAGAGGGAATGATACCATGTGGTTGGAATGAATGACTGTCGAATGCAGTGAGGAGAGTAGGTGATGGAGACAAAACAGGCTAGCCAATGGCCTTCCAACATGCCAATGACGTAACGCATGTCGAGGCGCCCTTATCAACCACCGTGTGGAGGATATTCCAAGTAAAAGTTTTCATGGGATAAGCCACTACTATCTGAAATGCTACGTGGTAAGGCAGATGAGGTTTTAAGTCAGTTGTATCCAGCATGATTGTACCCGGATTACAAGTCTCGGTAGATCCTAAAGTGGTTAGCAAGTCTTTCCTCTAGGAAGGGCAGCTTTGGAGGACCTCCAAAGTGGACATCGCACAAGGGGTTTGTGATAAATCCTCCACCATAGAATAGTTCTGGGCAGCCCTTGTGTTTGGGTTGTGATAAGCTTTTTTGAATGCACCTTTGGGGATGTGTGTCATTTTTTCACCCAACGTCTTTTCAATCTATAGAGGAAGAGATGGGAGTTCGGCTTATTTTCCCTTCTCAAAAGTGCTTGGTTTACTATAGTCATGAGCTCTAGTTGATATGAAAGCATCACCCTTCAGCATATATACATTTGTGGATGTAGGGTTGTTCGAAGACAGAGAGGGTCCTTGGCTACCCCCTTCCATGCTTGCAGAGGCCTGGGTTAGATTTTTCCCATGTTGAAAAGAATTGGTCAACACAACAGGCTATTGCTGCGTCACAAAATTTTGAGCTTCGGCAAGTCGGGGACATTGGTGGGTCGGGTGGTCTTCCGAGCACAGGTTGCATGGTTACCTCACCTTCCATTTCTTAGTGTTTCCCCCACTAGAATTATCTATGGGTTTCTTATCCCCCTCACCCTTCTTTCATTGATTTTTCTTTCCTTCAGGCTACTGTGTGGCCTTTGGATTAGTCGATTGCACTATGTGTACATCCAACGTTTTGGTAGGGGGAGCATCCAAATAAGTAGTTTGGTTGGACATTGTGCGTTGTATAGACAATTGTTGCAACTGATTTGTTAGTTGCTCAGCGGGCTTTGTTTGTGTTGAACCAACAATACCATCGGCATGTGGTCTAGCTCTCTGTCTGGTTTTATCAAGTATTGAGCGTGGTGCATTTGGAAAGATATCATATAATAAACCAGACTGAGAATAGATTAGCTCAAGTTGTTGAGCTCTCATGATGGTATCTTATTCAAAAAATACTCCCGACGTCGTGACATCTTTGGACAACTGTGGAACCAAAGACTTAAGGAACCACTCGAACAACAATGATGGTGGGACTGGTACCTTAATTAAACTCTTTCGACATCTCCATTCTCAGATGTGATCATAGATATGGTCTTCTTTTGTCTGTGAAAAATTGGCCAGCAATTCTATGCCAGCATCGTATCTCACAAGTAACTAGAAATGGTTTAGAAAATCCATGGCCAATTCACCGAAGGAAGAGTATATTGAGTGGTCGAGTTCAATGTACCATTTTGTGGCACTCCTAATGAGAGTACGTTGAAACAACTGCAACTGTATGGAGTTGTCTTTCAATGAGTTAGATGAGCACCAAAGATGGAAGGTAGTCACATAATCTCATGGATCTTCATTAGGCTTGGCTTCGAAATTTGGGATGTCCGAAGGAAACTTTGTCGGCATAGGAGGCCAACGCGGATCGTGACAGATAGGGTCATTCAACAACCTTGTCAAGTCTAGCAAATTCAAATTTTCCAGGAAAGGGAGTTTCGGTTGTTGGTGATAAGCTGGGAAAAAGGGACCTGGAGTTTGACTGGCACCAAGTTGCCAGGAAACGTTCGGCTGCTGGCATGGGTTCTGGTAAAAACCATGTCCATCACCATTATATGGATTTTGCATGTGAGGAGACATCATTGACTTATTTTCAAAATAGGACATAGATGGTTGGGCATGCATTACATTCGAAGGACTTTGGGAAGGGTTGCCCCATGTTGGTGCCATGGGGATAGGCATAGTACTTTGTCTGGTGTTCCATTGATTTTGGAAAGAATTACCCCAGATCAACATTCTGGGTGAGGGAACGGATCCCTGCCAAGAATTCCAAGGCCCTGATGTGGAAGTAGTTCTTGGATGTGCCCCCTGTGCAGGAATAGTACCCTGCATAGGAATAGATTATCTGAAACTAGGATTTCCCCCAATCAGGAAAGAAGCTAATGAGAAGGTGTTGTTACCAAACACACTAAACAAAGAAAACGGTGTCGAACCTACCGACATATTATGTGAAGGTGGTCCTTGACTCCCCTCTCAAAATAAACTATGGTGTGCAGGTAGCCTGGCAGATGGCTGGTGCATGCCATCGATCGAAGGGGATGAAGGAGGTATATGACCTCCCCTATAAGGGAAAGTGTTAGAAGGAGTGGAAGTGCCCCCCATATGGCCTTGCATAGGAGCGCTAGAGCTCCTTTCCCCCAAACCTAAATTCTATGAAGTGGAGTAGGAAAGTATAGGACTTGTACCTGAACTAGGCATCCCGTATGCGAACGGAGGGCCTGTCGCACTTGGTGTGAAAGGGGTTGTGGCCAGTGCCAGAGACGGGATCAGAGCACTGTGAGATGTAGAGGTGGTTGAGACCATGGTGGCTCGGACTGGTGACGATGGGTTAGGAGGTGGAAACTCTCCTGTGGTGAAAACTGTAGTGGGAATTGAAGAATTCCTAGAAAGAGTAACAACATTTTTTTCCATTACAGCGTGCGACACTGTCTGGCACTCGTAAGGATGAATCAGTATGATGGTGGGTGTTGAAAGATCAATGGTGGAGGTTTCAACAAGACCAAAGGATTTTTCTCCAAGGTCTAAAATGGTCGATTCCTCTGGATGTTGGTCGGGCACAATTTCTTGTGACCCGGTCGCTTCAAAAGACCCTTGTTGGTCTACCTTTCGCCTTAGTGGTGGTGGGGGTGGCTCTAGTGTAACCGGTGGCAAGCCAAGAAGCCTTCGTGACCGGTGGAGCTCATGATCTTCCACTAAGTGAGAAGATAAAATATACTCTAGGGCATTTTAGTCATTCAAAAACAACACACACTAAAAAAAAAGTCCCTATAAGATAAGACAACAAAACACTAAATTAATTGGAAGAACAGTGACAACAACCAACACTAGAGCAACTTACCAGTGCAAGTACAACTCGAAGATGGAAGCACCCTCTGGGTATACTCTGAAAAGCATGGCCCGATGTCTATGCTAGGTACCATGGTATACCCTCGCAGTCACCTGTGTATGTCCCTACAAAAGATAGGCAACTAGGTTGTCAGCGCGCGAACAGTCACCAGGTGGGTACAGTCGAAAGTCGAGCAGACCACAATGAGTAGGGTATTGAGCCCGAAACTTGTCAAGGGTATTGAGAGAAAGTGGCCTGGAAGAAAACTGAGGACCTCGAATGGATTTGAGACCCACAAAGCTCCGTGGAAAATGCAATCAATGAAATCCCAAGACAAGTCCTCTATATGTGTTCTCCACTATGATTAGTCCAGCTTTGGAGGGGTTATCTATGCTACCTTTCCACACGCGACCTCGTGTTTATACCCTGTGTTAGAGGGGGGTCTCGGATAAATTTCATGATACTGGACTTGGACACTCCCTAACTCAGACTCCAATGTTTGATTTTAATGGCCTTGAAGAGTTTCCTCTCCAACCTAATCCAAGGCCCTAATTCTGAACTAGTTGGTTAACCCTACAAACATAAAAGTCTAACAAATTTTAGATTTAGCATTAATTTTATGGCTTGTCTTATGTCAAAGTTTATGAAAGTGAAAATAGTGATGTTTGACAGACGAAAGGAAAAATGAAAAGAAAGTTGGAAACAAAAAACTTCACTTAATGCAAATTTTAAACAAATTTTCAAATTCGGACAATTTTCTAAAATTTTTGAACAACAAACTCAAAACATAATTTCACTCGACTACGAGCTACTTATGATCTAATTAAATTGCAAAGAACTTATGAAATAAAATACTTTCCATGGTTACTAATGAAAAACAACACTTTTCAACCAAACAAGAAAATTAAAGATTTTTTTTTTTTTATTTGAATGCTCACAAAGAAAAAAGGAAAAATATCAACAAGTTAAAAACCAAGAAACAATTCTGGCCTAATCGTAGATCGCAAAGAATCACTTCAAGAAATCACACACTAGCAACTTAAAAAAGGACTCTCACACTTGTCTAAAAACCCTAAATAAAATCTTGAGGAAAACTTTTAAATGAAAAAACAAAAGCTATGGATGAGATCAAACCTAAGATATTGATTGATAAAACATAGATTCAAGATCTTGAGAGGTATAACTCTTGTCAAGGGAAATGATGACTTCCTCTCCTTCAACAAAAACTATCCTTCACAGGCACACCACTGACATCTCAACAACAAGCATGTGCATGGGAGATGTGTAGAGTTAGAGGGCATGTACATGCGTGCTAGCCTTATACAGGTTGCATGTATCTCTAAAACTCTGAAACAAATAAAAACAGGCAATCCAAACCAGGTAGAGACCACTGATACTGATAACCAGGATCTCTTGAAGGCTTAGAAACTTTCTTTAATCAAAAAATAAAACAATGTAAGGAAAAAATTCGTAAAATAAAACAATCTAAGATGAACCCTAAGCTATATACCGCAAACAACCAAGACTAGAAAGGGTTCCAAAAAACCCCTAAGAATGACTGATTCTAACAGGGAAGAGGATGGCTGCCTCAAAAAATTTCTGGAATCATACACGCTACTATTACTTCTTCAGCTAGCATTTACACGCGGGCTGTAAGAAAGTATGGCGTAGGTACACGCGTTCAGACCTTATATAGGTTGTGTGTACCTCTGTGGGTCTTGGAAAAAAATTACAGTCAAGCAAAGAAACAGAGATAGGTGGTATGGAAGACCAGAATCTCTGTCAGCTTAAACTCTGTAGAAACTTCAAATAACAATAAAGAAAACCAGTCTTTTTAAAAATACCCAAAAAATAAAATTCCCAGGAACCCTAAAGACTTCCCCTGTATGGTCGCCAATTCTGTTGTGGTGGGAAATCCCCCTACGAACTAGCAAATAGGGTTATATTATGCATGCAGATATGAACAAAAGAAAGCTACTTTCTACCTTCGTCCCTAGACCTAATGCCCATTTCTTTTCAGCAAATACATGGTTATACAAACATACCTTGTTCTGGACATTCGATGTCGATCCTTCTTCACACTTGATCGCTTCTTATCATCCCTCCTCCCAAGGTTGTCCTGCATACAAAACAAGCAACAAACTACACATGCATTTTACCTACAGACTAATGGGTTAGAGATTCAAACATATATTCACTAAACTATGAAGAACTCATATAGTGGGATGGGAAAATAATTTCTTTATTATTAACTTTAATGAATCAACTTACAATGTTGAGACCGTCCACTGCTCTGCGAACCGATCCTGGGCTGCTCTTCAAATGTCCTCCAAATTCTTTGCTTTGTATCTCTTCTTGCACAAGGATGGATAAAGGGTTGGGACAATGGAAATGTGCAATTGGGCAGAGTTTATTTACTCTTATTCTCCTCTTCCAAATGGGACCCCTAACCCTTCTTTTATAGGCTATAAGAAGCTAGGTATTTGGACGAACCCTCGACCATGCATGGCCGGGAGTTTCAGTTAACTCACACAAAGCCATGTGTTTCGTCGACAACTTTTCTTTTTTCGTGCTTTTGTAGGTCCACACGAGCTGTTTTAGGTCAACTAGCATGTACACGCATGCAGTAATGGAGTAGGGCATGTGGGCCCTTATAAAAGAGGTTTTTTAAAGAGTTGTTCAGCAGTGCTTTGACAGAGAAGAGATCTGAGATGGCCTGATGCCAGATAAGCATGTATGGTGCAAATTAGGGTTATAACATTGATGATTCATAGTTGATGAGTAGTTGACACATGATTGGTACATACTTGGTACATGGTTGGATGCACTTGTTTATGGTACAGGTTGATTAGAGGTTGAGGTACAGGTTGATGCATGGTTGATTCATGGTTCATATTTATTGGTACAGATTTACAGTGGTATATCTCACAGTGATAGTGTGACAGTGGTTCCATCATTCTACTTCTACTTCAGGGTGGCAGGACAAGGCAAGGACAGGTGGTTGTACCAACCTTCTGGTTGTAGTCAGAGAACATTGGGGGTTGTAGCCTCCTTCTCGTTGTAGCCATAGAATTGGGGAGTTGGAGCTTCCCTCAGGCTGTAGCCTGAGAAACTAGGGGGTTGGAGCCTCCTTCCAGTTGCAGCTGGAAAACAAAGGAAGTTGGTGCTTCCAATGAATGTAATTCTTCAAGACATATAAGAAAAATAATTCCGTGGTTTTCTCCCGATTTGGGTTTCCACG
>ML781982.1:386652-401321 GCA_009831015.1 Picea engelmannii
ATCCTAAACCATACCCTCTAGGTTGGATATGTGACAATGCTAAATTGCAGGTGACAAGAAGGTGTAGACTTAGGTTTTCCATCACTGCAAATTTTATAGATGAGGTAGAGCTTCATGTTATTCCTTTGGATATCTATGGTATTGTGTTGGGAAGCCCATACTTATAAGATAGGAGAGCCATTTTTCATCGTCATGAGAATAAGTATCACTTGTTTAAAAATGGAGTTGAGTACATTATTAGAGCACATACAAAGAAGATGAATTTGTCACTTGTAAATGCAGGACAAATGAAGAGATTAGTCAATGCTAGTAAGAATTTTGTTCTCTTGATGATTAAACCCAAAGATAATATTGAAAAAGAAGTTTTCCAAGGTTGCGATGTAAAGATGAAATCTGATCTATATGAGGTTGTTAACCAATTTGATGAGATGTTTCAGGAACCAAAGGGATTACCACCAAGAAGGGGTATCCAACATGAAATACAATTGCAACAAGATTTTCCTCTTCAAAACATTGGTATGTACAGGATGTTAGTCATGGAGAATGCTGAAATTAAAAAACAAATCCAAGAGTTGCTTGACAAAGGGGTCATCATTCCAAGAACATCTCTATGTGGATCTCCAATTGTGTTAGTGCCAAAGAAATATGGTACATGGCGTATGTGTGTAGATTTCATGGCCTTGAACAAGATTACGGTAAAGAATTTCTATCCTCTTCCTAGAATTGATGATTTACTTGATCAATTGAAAGATGCTAAGTATTTTAATAAGTTGGATTTGAGAAGCGGATATCATCAGATTAGGATTGTCGAAGGAGACACATGGAAGACAAATTTCAAAACAAAACAAGGTTTGTTTGAGTGGATGGTAATTCCTTTTGGACTTTGCAATGCTCTTGTTACTTTCATGTGAGCTATGAATGATGTCTTAAGGCCTTTTTTTGCTGATTGTGTTATTGTCTACTTGGATGACATTTTGATTTTTTTCAAATCTTGTGAAGATCATGTTATGCATGTAAAACAAGTTTTAGATGTTTTGAGAAAAGAAAAGTTGTTTTTGAAGATGTCTAAATCTGAGTTTGGAAAAACCTCACTTATCTACTTGGGGCATATTGTTGGCAGAGGAGAACTAAAAATTGATCCCTCCAAGGTCAAATTCATATTGGAGTGGCCCAAGCCCAACAATGTGACAGAGGTAAGAAGCTTTTTGGGAGAAGCCCAATATTGGAGAAAGTTTATTGCTAACTTTTCTTCAAATGCAGCTCCATTACATGCAATGACAAGTGTCAAGCAAGTTTTTCAATGGGGAGGAAAAAACAAAAGGCTTTTGATACTTTGAAGGAGAAAATCAGTTCAGCCCCAGTTCTTGCACTTCCGAATTTGAGACAACCTTTTGAAATCCAAACTGATGCAAGCAATTATGCAATGGGATCAGTCTTGTTACAACATGGTAAGCCCATTTGTTTTCAGTCTAAAACTTTTAATGGTGCCTTGATTTACTATCCTACTTATGATAAGGATTTGTATGCATTGGTGCAAAGTGTGAAAAAATGGAAACATTATTTGTTGGGGAAAGAAACCATTATTCAAACAGATCATCAACCACTGCAATACTTACAATCACAAACAAAGCTACAACAAGCAAGGCACTTTAGATGGATGGGTTTTCTACAACAATTCCACTTGGTCATAAGGTATAAGAAGGGCATTTATAACAAAGTTTTTGATATGCTTTCAAGGCCTATTATTAGTGCTTCAGTTATTCTTAAGCATAGTCCTATCATACATGAGAGCTATGTTGAGCAATATGCTTTAGATACTAATTTTAAAGAAGTATATGCAACTTTTTGTCATTCTAACCATGTTGAGGAATTGGATTACCATGTGCATGATAATATTTTGTATCATCTTGGCAAGCTATGTATTCCACAAGGTGAAAGAATCAACATAATAAGAGAAGCTCATTCTTCTCTTATTGCTGGTCACTTTGGTGTAGGCAAGACGGTGGCTAATTTGCAAAGGTACTGTTATTGGCCTAAAATGAATGAAAGTGTTTCAAGATATGTTAGAGGATGTTCATTATGTGCCACAAGAAAAACTAGCAATAGAAAGTTGGGTTTGTATACTCCACTTCTGTTTCCTTCTCGTCCTTGGGAAAGTATTTCAATGGACTTTGTAGGAGGTATACCTATGTCTAAACAAAATCATGATTATCTTTATGTTGTGGTTGATTGATTTAGCAAAATGTGTATTTTGATGCCTTGTAAGAAGCAGGTTCCAGCTGAGCAAATGGCACAAATGTTCTTTCACCATGTTTGGGTACATTTTGGATTGCCTAAATCCATTATTTCTAATCGAGATTCTTGATTTATTGGGAACTTTTGGTCAAGTTTATGGGCACTCATGGACACCAAACTGAAAAAGAGCACAGATTTTCATGTGTAAATCGATGGTCAAAAATAAGTGGTCAATAGAACAGTGGTGCATCTTCTTCATGGTTATTGCAGCAAGCATCCTAAACTTTGGGATGAGCATTTACACTACATTTAGCATGCTTACAACCGAGCTAAGCACTCTTCAACTCAAACATCGCCATTTGAAGCATGTTTTGGCTATTTGCCTGAATATCCTTTAGATTTTATCTTTGGGAAGGATATTGTTATTGATGATCAATATGACATTGATAAGGCAGAAAAGTTCATTGAACAAATTCAGTCGATACATCAAATGGTACAAGAACAGTTGGAAAAGAGTCAAGACAAGTACAAGACAAGACATGACAAGCATTGTGTTGATCACAGTTTCCAAGTTAGAGATGAAGTTTGGATTTACATTAGTAAGGAGAGGCTTAAAGGAGAAGGTAAAAAATTGAAATCAATTAGATATGGTCCTTCCAAGATTCTTGAGAAGATTGGTAACAATGCCTTCCATTTGGATTTGCCTCCTTATATGCAAATGTATGCAGTTGTCAATGTTGAGAATTTGAAATTGTATGAGCCTCCTTTGATTGATGATCAAGGAGAGCATGTTTAGATTCCTTCTATAGATGATTTCTCCCCAGAATATCTTACAGAACTGCATGAAGACACAATCCTTGACAGGAGGATGAGAAATTCAAAATGGGGAAATGTGGAATATCTTCGAATTGGTATTAAAGGCACAAATCCAAGAAAATCCAAGTGGATTGAGGTTGGGAAGGTGAGGGAACTATACCCTCATCTTCAGATAGACTGAAAGTAGACTTTTGGAGGTCCAAAATCTTTCCAATGGGGAGGTGTGATCCAGGGGATCAAATTCTACTCAAAATTCAAACTGCTCAGAATCACTTCAAATCGAACGGGTGCGTAGGCCTCGTTGTCACAAACCCAATGCAATTCTAACAGGTTCAAACAGACATCGGAAGAGTGAGATATTGCGTTCTGTTCAAACTGTGAAACAAGGAAAAACAAATTTTGTTGACTGTATGACGTAGACGCCCACCTGGCACATGTCCACGATCACCAGGACCTTCCTTTTCCCAGGACCGAAGAGTTAAAGTACTCTTTAACCCCCTGTCGGGATTTCTTAATACCCACAGAATTTCTTTGTGATCTCCCTTCTTTAAATCGGGAAATTGGACCTCGCGATATCGCGAGTCCTGCGCTCACAAATCAGGTCTTGTAAATCCCCAAACCCCAATGACCACTCACTTGCATCTTCCTTGCTCCTTCCACTAGCTCCTTCTCCACACGACCTGTCGGCCACGGGACCAAGCCCTCTTCTCTATCGAAACTTCGGAGTTCGTGAATTTGCAATGCAAAGAATTCACAGCCCTGGGATCTCCGATCCCCGATCTCCGACGCCACTTGTCCCCCTTTTTCTGCGCTTTGGGGTCCACACACTAACCAATGGTTACAGAGATATCGCCTCTCGCGGCCTCGTAAACCTTAACAAAAATTTTTGTGCTCCCAGCATGCGAACCTCCGAGTTCACGATATACCGATGCCACCTGTCCTCCACTCAGCACTGTGGCTGCGTGGTTATCACATTTCAGAGTTTCGTAATTCCTCCGATAGCGATTCTTACAACACCGAAAACCCCGAAAATCCCATCCCCGATTCTCCGGGATCTCGCGCCACATATCCCCGCTAAGGTCAACGACGCTGATCTTCTCGGGAAATTGCTAATTCACGACTTCAAGTGCAAGACTTTTGGCTCCATATGCTCCAATTCTCTAATGAGCCAAGCTTTCTGACTCCCCTTATCCTTCGACACGTGTCTCACTGAGATTAACGGTTGAGATCCTTTCAGGAAATTGCGGATCGCGGTTCCGTTCTACAAGAGTCCCACGATCACGAAAACTCCGATATCCCGAACTCCAAACCTCCGAGATCTTCTCTGCTCCTCCAGGCTTAAAACCTACGCAACTTTTCTAAGATCTAATGGCCTATGGGACTTCGTGGCTTCCGTATGCAAATCCTGACCGTCGATTCCCCTTTGATGATATCTCTCTGAAATGACTGAGTATTTCTTCTCCAGGCTTACTCTTCAAGCTTGTGCCTGAAAACTCTGCATGACCCTTCTTTGATCAGACTTCCTGTGCTTCCCTTCGATGATACTACAAAGGTGCTATACCTTTCTGAACTTCTCCACTCTGACTCCTTCAGAGGGACTTTACACGCACTCCTTGCGCTCGATGTCCAACAACTTCTCAAGTGTCGAATAATTTAGACTCTACGCAACTCCTATAGCAGCAATCTTTAGCTTCCTTCTCTCAGATTAACAACTAAGACTTCTTCTTCCGCCTGTGCACTCTTCACATGGCTTCCACAACAACCCTATAACTTTTGGGTGAATGAGAATAAGTGGTTAACTATCGAGCCTTCATCAATGCACTCTTTGCAGATGAATTCAACTGCACTCTATGCAGGAATCTCCTGGCTTAGATAGAGAAACAATTGAAACTTATTATCTCCTCTCAGACTTCAATTTAAACCCTGAAATCACATGCATAGGATATTCAAAGAAAATTCATAACCAGAAAACAAACATTCATGAGCACAACATCAACACAGAGAAACAACACCAGTCATGAGTTTGAATCAGAATTTCATTCTATTAATTCAACATCTATACATGGGTGTTCTTCACAGATTTCTCTTTTTGTTCTTCTCTTCTGAATGCTTCTGAATAATAGATAATGTTACAATGATACAATTGAGGGTGTCTATATCCGTTTTCCCTCTCGACCTCTAAAATTGTCTAATCTGAAAATAAAAACCTATCTACCTGCATTAAATCTATTAAATGCCTCCTATCTATTCCAGACAAGAGCGTATGGCTCGAGGTCTGATACAACATACAAAAAGGCGCTCCTTCATAAAGGATCATTTAAGACTTGCGATACAATCCCAAAGCACTTTTCAAAATTTTGGGTTTGTTTTTCCAGCTGGTCTTTGCTTGATGTGCTGGCTTGCTTGCTGAGTTGGCAATGCTCCTGCATCATACTCCTCGCCTTGAAATATTTCATGGGCTCTTGTCCATGAGCTCCTGCACGGTCTATCCATGATTTTGGATAACTGCTTCTGTCTCCCAGCTGGCATCTTCCACTGGATGATTCTTCCATTTCACCAGATACTCGAAGAATTGCTTCCGTCTAGTTCTTTTGCTGACTCTTTTGTCAAGTATACACTCCATCTGTGGCGTTTCTGCAATCGGCATATGATTCTGCCATTGGATTTTTGGCTGCTCATTACTTCCAGTTCCTTCTTCCTCATCCTTATATGGGTATAAGTCTAAGACATTGAATGTCGGAGATATTTCAATGTCATCCGACAATTCAATCTCATAAGCGTTTTCTCCTAATTTCTTCAGGACTCTGCATGGCCCAATTTTCTTCATCTTCAGCTTGTTGTATGTTCCCCTTGGGAACCTTTCCTTCCTTAGGTGTGCTAGAACTAGATCACCAACCTCGAACTGAAGTTGTCTTCGATGTTGATCCGCCCTGTGCTTATATTCTTGGTTCGACTCCAGCAATAGTTGCTTCACCCTGTTGTGAAGTTCTTCCATCACCTCTGCGAATTCTTCAGCGCTTGCACTCTTTGTCATCATATTCTCTGAATCCCTCAGCTCAGATACTCCTCTTGGCTGCATCCCATACACAATCTGAAATGGACTTTTTCCTGTACTCCGATTCACTGAATCGTTGTATGCAAATTCTGCCTGTGGCAACACATTGTCCCAGCTGTTGTGGTGTTCTATCACCAGGATTCTGAGTAAATCTCCCAAACTTCCATTCACCACCTCAGTTTTCCCATCCGTCTGAGGATGATAGGCTGAACTAAACATTAAGTTAGTTCCCATCTTCTTCCGGAGTGTCCTCCAGAAATGTCCAATGAATTTTGTATCCCTATCCGATACAATGCTTCTGGGTAACCCATGATGTCTGACAGTCTCCTTAAAGAACAAGTTTGCAATATGAGTCGCATCACTGGTCTTTTGGCATGGTATAAAATGTGCCATTTTGGAAAACTTGTCGACCACTACAAAGATTGAATCATGTCCTCTTTGCGTCCTCGACAATCCTAATATGAAATCCATGTTGATTTCATCCCACGACCTCTCAGGTATGGATAAGGATTGATAGAATCCCACATTCTGCTTTCTGCCCTTCGAATGATGACAAATTCTGCACCTATCAACAAAATTTTTGACATATGTTCGCATCTTCGTCCAAAAATATGCTTCGCTCAGCTTTGGGAACGTCTTGTCGTGGCCAAAATGCCCTGCTAATCCACCATTGTTCTTTTATTTTAGCAGATACTCCCTCATGGAGCAATTTGGAATGCATAACTGATTTCCTCTGAATAACAGTCCATTCTGGATCATGTAGTCCATCCCCAAGCTTCTGTCTCTGAGAACTAGATTCTCAGCTGCTTCGTATGCTTCTGCAAAATCTGCATCTCCTGCATACATGTCCTTAAGGTTTTCAAAAACCAAGGTTTTGACTCGGAATTCCTGCAGCAACAAACATTTCCTGCTCAAAGCATCAACCACTTTGTTAGCAGTGCCTAAAATGTGTTTAATTGCAAATGTAAAATTCTGCATATACTCTACCCATTTTGCATGTTTCTGATTCAACTTTTCCTGCTGAGTCACAAACTACAATGCATGATTATCACTGTACAATACAAATTCTTTTGGGATCAGATAATGCCTCCATTTCTTCAATGATTGTATGATAGCATAAAACTCTTTATCATATGTGAAGTACTTTACTTTGGCCTCATCTAGCTTCTCAGTGAAATATGCAATAGGTCTGTCCTCCTGGCTCAAGACCGCTCCTATGGCAAAGCCACTTGCATCACACTTCACCTGGAATACCTTTGCAAAATCTGGCAACACCAAAACCAATTGTTCGGTGATCTTTCGCTTCAACAGATTGAAGCTTTTCTCTGCCTCTTCAGTCTAATGAAAATATTTATGTCTTTTCTTGACTGTGTCCATCATTTCTGTGCTAATTCCACTGAAGTTCCTAATGAATTTTCTGTAGAAACTTGCCAATCCATGGAAACTTCTCACCTCGAAAACATTTCTCGGTGATGGCCAATTTTTAATTACCTCCACTTTACTTGGATCCATCTTCAATTCATTTTCCGATATGACAAACCCCAATTAAGTGAGTTCTGTCTTCATAAATGAAGATTTCCTCACGTTGATCAACAACTTCTCTTGATGTAGTTTCCTCATTACTGCAGCTAAATGCTTCAGATGCTCTTCTTTTGTTTTGTTGAAAATCAGTATGTCATATAAATAAACAATGACAAACTTACCAATGAATTCTTTCAGCACTTCATTCATTAGCCTCATGAATGTACTTGGTGCATTCGTCAAACCAAACGGCATGACTAGCCAGTCATACAACCCTTCATTGGTTTTGAAGGCTGTCTTCCATTCATTGCCTTCCCTCGTGCGAATCTGATGGTATCCGCTTTTCAAATCCACCTTTGAAAAAAATTCTGCTCCACTTAAGCAGTCCATCAAGTCATCCATTCTCGGTAGTGGAAACCTGTACCTGATGGTAATTTTATTTATGGCTCTGGAATCTACACACATTCTCCAGCCTCCATCCTTCTTTGGACTCAGTACCGTTGGAATGACACATGGACTTAAACTCTCCCTGATCAGTCCTTTATCCAACAGTTCTTGTACCTTCCTTTTGACTTCCTCATTTTCCTGCGACATCAACCTATACACTGCTTTGTTTGGAAAACTAGCTCCTGGTACGAGGTCTATGTGATGGCTCATGCTTCTCATTGGCGGCAACGAATGAGGTAATTCGTCTACCACAATGTCAGCGAACTCTTCCAGTAGTTCCTGTATTTCTGTTGGCAAATCATCCACTCTTGTGTTGGTCAAAACAACTCTCGGTTTCCTGACCATAAAGAATTTTGGATCTTCCTTCTTCTTAACTTCTGCTAGAAGTTCCTTCCCACTCATGAGAAGTATCCTGTTGTTCACTTCCGGTTTCACCTCCTTATCTTTTATTGGAAGTAACATGTGTGTTCTCCCATTCTTCTCTAAGGTGTACGTATTCATCTTCCCATCCTGAATTACGTTCCTGTCATATTGCCATGGTCTACCTAGAAATAAATGACATACATCCATAGGAATAACATCACAGAGAATTTTATCATTGTATCCTCTTATCTTGATGTCTACTAAGCACTGTTTAGTGACACTCACCTGATGCCCCTTCTGTAGCCATGATACTTTATATGGACTCGGGTGATCAGTCGTTTCTAGCTCTAATTTTTCCACCATCTCGGTTGAAACGAGATTATCGGTGCTTTCACTGTCCACAATGACCTTGCATTTCATGTCCTTGGTCTTGCATGCGGTTCTGAACAATCTGCTTCTCTCAGTTGTGTCATCCACCTCCTTCTCAGGTGTTAAGAGAACTTTACGCATCATTAATGACCTTCCATCTTCTGCGTATTTTGCTTCAGTAGCTCGCCTCTATGCCTCGGCGATGTGAGCTTCACCTTTATCTGTCTTTCTGTCTGGACAATCAACCTCCTTGTGTCCATTCTTCCCACATGTGTAACATGTGATGATTCCTCCTCTGCCTCTTCCTCTACCTCTGGTACGAGGAAAAGTATTTACATCAGCGTATCCTCCGCTCTGTTCTACCTGCTGCATTTGTTGTTTAGCGTGCTGACCCCATTGAGAACTTCCACCTCTTTCCATTCTATTCTGAGGCTTCTTCCAGTCATCTTTGGGTTTCTGAAACCTGTCTTGGGAAACTGATTTTCCCCTTGGCTGGCTCTTGCCTTTCCCTCGCTGTGCTGGCTTACGACTTAGTTTCTCTTCTGCCTTCAATGCCATCTGATACACATCCTCAACCGTTCTGACGGTTGTCATACTCATCTCATCTTGGATATCGTATCTTAAGCCATTCATGTATCTAGCAACTTTTTCATCATCGCTCTCTCGATGACCTGCTATGATATTGAGCTTGTAAAATTCTTCGGTGTATTCCTTCACCGTCATCAACTTTTGTCTCAGGTTCTGCATTCCCCTGAACAGTGTGATCTGATAATCCCTTGGGATGAATTTTGCCTTCATCTTTGCAATCATTTGATCCTAGCTTTTGATCTTTTGTTTTCCTTTGGAACGTCTATCTGCCTGAAGCTCGTCCCACCATAATGATGTGTGTCCTTTCAATTTAGTGACAGCATGCCTTACCTTTTTATCCTCTTCAATATCCTCATAATCAAAGTAGGTGTCAAGAGCCCTGATCCAATCTAATAGCTCTTCTGCATCCAGACTTCCTTCATAAGCTGGAATGTCCATTTTTGTCTTTGAACTCATCCGAGCGATAGCCTTAATTAACCGCTCGTTTGCTGCATCTTCAGCTGCAACTTCTCCTTGTTGTTCAGCTTCAGCTTCATTGTCGGAATCACTAAGATCCCCTACACCAGCTGTGCATCTTTGAGATGTTTCCATCTCCTCGAGTCTCGCTCTGAGATCTCGTATCTGTCTCTCCATCTCTGGATTCTCGGCTGGCTTACCTCTTCTTCTCACCTCCCTGTCCTCTGGATCAGGCGACTGTCTCTCTCTTTTGGGTGGCATGACGAATTCCTTTTTCTCCTCTCTGTCGCAGAAAACAAAGAGTAAAATCCATCTCTGATACCACTTGACGCAGACGCCCACCCGGCACATGTCCGCGATCACCAGGACCTTCCTTTTCCCAGGCCTGAAGAGTTAAAGTACTATTTAACCCCCTGTCAGGAGTTCTTAATACCCACATACTTTCTTTGCGATCTCCCTTCTTTAAATCGGGAAATTGGACCTCGTGATATTGTGAGTCCTGCGCTCATGAAATCGGGTCTTGTAAATCCCCGAACACCGATGACCACTCGCTTGCGGCTTCCTTGCTCCTTCCACTAGCTCCTTCTCCACACGACCTGTCGGCCATGGCACCAAGCCCTCTTCTCTATAGGAACTTCAGAGTTCATGAATTTGTAATGCAAAGAATTCACGCCCCTGGGATCTCCTATCCACGATCTCCGACGCCACCTGTCCCCCTTTTTCTATGCTCTAGGGTCCACACACTAACCAATGGTTACGAAGATATCGCCTCTCACGACCTCATAAACCCTGACGAAAATCTTTGCGCTCCCAGCATGCAAACCTCCGAGTTCACGATATGCCGATGCCACCTATCCTCCACTCAGCACTGTGGTTGCATGGTTATTGCATTTTGGAGTTTTGCAATTCCTCCGACAGCGATTCTTATAACACCGAAAACCTCGAAAAGTCGATCCCTGATTCTCCGGGATCTCGTGCCACGTATCCCTGTTGAGGTCAGTGGCGCTGATCTTCTCGGGAAATCGCTAATTTCCGACTTCAAGTGCAAGAATTTTGGCTCCAGACACTCTGATTCTCTGATGAGCCAAGCTTTCTGACTCACCTGCTCCTTCAACACCTGTCTCACCGAGATTAACGGTTGATATCCTTTCGGGAAATCGCGGATCGCGATTTCGTTCTACAAGAGTCCCATGACCACGGAAAATCTGATATCCCAAACTTCAAACCTCTAGGATCTTCTCCGCTCCTCCAGGCTTAAAACCTGTGCAAATTTTCCGAGATCTAACGGCCTACGGGACTTCGCGGCTTCTGTCTGCGAATCTTGACCGTCAATTCCCTTTTGATGATATCTCTCTGAAATGACTGAGTATTTCTTCTCCAGGCTTACTCTTCAAGCTTGCGCCTGAAAACTCTGCATGACCCTTCTTTGATCAAACTTCTTGTGCTTCCCTTCGATGATACTACGAAGGTGCTATACCTTTCTAAACTTCTCCACTCTGACTCCTTCAGAGGGACTTTACGTGCACTCCTCGCGCTCGACGTCCAACAACTTCTCAAGTGTCGAATAATTTAGACTGTGTGCAACTCCTGCAGCAGCAGTCTTTAGCTTCCTTCTCTCAGATTAACAACTGAGACTTCTTATTCTGCCTGTGCACTCTTCACACCGCTTCCACAACAACCCTATAACTTCTGGGTGAATGAGAATAAGTGGTTAACTATCGAGCCTTCATCAACGCACTCTATGTGGATGAATTCAACTGCACTATATGCAGGAATCTCCTGGCTTAGATAGAGAAACAATTGAAACTTATTCTCTTCTCTCAGACTTCAATTTAAACCCTGAAATCACATGCACAACATATTCAAAGAAAATGCATAACTAGAAAACAAACATTCATGAGCACAACATCAACATAGAGAAACAACACTAGTCATGAGTTTGAATCAGAATTTCATTCTATTAATTCAACATCTGTACAGGGTGTTCTTCACAGATTTCTCTTTTTGTTCTTCTCTTCTGAATGCTTCTGAATAATTGCTAATGTTACAATGATACAATTGAGGGTGTCTATATCCGTTTTCCCTCTCGAACTCTAAAACTGTCTAATGTGGAAATAAAAACCTATCTACCTACATTAAATTTATTAAATTCCTCCTATCTATTCTAGACAAGAGCATATGGCTCGAGGTCTGATACAAGATACAAATAGGTGCTCCTTCATAAAGGATCATTTAAGACTTGTGCTACAATCCCAAAGCACGTTTCAAAATTTTGGGTTTGTTTTTCCAGCTGGTCTTTGCTTGATGTGCTGGCTCGCTTGCTGAGTTGGCAATGCTCTTGCATCACTATACAATCCGTACAGTCTGTACAGATGCTGAGTTGGCAGGGCCGTATGACACGTGGTAGATGTTGAGTTGGTAGGGCCATTCGACATGTGGTAGGTGCTGAGTTGGCAGTCATGTGGACAAATTAGCGTCTGACACGTGGCATATTTGTGGCAAACGGATTGGTGACACATGGCCCAAGTGAGGGTTGCCATGTGTCACCTTGGGCAATGGTTAAAACTTTGTGGGAGTCTGCAGGACTCGACCCCGTGACCTCCAAGCAGGGGTAGAGCTTTGGGAAGGTCCGCTCAACCAGCGTGCCCACCATATAGCTCTTACCATAATACAATTTGAAAATTATTTAAGTTTGATTTGTTGTTTATTTCGGTGCAGGGCCAGGCTGGGGTTTAGCCCTAGCCCACAGTTTTGGTGTCAATACATATGACCGACGGTTAATATTGCACGAGAGTTTTAATATTTCCAATGGTTAAAACCATGCGCTGACACTTGTTGCTTGCCCATACGACTTGGGACTTAGCCCTTTTGTGTGAGAGGGGGTGCGGTCACATGATCCATGCATCCAATGCCTTTGCACTTAGGGGACTAGGTTCCCTAACCGTTCTACAGTTGCGCACGTTTTGCAATTATGTGAATGGTGCTAGGTTTAAGCATAGAAAAATGCACAGAGCCTAGGTTGGACACACAGAGGTGCATTTTGGCAATCCAGAGATAGAAAGTTTGAAAGGGAACTTCTAGGAAGCCTATCTTCTTCAATTTTTGGCCAAATCAGGTGTCGAAAAAGACCAGCTAGGGGTTTTTGGACATTCTGAAGCCATTGGAGCCATCTATTTGGCATTTTGAGCATTGTAAAGCACATATTTTAGCACTTTGAGAAAATAATATAAAAGATCCATTGGAAGCTGGACCGGGAGATGTAGCCCAGAGAGGGGTGAACTCCTTTATCATTTATTGTGTTATGTGTTTACTGTTCACTGTATTTGCTGGTTATTATTTGTATCTTGAATGTGTAATTTTCTATGAAATTTGTGTTTTCAAATTGATCCTTTTGCATAAGAACACTTTAATAAAACTTTGCAAATATTTTCAAGAATACAAGCCTTTATCATTTTTAGATCACTAGGGGCCTTTCTTCTTGCATTAAGACAACACCAATTCCATTTCCCGAGGCATCGCATTCCACAATAAAGGTTTTTGTGAAGTCTAGGGTGGTCAAGATAGGAGATTTTCACATCACCTCTTTAAGTTGTTCAAAAGATCTAGTTTCCTCTAGAGTCCATGAAAATGCATCCTTCTTAGTTAGTGTCATTAAAGGTGCTGCTATTCTTCCACAATGCTAAACAAACTTGCGGTAGTAACCTGTCAAACCCAAAAATCCTCTAATATTTTTCAATGTTTTGGGAATCGGCTAGTCCATCATGGCCTTAATATTGTTAGGGTCTACCTTGACACCTTCATGAGATACAATATGACCCAAATACTCAACCTCCACTCCAAAGAAAAATTTGGATGGTTTGGCATATAGTTTTTTCTCCTTTAATAGTTGTAGCATCTTGTCAACATGTTGCACATGATCCTCCCAAGACTTGTTATAGATTAGTATATCATCAAAAAATACTAACACAAATTTTCGAAGGAAGGGCTTGAAAATGTAATTCATCAACCCTTGGAATGTGGAAGGTGCATTTGTAAGGCCAAAAGGCATGACCAAAAATTCATAATGGCCTTCATGAGTTCGGAATGTTGTTTTTGGGATATCTTATTCCTTCATTCTAATCTGTTGATACCCTGAATGGAGATCCAACTTTGTGAAATAGATTTCTCCATGTAGTTCATCTAAAAATCCATGAATGAAGGGAATTGGAAACTTATCTTTAATAGTGATCTTGTTGAGCTCTCTATAATCTGGACACATACGCCATGAGCCATATTTCTTGAATACCATGACCACCGGTGCAGAGTAAGAACTTTGGTTAGGTATAATAATGTCAGCCTATAACATTTCTTCAAACATGCGCTCAATTTCACTCTTCTAGGCATAAGGGTATATGTATGGCCTGAAGTTAGGAGGAACACTCCCAGGAATTAGGTGAATATCAGGATCATGATTTCGAGTGGGTGGAAGACCTTTGGGAATATCTTCAAATACTTTGGAATTCTTATCAATGATCCCTTGGAGATATAGAGGAATAGATGGCTTAGATGTTTGAACATCTAGTGAGCATAGTTGTGCAATAACACCTTGATTCCCCTTTTTCAATAATGTTTTCATGCCATTAGAGCTTATCACCTTACCAAGTTTCCCTATGATACCTCTTAACTCAATTTCTTTTCCTTCCAATGAAAATTTCATGAAAATTTCTTGAAAATTAAAAACCACCATTCCTAATGATTGTAACCATTGGATTCCTAGTAGCACATCATCACCACCCATGGGTATAGAAATCATTGGACTATTCATTACATATTCCCCCAT
>ML781982.1:401379-415056 GCA_009831015.1 Picea engelmannii
CTGAGAAATTGATAATTCCTCCATCTGCAATCATTCCTTGAAACTCTGGCGTTGGATATACAAAGCAATTGATATCTTTGGCTAATTTATAGTGAATGAAATTATGAGTACTTCCAAAATCAATTAGGACTATTACCTTTTTATTTTTGATATATCCTTCGATCTTGAGGGTTTGAGGAGTGCTCATTCCAGCAAATGCATTACACAATAGCGTGGGTGTCAACACTTCAGAAAAAATTGCTTCTACGTTTTCATCTTGAGATGGTTCTTGTTCTTGCTCTTGTTCTTATTCCTCTTCAGAATATATGTAGAATAATTTATTCTCACCACACTTATGTCCCTTACTATACTTTCTATCACAATTAAAGAATAAACCTTTTTCTTTTCTTTCCTCCAATTGTTGAGGTGTCAACCTTGTAGGTTGAGGTGTTTTAGAAGAAGGAGCATTATGCTCTCTACAGTTGTTAGGATTAGTCTTTCTAGTATCCATAGACATATTTTTACTTTCAACATTTCTTTCCACCCTAAATGCATTCTCCAATGATTTGGGTTCCCAAAGGAGAAGTTCATGTTGAATGTTATCCTTTAAAGTTCCTATGAATACATCAATCAAGTGCTCATCCAGAATATATGTTATCTTTATATTGAATCTTTGGAAGTTCTCAATGTGCTATGTAACTAAACCCTTCTGCTTGAGATTTATCAATTGGCTAAATAAGGTATTGCTCCTTGTATCCTCATAGTGTGCTATCATTTCTTCCATGAAAATTGTCCAAGTGATGAGTGATTTGCGAGAACAAAGCCATCGATACCATACAAGTTGATTGGGTTCTAAATATAAAGAAGCAATTCATACCTTTTGTGTATGTGGCACATTATGTAGATCAAAGCATTGCTCCATCTGAAGTATCCATGTGATTGGTTCCTTGCCATCAAACTTCCTAATATCGATCTTAGGAATGTGGTTGGTATTCAACCCAAAGTTGGAGTTTCTCCATTATTGATTAACCTTCCTTGTGTCCTCATCATGAATTTCATGGGATACATTTTCACTTTCAGGTGTCCTCTCTATTAGGAAAATTTTCAATCCTTCCATGATCTCCCCTTTTAAACCCTCCATCATCTCTTGTAGTTCATATTTTGTTACTGCATTCTTTTTTAAATCATTTATGTCCCTACACATTTCTTCACCTTCATCAAGAGTCCATGTAGGATTGTTTGGAGGCTTATTTGGTGTAGAAGTTCCGTTTTTGGGTGGCATGTTGACCAAGTATCACTTTTGAACCTTGATTTTGAGGTGGTTCTGCTAGACAATATTTCTTTCGATGTATATCCAAATTTTCGGCCCTTCTGGGTATGAAACTTTATTTTTTGTAGTTCTATGATATTTCTTCTCTGCAATGCCACAAGTCTAATCAAAATTGGATGTGCCAAGTCGAATTTGTTAGTGATCCAATAATTCATTCTGAAATTTGTTTGAAAAATGATGCCTCATCTTGTGGGGAACTTTTGACTACCTTCCCAAGAACTAAATGTAGATCTGAAAGTACCATTGGAAATCTTAGGATGTCTAGTTGTCAATCAACTATTCAAGTGTGTAAAACAGACTCTCCATGGCTCAGAAATTTGATTTTTCCCAAGGTCGTTTTCATTAAAAAAAACTGCGCTTTCAACAACTCATTGGTTTTTCTCACAGTGTAGTGAGTTAGTGAAAGTTTTCCTTTTCACTGGATAAAGGGGCGGATTCAGGACAAAAGAGCCAGTGAAAGCACAGAAGAGTCTAGAATTTTTTTCTTTCTACCCAGATTGCGATTTTTGGATTCCTGAACATGTGGGAAAGGTGTTAAATGATGGATAATAATTAGGAGAAGCTAGAATATATTTCTCATTAAGTTTTGGAGACATATGGTAAGGAAATAACACCAAATTGCATGATTACTCTTGACAGAAATTGCCCAGCCATCAAAGACAGATTTCTAAATCTATGATTTTCATAAGCAAATTGCCAAATAATGTTTCAGTTGTCAATTTCGACTTATGATGATAAGATTAAATCATATATGCTAAAGATTTATTTTCATTATGTTTATTTTAGGTATTTCAGATCCATTAAAATAGGATCTGAAATCTTGATGTAAAGGCTATAAAGCCACAAACTGTTGATGCGCCAGAGAGGTTCAATTCTAGATACACAAATATACTATATTGTAAACAAGATTTTTGATATGATAATACAAATCATAGTTTTCTCTGTCTATTGATATCAGATTCTCATCTTTCCTTCTGTACTCTTATTCAAGTTGTTTTAACTGCAGAATAACTATCATCTCATCAGTCTATTCATAACTTGCTTAATAGTTTCTTATCATTGTTTATTAAACCCTACATTTTGTATCTGGTTTATAAACACTGCTTTCTCACTCACTTTAAAGTTATCATCTGATTATTGATCCTTGAGAGAACTAGTTCATTTGATTCTCATTTTGACTGTCTGAATACCATTCTGTAATTGAGTTATCCCATTGATCCACACATACAAAATACAAAAAAAAGTTTACCTAAAGTTACCAAGCATCTTTGATCCACAACCTCAAAGAGTTTCTTGGAGTGATAACAAATTGGCAGTGTTGCCGGGGAGAGGAGATTGATGCTCAGCTTCCTTGGGACATGACAAGATCCAACTTTGATGATAGACAAAGTCTGGACACAAATCGGTTGTAATCATCTATCTGGCGACTCCACGAAGGAATATTCAGTGGTGACTCTATTGTTTAGAAATCTGATGGCGACTCCACTATTGTGAAATGAACAAGAGGTATGTTTTTGCAATTTTTCATGTATTTCTGGTTACCCTCATCCAATTCCTAGTAAAGATGAATGGGAAAGAAGTATTACCAAATTTCGAGGAGAAGAATGGGAAGTACTAGTGGAACACTTGCTGGATTTTCATGACTTTATTAATTGACTTCAAATTATACATGAAGATGTTAAAATTAAGCTTTTCAAGCAATCATTAGAGTGATATTCTCTCAACTGGTGCCAATCTCTTCCAAATGAAAGTATCAGTTCTTTAGCAAATTTTCATGTTGCCTTCCATTTGTTTTGCAAAACAAATTTTTCAGCTGATCTTCTTTATCCAGAATGTTGTCATGAATTTAGTGTGTTTAATAAATATTCAGATAATTATGAAGATTTTGCTACAACAGAAGATATTTCTCATCATGATCAAGAGATCGGTGATCCACATTATGATAACCATAGTGATGCTTTTGTCATTGTATCAAATGCATCTACTGACTTAGGTTGTCATGAATATGAGATTGTCCCCTTTGAAAACCCCAAATATGATTATCAGATTGACACATTAGCAGGTGACAGATTCAGATCCGCAGCAAATTCTAAAGGCAACCCTCAGTTTTCTAATTTGCAAACCAAGGCAGATTTCAACAGATATGAAAAGGAAGGTGAGGAGTAGAAAGTTTCAGATTAGCAGTTGAGCTGGTATTTTCATTTGACATAGGAATAATAGTCCACATTCAACATTGACATAAGTGAAGGAAGAAACCAGTAGAATTTCAGTTTTCAGTTGGAACAACAGCAAAGGGAGGCATTTCTTTGGGGCTTTATTGACCTTATTGCTGACTATTTGGAGTTTATGAGCAACATAAAATTGAAGATATTTTTTTCAAATGATGGTTGGTTCTGCCATATTTTCAAACTATATTTCTGCATGCTATAGTTTCCTTTCTTTTTCGGATTTAGATTAAGGAGGTTACCAGTAAATCAATTTCTTTTTTGGCTACATTGGGGATTTAGTTTTACTTGATTATTTTTCTCCTATTGATTAGAGGTAGGAGTAGGTGTGAGAATAAGCTCCTCATACAAGTAGCTAGACCATGTTTAGTTCTTGATTTCTGAAATAAGCAAGCAGGCTATAGAAAACTACATATAGTTTTCAGTTTAGCATAGGATTAGGTGGAAAAAGCCAGATGTTATCTCCAAAAATGAACCAGTCAGTTTGTTTCATTTTTTAGTGATGGCATGGTCATAAATAGAGTTCAATACAATTTCTTTTAGAAAATTCAAGTATCAAATATAGGATATAATTTGTTATTTCTTATAATAAATTGATTATCAAAAGATATTTTCAAAAAATCAAAGAAAATCTTTTCAATGGATAATCTATGTTTTGAAGCTAAAGTTAGCTAGTGAAAGTTCAAGGTTTCAACAGCTAAATGACATTTCCAAAAACAAGTGAGCCGGTGAAAGTGTGGAGTTGGGTTTTTTCTCTAGTGCCTTAAGAACCCGAAAAGACATATTGTACACATGTCATGTAATCATGATGGCAATTTAAATGGAGGCATAGGAATGGTTACACGTTTTCACCATATCTTAGTGGAATATGATGATGGATTTGGTCATATATTTCGTGTGGTAGATGGAGGACAGTTTTAAGAGTGGTGAATGATATGATCAATATTACATCCAGACATCAAGTACCAGATCTATGTCTACATCAAATCATGACCATCATTCCTTTTTTTTTTTCAAATTTCACGGATTTCAAATTCTATATTTGGGATTTCTTATTATCATTTGACAGCACATGATCATTTTCACCAGCACCAACACCTTCTCCATTTCGAAAAGTTCTTTGTGTTAACCATGTACAAATCAACCTATGATTATTTCATGATGGGAAGAAAGCGAGGAGGACCACTTCTGCGAAAGGAATTAGACAGCAAGTACTTTTCAGATGAGTTCTTATTTGATAATTTTTGTGAGAAATATGAATTGCATTCTAAAGTTGAAGATCTAAATAGAGAAGAATATGTTCCTCACAATCTACATCAGCTTTCAAATGATCTTCATTGTGATGTGCTTCCTCATAAACATGAATTAGAAAAGAGTAATGAAGAGATGAAAGATTTCCTATTACCTTTATTTTCTGATTTTAATGAATCTGAAGAATTGGTTTCGTTATGTACACATGGAGATGATTAGAATGTTCATTGATCCAATGTTCATTGAAATAAGTGAGATTAACCACATTTTCCAGATTTTCAAATTGAGGGAAGTTGCAGTAACCATGAGGAACATGATTTTCAAATACTGTCTTATCTCTAGCTAGAGCATCAGAAAGATCCTCTTTCTCCTTGTGAATATGTTGTTTCAAATTATGAGAAGGAAGAAGATGTTGAAATTTTTGAAGGCTTGTTGTCTACTAGAATTTTATCTAGTTCTACTTTTCAGCAGAATCATAAATGTGTGCATGCTATGGTTGATACTAGTTATAAATATGTTGATCAAAATTGTAGTGAAGATCAAAATTCCAGATTAGAATCTATAGCAGATACTAAGGAAAATCATTAGTTTTCTGATTTGCAGACATAGGAATATTACATCAGATATGGAGACAAAGATGATGAGATGAAAAGTCCAGATAAACAATTCATCATGATTTCCTCTCAGACAGAGATTAAGCGGTCTGTATTTAGCATTGAGATCTCTGAGGGAAATGAACAACTTGATTATTTTTAGTTGATTGATTTAATGAATAAACAAGCAGGTTACAGGTTTTCTATAGGTTTTCAGATGATAAATTGTAAAGGCTCAATGACTCCATGCCCAATACTAAAGGCACAAGGTATTCCAGATTCTTGGAAACCTCACATGGAGGTATCCATCCCAGTTGGAGCCAGATGTTAGAGATCAAATAATTCATTTGAAATTTGTTTGAAAAATGATTCCTCATATTGTGGGGAACTTTTGACTACCTTCCCAAGCTATAAATTCTGATCTGAAAGTACCATTGGAAATCTTAGGATGTCTAGTTGTCAATCGACTATTCAAGCGTGTAAAACGGACTCTCCACGGCTCAAAAATTTGATTTTTCCCAAGGTAGTTTTCATTAAACAAATATGTGCTTTCAATGACTCATTGGTTTTTCTCATAGTGTAGTGAGCCGGTGAAATTTTTCCTTTTCACCAGCTAAAGGGGTAGATTCAGGACAAAAGAGACGGTGAAAGTATAGAAGAGTCTAGAAACATTTTCTTTCTACCCAGATCGTGATTTTTGGATTCTGGAACACGTCGGAAAGGTGTTAAATGATGGATAAGAATTAGGAGAAGCTAGAATATCTTTCTCATTAAGTTGTAAAGACATATGGTAAGGAAATAACACCAAATGGCATGATTACTCTTGACAAAAATTGCCCAGTCATCAAAGACAGATTTCTGAATCTATGATTTTCATAAGCAAATTGCCAAATAATGCTTCAACTCTCAATTTCGACTTATGATGATAATATTATATCATATATGCTAAAGATTTATTTTGATTATGTTTATTTTAGGTATTGCAGATCCATTAAAATAGGATCTGAAATATTGATGTAAAGGCTATAAAGCCACAAATTCTTGATGTGCCAGAGAGGTTCAATTCTGGATACAGAAATATACTATATTGTAAACAGGCTTTTTGATATGATAATACAAATCACTGTTTTCTCTCTCTATTGATATCAGATTCTCATCTTTCATTTTGTACTCTTATTCAAGTTGTTTTAACTGTAGAATGACTGTCATCTCATCATTCAGTTCATAACTTTCTTAATAGTTTCTTATCATTGTTTATTAAACCCTACATTTTGTATATGGTTTATAAAAATTGCTTTCTCACTCACTTTAAAGCTATCATCTGATTATTGATCCTTGAGAGCACTGGTTCATTTGATTCTCATTTTGATGGTCTGAAAACCTTACTATAATTGATTTATCCCATTGATCCACACATACAAAATACAAAAACAAGTTTACCTTAAGTTACCAAGCATCTTTGATCCACAACCTCAAAGAGTTTCTTGGAGTGATAATAGAATTTATAGTAACTTCCCCACAACTTGTTGTTTTTTGGGCTTTCCAGGAGATCTCACTTGTATAGTGTGCCCCGCACTAAATAATTGATATAAATTCGGAAACTCGTACCAAAAATACTAAAGAATGTTCACTATCCAATGCAACCAATCTCACTAAATTTGGATACTCCAGGAAGAAGTTATGATTGTTTTACCTGGAACACCTTCTTGAGACAAGTCAATACGACTAGTCAGATACCCTCTCTTCCACAAGGTGTATATAAAAATGTAACATGACCCAGAAGCATAACTTTATACCACAGATACGTTACTAATTTCTTTGAATATCCTCTGAAGTTCAGGGTCTGAAACATTACAAAAAATTGTTTATAGCGAAAATTTTGTAATGACTCAGCTTAGGATGATTGCAGAACCCTATATTTCACAGGTTGTATCTCTGAAAGTGTAAAGCATCAGGAGCTGAAATTTGAACCCAACGTACCTTAATCCATATGCTAAATATTCTCCAAGTCGTTCCTTCTGAAACGTTGTATAAAACACATTATAGTGAAAATACCAAGGTGTCTCAGATATAGCAGCGAAACCCCAATACCTTGAGCTCTGAAACCATATGTTAAGAACCAAATATCAATATAGCATAGAAAAACATTAGAATAAGTACTCAAATCCTTGAAAAAGAGAGAAATTCAGGTAAGCCTCTTCAATTGGGCAACCTCCTTGTGCCCACATAAATGTACAATTACAAGATGATTCCAAATGAAAATTTATCCTTGGTATATATAGGAGACTAGGATGTATAATTACAACTAATGGACTAAAGACGACATAAATAAAATAACATTAATAATGTAATATGCCCCAATTAAGGGGTAATGATCCATTATTTAGGGCTTAACATGTTTTATTTATTATATAGATATTTTTGGATCCTGCTGACACCAACAGTTAGAATATGAAAGGTTGTGCTGATTTTACCATTGACAATACCCTTGTCACCCAACCATAGGCTGAAGCCACCCTTCGAGCACCTTGACCTTGATAGATAAGAATATTGGTATCAATCAATAGCCAAGCAAGGCTAATGCACCAAGCAAGAATACAAACCAAAGCTAATCAGATAGTCCCACCCAGAAACTGGCGCAACACCTTCCCTAGAAACTTGTGTAGAAAACTGCCAACTGCAGTGTGCACCACTAGCTCTCTGGAATTATGAGAATGTGAATAATGAGAACTAGCACCCTGTATTTATAGTAGTTCTGGCAGACTTACTGGGGTCGAATTCTCCTTCTAGGTACTAATTAATTCATATTAATTATATTTTTTCATCGGACTTCTCGTCTAGGGTTTCCTTTACTTCTTTTCTTCCTTCCAGAATATTATAATCTCATCATAGGTCACAATAAAGGTTCATACCTCCCAAAGCTACCATAATATTAACACTCCCTCCTAGCTAGGGAGGTATGGTCTTAAGCACAAACAGACCATTCAATTGGTAGTATCACGAGCACCGCCATTATTATCCAACTGGATAATCTCTTATGACAACTGGTACAATATCAATTTATAGAACACAACTGTGTCTATCCACGATAGTACACAACTACTCAAACCATGACACATAGTCACAAACAGTGGAACATATCCACCACAGTAGTATATCTCTACTGTCTGGAGATAGGCAGTCTCGATAACAATCATCTGATGACAACCTGCACAGAAAATATTGTTAAAATAAACTAAACCATCTGGGCCAATCTTTCACTCACATATGTAAGATCTGAAAGAATATCTTCCCTCAATATAGAACATCAACAATGGGATATCTACCCTATTCTTCTCAAACAAGGAAGAATGGTTTTTTCTGATTTCTGAGCCATGGACCATTCCTCACCCTGGGCCATTATTCCTACACTAATCAAAGTGCACCCTAGAGAGAATGTATAAACCCTAAGGAATGTTTGTCCCTGATTGTTGAGCCTAGACCATTCCCCACCCTAGGCCATTCTTCCTACACTAATCAAAGTGCACCCTGGAGAGAATGTATAAACCCTAAGGAATGACTTTCTGGACCATTTCCTCTGTTAACCACAAGAGGAAAAGATTGTCCTATGTCAACCTCCAAAATGGACCATTCCTCATGTTAACCACAATGAGAAATAGTTGTCCGGCGAGGTGGGCCAGTCTTCTTGAGTAACCCTCAAGAAGAGAGACTTCCCTAGACCACTCCCCATGTTAACCACAATGGGAAGTCTCTGTCTATGATACATAATCAATCTAGACCATTTCCCATGTTAACCATAATGGGAAATTGTTGTTCGTCAAAAATCTCAATCCACTTTCCGAACAAGAAAGAATCTGTCCAATCTATACTATTTTTCAATCACAAAGATAAATGTTTCCATAATATTTTTCAACAATATTTTTCAAAAATATTTTTAGTGCTCCCTCCTAACTTGGAGAGTATTCCCTTTGATCTAAGTGAGTTATTTCCATGATCCTTGTCTTCTCTCGTAAATATGTAAACTTTATTCTGGATAGAGGTTTTGTTAGAATGTTTGTTGTCTGCTCGTCAGTGGGGATATACTCGATCTTTACCTCTCCTTCCTGGACTTTATCTCGAATAAAGTAGTAATTGATCTCAATGTGTTTCGACCTTTCATGAAATACATGATGTTCTGATAATCTTATACAACTTTGATTATCACAATGTATTATGGTCGATTCTGGAATCTGATCAAATAAATCGGAAATTAACTTCCTTAACCATATTGCTTTAGTGCATGCTTCACATGTTGTGATATACTCTTCTTTTGCTGTGTTGAGTGTGACAGACTTATGTTTCCTGCTACCCCAAGATATGATAGAGGAGCCTAAGATGAAACACATACCTGGAGTGCTCTTTCTGTCTTCTGCACTTCCTACCCAATCTGAGTCTGTGAATCCATGAAGTTGTATATCACTGGATACGATTCTCAAGCCATAGTTTATTGTTCCATGAATGTATCTTAATACATGATTTGGAGCTATCCAATGTTCATGGCTTAGTTCCACCTAGGACTGGCTTAGTGTATTCATGGAAAAGAAGATGCCTAGTCGAGTATTTACCAAATACATAAATGACCCAATTAGTTGTCGATATAGAGATGGATCTACTAGATCAGAATCTGGAACTTTTACTTTCTTATATCTACAATCATAGGAGTGTCCATGGAATTACAATCCATCATTTCAAATTTCTGAAGGATATTTATTAAGTACTTTCCTTGTCCAAGGAATACTTCACCACATTTCTACCATACTTATAGTCCCAATTAATAATGCATGAGATCTAGATCTTTCATAACAAATTCATAATCTAATTCCTTCTTGCACTCGATAATAAGAGACTCTTCACCTGTTATAAATAGATCATCAACATATAATAGTAGAATCACAGGTGCATTGTCCACGACTTTGTAATAAAGGTTTGGATCTGCATGACTCTTGGAGAAACCAAGTCTTGTTAGACAGTTGTCCATTCTAGCATACCAAGCACTTGGAGCTTGCTTGAGTCCATATAGAGCTTTCTTTAATCTGCAAACATGAGTGTCTCTATAATGTACCTCAAACCCTTGAGGTTGTTCAATATATACTTCTTCTTCAATTTCTCCATTCAGGAAGGTCGTCTTTACATCCATATGATGTAAGTTCCATCCCATGGAAGTGGCAAGAGATATGATATCTCTGATGGAAGTTTATCTAGCCACCGGAGAAAAGGTTTTGTCATAATCATCTCCCTCCTTCTGGGAGAACCCTCTAGCTACGAATCTTTCCTTGTATTTATCAATGCTTCCATCTGCTGCAAGTTTGATCTTGTATACCCATTTTGAAGTTACCACCAATTTTTCTTTAGGTCTAGGTACAATTTCCCATACCTCATTTTTCATAATGGATTGATGCTCTTCCATCATAGCTTCTTTCCATTGTTCCTTTTGAACTTCTTCCTCAGATGTGGTAGATTCTTCATCTAGAAGCTTTGTCATGTATGTTGCATAAATTGAGAATCTTTTAGGTCTCTTACTCTTTATGAATGTTCCTTCTGGAACCTTGAGTCTTTCTACGTCTTGTAAAGTAGTGATCAGGGGATCAAATTTTGCTCAAAATTCAAAGTGCTTAGAATGAGATGAAAACAATGCCATTGCATCCATCTCGTCTTCCTGATTCCGGCGATATATTTACTTTGTCAAATGGAATCTGTATGGAGAAGATATCGCGATCTGTTAGTCAAGCCAAACAGGCAAAAAAATTTGATGATGACTGTACCTGTCCGTACGATGATGTGTCAAGTGGATGATGTGGCAAACATTCATTAGTTAGCAATTGGTGAATCATGGAGTGACACGTGTCCTTTGGTGGCGAATGATGTGAGGACACATGGCCCAATCCGTGGGTGCCACGTGTCACTCGGTTATTGGTTGGTTGATTGATGTGTAAAAGGTAATGGGAGTCCGCGGGGTTCGACCCCAGGACCTCCCCCACTATACAAAGCCTTCGCAAACCTCCGCTAACCAACATGTTGCCCATTGATGCTTGTTATGAATATGGGTCATATTGTATTTAAGTTTCATTATGTATTGTTTTGGCGGGGGGGTTGGGCTGGGGCATAACCCCGACCCGCGGTCCTTTGTACCATACATACGACCATGCCACATATAGTTTGACCCCCGACCGTTGGTGTGTGGGTTATGTTGTAAGCCACGGTTACATTGTAATTCATATGACCCCGACCTGGAGAGCGGAGGTTGGTTACACGGTTCTACAACGGATAAACCACTTTTTAGCCATGCATGTGGTCACATGTGCCATACGCCTAGGTGCCGAGGAGGTTAGGGGCTGGCGCACCCTTAACCATCCTACAGTTTGTACCGTTGCATGGTTGCATACGTTTCTAGTTTTTCACGCTTTAAAATGCGTGTGATCTAGGTTCACTCAAGGGGGGTGCGTTTTGTAGATGCAGAGACAACAAGTTGAAGAGGGAGATTCCAAGAGGCCTAACTTCTTCATTTTTCGACCGATTGAGGTGCCGAAAGAGCCCAGACAGGGGTTTTGGGATGCTGGGAAGCCATTGGAGCAGTTGGTTTGTTAGTTTGAGCATTGTAAGACATGTTTTTGAGCACTTTTTGAGCAATTAATAATAATGATCCATTGGAAGCTGGACCAAGAGATGTAGCCCAAGAGAGGGGTGAACTCCTTTATCAATTGTTGTTCTTATGTGTTTATGTTCAATGATTATGTTGTTGTCTATGTGTGTTTTTCATAAGTAATCCTTTAATTTATGTGTTGCAAACTGATCCTTTTGCTTTAAACACATAACATTCACTTGCAATAAGTTTTCAATTTTTTTCAAGTCTTCTTCATTTTTTAGATCAAGTTGGTATCAGAGCACTGGTTTTGAAGACTTGATTGTTTGCAAGTTTTGTTTCTGATTCTCACAAGGTTGAAACTCACAAGAGGAGAAGGTAAACTTGTGGAGCCAAGTTCTTATCCAAGGACTCAGATTCGTTCACCACAAGTTTCAGAGAGACATTCACCAAGCATGGCTCGTACAGAAAGTCATGAATGTGTTCCGGCCGAAGAAGAAGATCTCAGACAGGATCTCATGGAGTTGAGAGATATGATGAAGATATTGATGGAATGGAACATAATGTCGCAGGGTGAAGGCTCCAACCCTTCAATGCATAAGGGAGGCGGTGGTGACAAAACTCCAGGCGGAAATGGAGGGAATGGTGCTTCTACACCACCCTCTCCTCCTCCATCATCTTCTTCTTCTTCTTCTTCGACTAGTTCGAAACAACTTCTGAATTCTCCAAAGGGGCATGGTAAAACTCCTTCGCAAATTCCTTCATTAAAGCTTGATATAAAATTTGAGTTGTCAATTTATAATGGAGAAGTTAACACTGAAAAGTTAGATAACTGGATACGTCAAATTGAAGTATATTCTAGAATACAAAAGATTCAAGATGATGAAACCAAAATTCAGCTAGCTTCATTAATATTAGATGGATCAACACTTATTTGGTGGGAATCTAAGACACAGGAGGAAATAAAAAAGAATGGAAAAATTTTGCTTTCTTGGAATGATTTTATTATAGCAATTAAAAAACAATTTTATCCATTGGCATATAAACAAAAGGAAACCATGGAATGGCAGAATTTTAGACAAGATAAAGGACAAAATGTACAAAGTTTTACTCAGGAATTTAGGAGAAGAGCTTTGGTTTTGGGAGTTGATCTGTCTTCACAGGAAACATTGCTCAAATATATTGGCGCTTTGCATAGTTATTTGAGGCATACTATACTCATGTTTAATCCTACAAATCTAGATGAAGTTTGTGTATAGGCTACTCATTTGGAAGCAAGGGGAATGAACGATACTCATGAGGGTTTCAAGAAGACATACAGCCAGGGAGACAAAGGGAAGAAGAAATTCAAAGGCAATGGCAGGAAGAATGCTGCTGTGAAGAAGGAGGGAGAAAAGTTCACATGTAAACATTGTTCAAAAGATGGCCATGATGAAGACCATTGTTGGAAGCTTCATCCTGAAAGAAGACCCAAAAAGTTTGGCAACAACGGCAAAGGGAAGTCAAAGATTGTTGCGACTGTTCTTCAAGACTTAGGTTCGGGTGATGAGACGAAGATCACAGCCATGGGTTACCAAGGTAATAATTATGTTGCTAGTACTATCTCTTCAAGTAATGCTAATGTCGATGTAACTCAACAAGAGAAAACGAGAATTGAACTTTTTCATATAAGGGTTGTTT
>ML781982.1:459111-475197 GCA_009831015.1 Picea engelmannii
TGTAATTATACCTCCTAGTCTCCTATATATACCAAGGAGACATTTTCATTTTGAATCATCTTGTACTTGAACATTTAAGTGGGGTAAAAGGAGGTTTCCCCCTCGAAGAGGCTTATTATATGAAATTATCTCTTTTCCAAGGCGTTGAGTAATTTTCCTGAGGTTTTTCTATGATATATTGTTGTTTGGTTCTTAACATCAAGTCATTGCATACCAATACCAATACGCAGTGAAGTGTTGGAATTCTTAGTGATATCCAAATTGTTTAGGAATAAAACCCAACTCAATCTCTGTGGTTAGTGATATGTCTACATGTAAAAATTTATTGACTCTAGAACAGGGTAAGAAAACCTATGGCTAGGCAATAAAAAATGGATTCGAAAATAATGTTGTTATGGGCAATGTCTTCTATAAATAGAATACAATCATTTCTATTTGCAATAGAATTAGTAAAACCTTTTTGGGAATTAAATGCATCCAGGACTTAGTCCACGATGACTTGGAGAGGTTCCTCAAATTGTTAATGGAATGAGCCTTGTTGGGAACCAAATCCAAGATTCCAACACCATAATAAAAATCCTCTTCACTATATCTGATCTAAACTAATACTCATGGAATATAGCATCCATGGTTGTGAAATAATAAGTGCATTTTTGTTATGGAATTTCACTTTGGAGCAAGACAAGAAGTTCATGTGGGGATTTTAGAATTTCCCATTGATTGTTCAAAGCAATGCATAAATGGTATGTTGGGTCATGGAATGCAATCATTGTTGGTTATTACTAGATTCACCATTCCCATGAAGCCTTGACATTCTTAAATTGGAATTCAATCATTGGGTCCCTGTGACATCTTGACATTATTCAACAGAATTCAAGTCTTGGGAAGAAAACCTAACGAAATCATCTTGGCCAGTGTTCTACCTACATGTGTAGATTTATTGGCTCTAGAATAAGGTAAGTAGGTTGATGCAATTCAATCATTGCTAGTTATTCCCATGCTAGGAATATCCATGAAGCTTTCATATTATACAATGAAATGCAAGTTGTCCTAGGCATAAACCCAACTTAATTGTCACTATTGTTCTACCTACATATGTAAATTTATTGTGTCTATAATAAGGTAAATTGATCCATGGTTATGCAATAACAATTGGATTTAATTGTAATGTTTTTGTGGGTAGTGATGTTGTATAAATGCAATGCAATAATTAATAATTATTATAGAATTAGAAAACCATTATTAGGATTGATATGTAGCAAGCACTTAATCCATGTTGACTTGGTGAGGCTCCTTGACTCATCATTGACATGATTCATGCTAAGAACAAAATGTAATATTTAACACCATAATCAAAACTCTTTCCACTATATATGATCTAAATTAATATTGATGGAATCTTACATCCGTGGTTATGTTATAACATTTATATTTGGTTATGGAATTTGGATTTGGAACAAGGTAAGAAGTTCATGTGGGGATTTTATCATTTCCCACTAATTGTTCACATGATGCCTAAATGGGATGTTGGGTCATGGACTGCAATCATTGGAAGTTATTCCCAGATTGGAAATCCTTGTTAAGACTTAACATTCTTCAATTGTAATGGAATCATTGGGTCCCAAATCCTTGACATTCTTCAATGAAATGCATGTCCTAGGCATAAAACCCAATGCAATCATCATTGTTAATGTTCTCTTGCATATTTATTGGCCTTGGAACCAAATAATTCAATCCTTGGAATGAAATCATTATTGGTTATTCACAAAGTCACCATCCCCATGAAGCCTTAACATTATTCAATAAAATGTAAGTTGTCATGGGCATAAAACCCAACTCAAACATTGTGGTCAATGTTTTGTATACATGTGCATATTTATTGGCTCTAGACCAAGGTAAGTAGATATATGGTTATGCAATGAAAATTGGAGTTGCATGTAATATTATTGTGGGAAATTTTAATGTAGAAATGTAATTCAATCATTTTCGGTTGGGATGGAATTAATAAAAACTTGTTAAAAATGAAATGCAGAAAATACTTAGTCAGTAATTTAGCGAGGGTTCCTAGACTTGTCAATGACATGAGCCTTTCTATAAACCAAATACAATGTTCCAACACGAGAATAAAAATTGTTATACTATATATTATCTAAATTGATAGCCATGGAATATTACATCCATGGTTAAGAAATATGAATTGCATTTATTATGGAATTTGGCTCTAGAAAAAAGTAAGAATTGCATGTGGGGGTTTAGCATTTCCCACTAATTGTTCAAAATAATACCTAAACAAGATGTTGCGGTAATCATTATTGGTTATTCACATATTGTCCATCGTCGTGAAGCCTTATCATTCTTTGATTGGAATGCAATCATTAGGTCCCCATGAAGCCTTGATATTCTTCAAGAAAACACAAGTCCTAGGCATAAAATCCAACTCGATCACCATGGTTGGTGTTCTATCTACATGTTCATATTTATTAGCTCTGGAAAAAGGAAACCATATCCATGGAATGAAAAAATTGTTGGTTATTCCTAGACTCACCATTCCCATGAAATCACAACATTATTCAATGAAATGTAGGTTATGCTAGGAATAAAACCCAACTGAATCACCATGGTTAGTGTGATGCCCACATTTTTGGATTAATTAGCTCTGGAAAAAGGTAATTAGATACATGGTTATCCAATAAAAATAGGATTTGAATTTAATCTTGTTTTCGACAATGGTCTTATAGAAATGTAAGATAATTATTGTTGGTTCAGATACATTAGTAAACCATTGTTTGGAATTAAATGTAGCAAGCACTTACTCCATGGCGACTTGGTGAGATTCCTCAACTTGTCAATGACATGAGCCTTGCTAAGAACCAAATAAAATATTCCAACACCATAATCAAACATAATGCATGCAACATCTGGTGTCCATGGTTATTCCCTTTACATACAATGAAATAAATGCATGAATCTAGAATAAAGGAGAGTCAAGGTGACATCCAACATCTAATTGTCAAGCAAAATGAGCATTTAGAGAAAACATGGATAAGCATTAATGAAGAATGTTATGAATTCTATCAAAGGTTATCTTTTTGACAAGTGAATAATGTTATGATGAATGTTATCAATGAAGATCCTTTAGAGCCATGGTTATGGAATAAAAAATGGATTTGAATGTAATGTTGTCATGGAATTGACATTTATTTTTAAATACCTACAATACTTTCACTATTGCGACGTATTGGAGTGTCTCTCCCATAGAAAACAAGTCGGAGTTGATCCTCTTACCGTCAATGTTGCCACCATTTTCTATGTCAGTATTACGACGTCTTGGAGTGTCTCTCCCATAGAAAACATGTCGTAGCTAATCCTCTTACCGTTGGTGTTGCCACTATTGCCTATGTTGGTCTTATGACATCTTGGAGTGTCTCTCCCATAGAAAACATGTCAGAGTTGATCCTGTTACCGTCGGTGTTGCCACCATTTCCTATGACAGTCTTATGACACCTGAAGACATCTCTCCCAATGAAAATATGTCAGAGATGATCCTCTTACCGTCGGTGGAGAGAAGTTCCCCTACGTCGGTCTTATGATGCTTGGAGGTGTCGCTCACATAACACACACATAGTGGAGACCGACGAAATGGGATGTCGGAATTCCAATGTCTATGACATTGTTGTAGCAACGACTATATGGGGTTTGGACAGTCAAATATGATATGGAACGTGTCTTCATGAAACGTTGCAATAAAGACGATAGCTATAGCATCAAAAAAGCGATGTCATGTGAAACGACATTTGAGGGGGTATGTTGTTTGTTGTTCTCCTGACAATATAAAGTGGCAATCGTGTCGAACGCACCATTGGAATTTGACCCAAATGTACTAGTGAGTCTAGACATAGTTATTCATCCACCTCCTAAGGGTGTTGTTTGTAAGTCGTCATTTAACCCCCATGCACATGCTGCTCAAAACTATAGTATTGTAGAAGATATTTCACAGACCCCTTCTATGATGTCGGCTCTCAAAGTCCTTAAGAGTTTTCCTACTCAACGAAAGGAAATGTTAAACGCTATTGGTGGAATCGATCCTACCGATACGAGTTTGATAATATTTGAATTGGAATATCACATTCCAAGACTCCCTCATCAATTAGAATTTCAAATACAAGTAATTGTGGAAAATAAGAATATTTGTCGAACATTTGTTGATGAAGGAGCTTCAACTTGCATCATGTCCTTCACTTGTTGGAAATCCATTGGCTCTCCTTCCGTTACCGATTTGCATAATACTTTAAAATATTTTAATGGTACAACATTTAAACCTTATGGTGTTCTTCCTATGTTATCTATTGCCTTAGAAGAAAAAAAGGTTACTGTTGAGGTTGAGGTGTTTGATGCACCTCTCAATTACAACCTTTTACTTGGTCGTAGTTGGATCTATGCTATGTGCACAATTGTTTCTACTCTTTTCTATGTGATATGTTTCCCTCACCAAGGTAAAGTTGTTACCGTGGATCAACTCTCCTTTTTTAGTTCTTATTCATGCACTAGTAACATTTCATTCATAGCCAAAAAACCTCCTCATTATGAGAATGTCAGTGTGGGTATTTTAAAGGATTCATCGTTAATGGGAACTTTCCCCACTCAATATTCCTCCTCCTCTTGTCTCTTCTATTAACATGATTCCAACCACTTTTAGCAAAATCCCTGAGTTACATGACTCATGGATAGCCCGTAGATTAGAATATTGTCTTCGTTATGGTGACCAAATGCCTTTAATTCTGGTGGAATTAGCCTATCAATTTATTTAATCAACAACTCCTTCTCCTCATTCTCTCTTAGATACGTCTCTTGATTTTTTTCACATGGTATTCCATACTGATGAAATTATCATGAAAATTATGTCCATGGACGACACCCCATGGTATGATGGGCATCATCATTCTATCCTCTTTCTGGAACCTGAGACTATCAAGAGTTACCAACTGATTTTGAATCTGTTTACCATCATTACTATTCCCCTAGTTTTTGAACTAGCCTGTGATGTTTTGTATGGAGGGAACTTGGGAAATATTTCACCTACAATCCCTCTAGATATTTTGATTAAGCTAGAATTGTAGAAAATGTTCATATAGGTGCCTCATGTTCTCCTAATGAGATCCAAACTTACAAGGCCCTTTTCCAATAATTTTGTGATGTTTTTGCATGGAGTTGCAAAGAAATACTTGGAATTGATCTAGATTTTGTTTTACATGAAATTAAGACATACCCTGATGCTAAACCCATTCGACAACGACTTTTCTCATTCATCCATGAAAGGATACTGCGATCAAACTCGAAGTTGAAAAACTTCTTAAATCTGGTTTTTTCTACCCTGTCGCGTTGACTGATTGGGTGCCCAATCTTGTTCTAGTTACGAAGAAACAAGGAGTGATCTGCATTTGTGTTGAATATAGGGATATTAACAAGGCTTGTCCTAAAGATAATTATCCAACCCATTTTACTAACCAAATCGTTGACGATTGTGCTAGAAATGAAATCTTATCTCTGATGGATGGATTCTCTGGCTATAATCAAATCAATATTTTACTCGCAGATCAACATAAGACCGCTTTTATTTTCCCCCGGGGTACCTTTTTATACCATAAAATCCCTTTCGGTCTCAAGAGTTATGGTGCAAATTTTCAATGTGCTATGTCTAATGTCTTTCATGATATTAATCATATTCTACAACCTTACCTCGTTGACTTACCAACGCATTCCATGCGTCGTCAAGATCACCTGGCACACTTACGAGCCATTTTCCTATGATTTTTATATTATCGCATACGATTGAATCCACATAAATTCATTTTTTGTGTGGATTTTGGATGAATTATCGACCTTATTTTTTCTATGCAAGAGATTAGGGTGTATCCTTTGAAGCTTGAAGATATTATCAATTTTCCTCCTCCTTCAATATTATGCCAACTCCAAAGTTTTGAAGGGAAGGAAAACTTTCTACAATGATTCATTCCCAATTATGTCAATCTAACAAAAGGTTTCACTCAACTTATTAAGAAGGGTCATGATTTTGTATCGGACAAAAATGCCAACAAATCCTTTGAAACTTTGAAACTTGCATTAAATCGTACACCACTCTTATCTCCTATCGATTATAGTCAAGATTATTTTTTATACTTGGCTACTTCAGATTATAACATATCCATGGTCTTAGTCCAAGAGGATGATTCTCATGATGAACATGTTATTTAATATTTGATTCGGAGTCTTACGACCATTGAAATAAAATATATGCATGTGGATAAATTGGCCTTGGAAGATGTTCAAGTTGTTCAACATTTTTGTCACTATATCTTATTGTGCAAAACTACGATTATTTATTATTGAAACCTTATGCAGCATATTCTCTTGAAACAATTGATAATGGTAAAATAATCCAAATGGATAGTGATTCTCCAAGAGTTTGATTTGGAATTTGAGTGAGCCAAGTCAAATAAATATTTGGTATTTGTTGAGTTGATATGTGACCTTCCCTCCACTAAGACAGAAAATGTGGCAGAAGATTCTTTTCCTGACGAGTCTCTCTTTCTGATTAGTTTAGATGATACCTGGTATGGATACATTATCATTTATATCCAAAACCAAACTTCCCATCCTGATTTTTCTCATGTAGATCATCATTGTATTAGGTATCAATTCCATCAATATATTGTCCTTAGTGATACCCTTTATTGTCATGGTATTGACTCATATTTTGACGATGTCTAACCTATGATGAAGCTGAGAAATATTTAAATGACTATCATTCTGGAGCATGTGGCGGTCATATGTCTAGGTATGCCACTTCCCAAAAGATCTTACAAGTTGGTTACTTTTGGCCTTTGTTGTTTAAGTATTGCATTGTAGCAGTTCATAAATTCCATGCTTGTCAAACATATAACAACAAGATTCAATCACATCCTCCTCCTCTTTATTCTATAGTTTCCATCGGTCCATTCACTAAATGAGGCATTTAATTCATGACATGTAACCCTCACTCATTTGGGGGGCATGGATACATAATTGTAGCTATGGATTATTTCACTAAATGGGTCGAAGCGATGCCTACATTTGATAACACCGAGAAAAATGCAACATTGTTCATATTCAATAATATTGTCACTTGGTTTCATGTCCCTTAGGCCATCGTCACGGACCATGGAATCCATTTTCATAATTTCATGATGTATGAGTTTACTGATAAGTTGGGTTTACAGGATGAAAACTCAACCCCTTATTATCCACAAGCCAATGGCCAATTTGAAGCAATCAACAAAGTTTTAACTATTATGCTTCGACGAATGGTGGGTATTCACAAGTCAAGCTAGCACACAGTGATTTTTTCAGAATTATGGGCCTATCGGATGTATGTTAAATATTTTATAGGGTCCATTCCTTTCCATTTAGTGTATGGTATCGAAGCCATTTTATCGATTGAATGTGAAATACCATATCTGAATCTAGCTGTTGAACTTCTTCCCAACACCACAACTGAAGAAGAATGTCTCTTGTATTTAATGCAATTAGACGAGAATCGCCGTGATGTTGAATTAGTAATAGAAACAAAGAAGAAATGTGTCGAGGCTCAATACAACAAGCATGTTAAACCTCATTTTTTTCTAAGGGAAATTTGGTTCTTCTGTATGACCAAGATCATGATTTGTTAGGGGGTGTTAAATTTGAGCCCATGTGGCATTTCCCTTATATTGTTAAACAAGTGTTGGAGATAGGGGCTTATGATATGGTTGATTACAATGGAATTCCTTTGGGTGAACTCAGAAATGGGATTTACCTAAATAAGTATTATGATTAAAGTGTTTTTTCATGAGTTCTTTGTATTTTAGTGTATCATACTCTAGTGTGCTTTTTATCGTTTATTGTTATGCCCTTAAGATGCTTACCTTGCCCTGTGTTTGGTTTCCAGATGTTGACTTTCTCACTACTCTATATTGGCTTTGTTGATGGTTCTAGTCATAGTACTCAAACTCTAGCATATGTTGCATGAGAAAGCTATGCACCTACAAAAGAGTTGATCAGTCTACACGGTATTTTCCTGGGTTATGCAAATAATAATATTGTGGAATATAGTGTGGTTATTGAGTTATTAATTGATTCCATTTCACTTGGCATCTGCCATCTGATTGTATGACTCGATTATGATCTTGTGGTGTTGCAATTGAGCAACATTTATTCCATCTGAAGTCCTATGTTGTTAAGGGTATACTTGATAATTTGCCTCTTGGAAAGACATTTTGGTTACATTAAATATCAACACATTCCTAGATATCTAAATACATTAACATATGCATTAGCTAATTATTCTTTAGATAGACATTTGCGCCATTTATAAATCCAAACACACATTTAAAGACAAGTAAGCCAGTAGAAGTTTTATAGTATAACGTCAAAAGTTACAAAAAGTGTATGTCATGAGACCAAAATGGTGAAGCAAATGGCTTCATATACATATGTATCAAGGATGTCTCTTGTTATAAAAAATGACTACCCATGCTACATGATCGAGAAATCGACCAATGGATGATGACATGACAACAATATGTCATTGGTAGCATAGAGGTAACTCATCCACAATGATGTTAGGGATGTTCATGGTCAATCTCTCGAGGTTGTGTTCGATATCCTTGATATACTCATATAATACCCCTCGACCTACCACTTTAGATATCTCTCCATGTATATGGATCGATGATGATCCTGGAGGCCTGTAAGGTGCTACGTCTTCATTATTGAGAGTTTTTAATTAGTCTCGGAAACATACCATTAAACAATTTTCATAATTAAAATACCAAAAAAAAGCATGTAATGAAAAAATCCTTTTTACCCATCTCTCCCCACTAAGAACCCTTAGGTAATTCCAAGTCATGATCTCCATGGAAGTCAGTCCCGACATATGCATAGTCCTCAATCATGAAAAGTTGATCCCTCCACCACTGGAAGAAAGAATGACCATATGTAACGTTGGGCACAACACCAGGATGTGCCATCAAGTCTACCCATCTCTTCAGTCGAGGATCCTGTGGAGTGAGTATTCCCCATTCCACATGATTTTGGTGAAAAATGGGGACCCTCTCTAGGAAAAAGGATACCAAAATCGATCCATACCTGAATTGTTTCAATTGATTGATCCTACACTTCGTTAATTGCTTATTCATATTTTTAAGGAGTCCCTCGCACAAGTTGAAAAATCGGAGCTCCATACACTCGATAGCATACTGAAAATGGCTTCGTAAGGCCATGCAAGGAGATGAACTCCCTGCCATACAAGTGATAGTATAGAGAATAGTCCTCAAAGGAAAGTGTTGAAAATCCCTTATGGAAACTTTTCCACTATGTTTCTCTGTACTAGCTACGCAATGATGTGCTCCATAATAATCCATGGGTTCAACACCTCCTCTGCTTCCCAATAGTGAAAATTGAGAGACATGATAAGATAACCTAGTCAAGAAGTAGATGCCATCGATCTCTAGAGTGAGTGTATGCACCCCGACATGAAATTCATGCTCATTAACGTCCCACATACGAACTAAGTGTTCCAATAGAATCAATTGGGCCCTCATTCCCTACACTTTGAAACTTTTTAGCCAGACGCACTCCCGTAGTGTCATGACAATGACTGGATCATTCCCTGTGATGTTCTAGGATCATCGCGGTTCATGATAGGGAAGGCCTGCAATGATTTGGAGGCACAATATCCCTTGGAAAATTTTCCATAAACTCAAAGTTTAACCATTAAAACTGAAAAATGTTACCATAAAAAGAGAGAGGGGAGGAAGAGAACCTACCTCACAGAAATGATTCGAGAAATCTTCCACGGAGTCAGGGATGATTTTAGGGGCTAAATTTTGCTCATGGGCTAATTTTCCATGTTTTTTCCAAAAACAAGATTCGCTATTTTAAAAATAATTCGCTGAAATTCTATAGGATAAAATTAGTTTACCTTAAAAATCGCCAAAATTTTATAAAATCTATATAAAATACTTAGAAATTTGAATATTTTTACAAAAATATCGTCAAACATTTATAGTTGGCATATGAAGGATTAGTAAGAGTCGCCAAGGTTTCTACATTTTAAAATAAATTTCCATCCTTAAAATCATCCCTACACGGAGTGCTCTAGAGTCATCACTTGAAAATCGGAGGAAAAAGAGGGTTTTTGGCACTAGTTTGGTGAAAATGAAAATGAAAATGAAATGGTAAAATGAACTAGTTTTGACCTATTTAATTTACTTTGACCATTTTAATTTAAAATTCATTTTTTTAAAAATATTTTCACCTATGTCACAGACCTAATGAACTTTTCAAAGTGTCAATATTGAACGTTGAGAGATATGACGACCTAACTTTTGATATGGATCATTCCTTTTTGGTCATTTTTCTGTGTTTTTATGATGTATATATACTTTTAGAGTTTTTCAAGAAAAAATTTGAGCATGGTATTTATACTTTCTCATGCTCATGAAGCTATGAGAATTCAATCGAGTGAACTTTTATCGCTTTTTTGGACTCATAATGGAAATATGAAAAACAAACCCCTTGAGTCCTCTTTAAGCTCTTTTCAAACTCCCTAAACATGAAAAGATAGTCAAGCGACCTTTTACTTTTCACGCTCGTAAAAGTATTTGAAAAAATGTCTAATGATCAGTAGATTATCTCTTTCTCGGTCTCGTCAGACTAATTTATGAAAAATGACATTTTGGATTTTTGTTTAAATGTTTTTCGGAATCTATAAATGTGAAAAACCCCTGAGTTTTCTTTCTTTGGACTCGTAAAACAAGCATTGAAAGACCCATATGGGACCAAACCAATCCTTCCTAGGGTTCATTAAAAATACTCTGAGGGACTCATCCGAATGATGAGCTTACATTAAAATCATATGTTATCCTCCTCGAGATTCCGTAAAAACAAAGAGGTACTCGTCAGAAGTGGTAGGGGGAAATTGGGAAAGAAATGTATATATGTATATGTGTTAGTGGCAGTAAGTCACTCTTGAACAAGAAACCCCTCTTCATTATTATATCTGGGTTGGGAAATCCATTTGTCTCTTGTTTGCTCATCCACAATTCTGTATTTTGTGCCCTCCTTGAGTCAATTTTGCCTTTACAATTGTTTTGTCATTCATATGTTCAAGATAATTTCAACCTAAACTAGACTTCTATCAAGTCGACCATCTGCAGTCCTTAAAATTCTTACCATGTTGGCCTTCCCTGAGTCGGTTTTGAATCACTTTATACTTTGATCTACTTCAAATATGTTACATATTACATGTCATTGATGGGGGATACATTAAGGCCCTCATGTGACAAGTCTTTTCCTATCGACTTCAACACATTATCTGATAATTAGACCTAGAAATCATTTAGTATCTTGGATGTTGCATGCCTCAATGTCAGGTTTCCTCGTTTTCGACAGTGGGTTCACATCAATGGCCCCTGATTGGAAAATTCCATCGAGTGTTAGACTTCAGCTCATTAATTATCATTTGATGGATTGAAATATAGTACCTTGGGGATCATTGACATCAATGGTGATGTCCCTCACACTTGTTAATGGTATTCATCAATAACCAGTAATCAAGTGGTTTCTACCATGTTCGACTTTGACCCCTGTAATCACATGGATATATTTGTACTTTAGGATGATTGAGATGGAGACTTTGTATATCGCCATATTGGTCCAGGTTGCAATGGAGTATTCATAAGACTGTACTAACACATAGATCCACCATGTATGTCTCATGGGTATGTCCATATTTGATTTTTTAGCGCATAGATCCATAGTGTATTTCTCGTGTCTATGTTGAATCATGATAACATGGATCCATAGTGTATGTTTGGTGTCCATGAATCACATGACACTTATTCTTAGAGTCACTTGTAGTATGAGTATGGGAATGCCTACCTCATAAAATGGTATGTTATTATGCAGATGTTTGATTGCTTGTAGGTTTTTGACCATTGTGCTCCTTATTCTCGACAGACACATTCTACAAAGTATTTCAGTTGTCACATGTTCCAACTTCATACTTTGGGGGGCATTATCTTACACATTATTTTGGTCACCCCTTGATCACTGATGATATGTGTACTACTTTCTTCTATGTTCCTAAAACTATTGAAGAAATGAGACTTTCTCCCTCAGAAATTGAATCATCTTTCTCTTCTTAAAAACCCTATCAAAAGAGATCGTCGTTGTTGGCACAGGGGTAGACCCAGGGTTTAGCGCTCAAGAGCGCACTAGCAAAACCTTAATTACTAAACCTTTCGACAACACCTACGAAGCAAATGAAGTCTCACCCGAGGTAGAGGCAGGAGTGGTTATAGGACTCAGATGTTTGCAACGTTAGCTGGGACACAGATCTGTGATTATCTTTCTTACAATGCACTTAGCATCAATTATTCCTTAACATACATTCATTAATACACTTCATCGAAAGCACATAACATCAAAGTGAATACTTATACTAAGGATGATTTAGTACTTAGCCACATAAATATAGGTTAGATTCAACAGATCAAGTACTAAGCATCTTATATATCAGATCTAATGTTCATTCATATATCATCAACACAGAGCATAACTAGATCTACTTAATCACATCAAGCACTTAGCCAAGAAAGAGATAAACACATTAGAGTAAAGGACAAAGCACTATACACATAGTTACTTTGGTTCACCCCCACCCTAGGGCTACGTTCACAAAGTATTCTTTATGTTATCTTGGTCAAGTAGTTACAACACAGAGCTTTAATGACCCTTACTTTGCACAAGACAGAAGATCTGTCCATCTTGCTAGATCCTTCTTCCTTGCTCTTCAGCACAAGGCTACACCAAACTGCACTTAGCTTTTCGATCTCATGCATAGAGCACTCTAAGAAACATTCAATCACACAGATCCAGTTACTAGCACTAAGCTTCCAGTTATACATCACATAGATGTACTACATCACTATTACTACTATCTTACTACTTCTTCCCTATTTAAATTGCCTATTTATAGGTTACAAAATGGGCCTAAATGTGGGTAAACCCATGGGCTGACATCCCTTTCCTATTACATCAACTCAAAACCCTAAAATGGACCTAAAAATAGGTCTTTCTTCCTTAATTTTCACTTCGCATTGCGCTCCATCTTTGGCAAGTTGTCGCAGTCCCCAAAAGTTGTCAAGTATGACCAAGTACTCTTCAAAACTTGGTCAAGGGCCAATAGGACCCCAACACTCACCTATGACTCGTCCTGAGTTTCTCAGTTCTGGCCAATTCCGCTTCGAACGCCTCAAGCTTGGCTCGAGCAGCTTCGACCTACTACAGTCCGACAACCTCTTGTTCAATACATTCCTATATTACTGTGTCATTGAGCGGTCCTTCCAGGCACTATTTTGCAATGATGGCACCCTATTCAAGCTCATCTCCCTGGATTTCAAGTTCGGCGAATATTTGACATGCCTTCTCTTGGAGTGGTTGCAATGGCTGAGAAACGTCCATTACTTTACTTTGTAGCGTGTGTACTTATTTTTGGGTTGTGTGTTTCTATGCGAACCTCTTGATTCTTTCGACTGGGGTCATAGACTTCATCTTCCCTTGTAGCACATCTTCATGCTTCTTTGCTTCATGGAGTTGGGTCTCCAATATATGCAATTATGGATTCTTTGTGAGGGTTTCATAGGTTTGGGCACTTTTGGTGCTTAGCTGCCTACATTCTGAAGCCAAATATTTTTAATCGATCGACTGCGCTTCAAGTAGTGGCCTCTTTTATATCTCTTATCTCTTGGGGTGTCTCAGGCACGGTGTGGAGTTCTAGGTCTGTGATGCACTGTTGAAGTTGTTGGATTACTTCTTCCAACTGGGTCACCTACTGCGGAAGACAATATTCCATCTTCACTTCTATGATTGTCATAGAGCGTAGTGCCTTGTGAACTCTTTCTTATGTTTCAAGTTGCTCTTCTAGCAACTGGCCCTTGCTCTGCTGTAACTAGGCTTTTTCCTCCTCCCATTTTTCTTGTAAGCCAAGTTGATCTTGTTCTGCCTTTCTCCATTTCTCTTCCTGTGCACTCTATGATTGTGCCAAATATTGGGTGGCTTTCACTATGTCTTTTTGAGCTCGTTGAAGGCGATCTTCGACTTTCTTGGTGATCTATCATAACTGTGTGGGATCATTGCATGTTTCTGATTTTTCCATTGTTAACAGCACTGTAGAAACTATTTGGCTAGACTGATGTGCTTGTTACGCTTCTTTGAATTTGCCTATGATCTGACAGAATAGTTCCTCCTACTTTGCTTCTTGATTTTCCGCAAGCTCTAATGAAATATCATTCAGTGTGGAAATTAGGAAGTCAAAGTCATCTGGAGTAAGCATAGTCTTAAGCATGGTCTGGGTGGCCTTAGTTTTCTTTTTGGATGAGGGCCTCGGTGGGCTAGTTTTCATTTTCTTGGAGGGATCTGCCTCATCCCTAGGCAGGGTAACCTCGCCTTTGCTCTGTTTAACTTATGTGCCCCCTAGTTCTTCCTCATCACCTCCATTCACAGGTGATAGTGAATCCATCTTCGTGGATGTGTTGTGGATATCTTGAACTTCCACATCCTTCTTAGTCTTGAGCGATCCTAGTGTATCTGGCATAGATTCAGGGCTATCTACGTCGGACATCTCTACAGGATCTTCTGCAACAAGGAGGTCTACCGACCATTCCTTGGTAATCTCCTCCAGGTCATCCTCTGTCAGCTTGTAATATGACTGGAGTTGTTGTTTCTGCTTGTCTGTGCGCACCGTGATGTAAGTGAAGTGACGATCTACGCTAAATTTCATAAAAGGTCAAATCCTATGAAGAGTGTTGGGTGTAATGCATAGTGTAGACTGAATGGAATTCCTCAACTGAATGTAGTACGCATGGAAGATGACATTGGACTTCCACTTTTTATTCATGTTGCTAGAGTACCACAACGTACAGAACTTCATAGCCAGAGGTTCGAAGGGTTCAATATCTAGAAACATGGCTCCCTCGAGTAGTTCCCACACGATGAAGGCGATGAGTATGAGAAACCATATAAAGTGGAACTCATACCCTTGGTCCTGCATTTGTATACAGTTAATCTCTAGCTAATTTATAATGTATTTTTCCCAGTTCATTTGTAGTCCCTCTGTGCACTTCCCTGCGAGGTCAACTACAAATCCGGTCATCTATGTAGGTCTATTTTTTTGGACTAACTTGCCTACAATTAGATGGAAACCAAAGTGTATTGTTGCATTCTCAATGGAGGCTACCTTGTAACCTCACGTGCCTCTCTCCATATCGCCATATGTGTCTTTTATTTGTTGATAAAGAGCACGATCTGCGGTCTTTCCAGGGTAAAAGTCTTGCGGGTCAGGGCCCTGCATGCTTATCCCAGTGATCTGATTGATCAGAATCGGATCCACGGTGATGCGCCGATCCAACCATAGATATCCTCCATGGTAGCATGACAAAAATAGTTGAACAAAGGCATTTACTTCCTGATGCCTCCCAAAATGTGGAATCTTCATTACATTGAGGAGGGTTGATTGCGCAAGGTTATGGGTCCATTGTTGCAGTACAATCTTGGGGTTCTTTCCTTTTGTAATAGTCAAATACTTATGTGGGGATAGCATACTATATACCTTACGATCTCCAAGGTTAAAATCACTTAATTTCAGGGTGGTGAGCTTCTCCTAGTCAACATGAACTGTGCGCACCCCTTTCGGGAGGTTGTTTATGGATAAATTCGTGAGTGCGGACACAGACCAATCTCCCCAGATCCACCTGGATCTGGAACAAACCGTGACAGAATACTACTCTTTCCCTAGATCTAGATATTGAATGAACTAAGAGAAATGGATGGTGGACATATCTTATGAACGCTCTCCTCTAATCTTTGTTGTTCCTTGCTCTGCTCTGATGCTCTTGTGTCATTTCAATCACAACAACACAAACCAATCACAACAAAGGCATTAATATATTCAATACCTAGTCTATACATGTGATCAAGGAATCATGTAATAAGATGACATCATCATTA
>ML781982.1:482706-502401 GCA_009831015.1 Picea engelmannii
GCAGACTACTTTCAAAATATGATTTTTGAGAAAATGACAAGTGTAACCTTCTTCAGGAAAAAGTTCTTAATGAAGAGTTTGATCTTCCATCATCATGACATAATCATAATATCATCTTGATAACCAAAAATGTGGATAACAGAGGTATTTAGTGACTACAGCATAGTCGAAGTCTCTAGGTACAAAGTCTCGATTCACTGGTCCTCTTATTGGTGGAATATATTTAGGCAAGATGCTTGGGATCATCTTCATAGTGGAGAAGTCTTTTCTAAGCTTAGATCGTCTTTCCAAAGACGGTCGGGATGGTCCTGCTCAGGCAGTGGAAGGGGAAGTTGGCAGTGCACCTGAGGATGATGCATGTATGCCTGTAGATATTCTACATTCTAACATGACTCTCTCAGTCATTAAATCAATTATAACTTCTTCAACAATTTTCTTAGCAGCACCGAGCTTGTTCGACATACAAATTTAGGTCAGCAGGCTCAGGTGCAACATGGATTTAGAGATGACAGTGAATAGTAAGGCAGTGATCTCAGGGTAAGTAAATCTCAGGGTTTGCACTTTAGATTCTCAATTGGAAAAATTTATTCTCGGTGCGTGGTGCAACAGGTTAAGTAGGAAATCTCAGCAACGGTCTTCTTGCAATAGACCTGTGGCCTTAATTAACTCCATTCTTATCCATTCTGGTGCGATCCAATGGTCTAGTGGTAACCCATAACTCATTTTCGATTCGTTCGGAGTGGCAGTCAAATGGGTATATCGGTTCCAACGGATATATATCTTCGTCGTAGAAAAGTACTCTATGGTGTTGTTCTGATATCTCGACGAAGCTCCAATTCTGCAATTCTTCTTGCTGTGAAGTGTCCTCTAGAACTTCTTGTAATCTTACAGTATTATCCCTTTTCTTTCTTAACTTCCTAGCCTTCTTCCCAGTGATTTTCATCTCAGTAATTCTTTTACCATTCGGATGTGTATCTTATGTGGTCTTAGTTACTTTGCGTTGTGGAAAATATTTCTTATGGTTCCTTGATAATACCCTTTTTGTATCAAAAACAGGTAACTCGATCTTTTGCAAATCCTCAATTGTTCTCTTAGCTTCGACACTGGAGGTACTAATATTAAATATATGTGATATTCTCTTCTGTTCATCAATCAAGTGTGCAATCCTTCCAGTCATAAAGTATTTTAACTCTTTCTTCTTATGTTCCAAATATTTTTCTTCTTCTCTTTTTTTGGCCTGTTCTCTATCAATCTAGGGTTTTCCTATGAGCATGGTAAACAGGGTGGTGTCTTAAACAAATTTAATGATCTCAAAGTCTTCCTCCGTTGAGGTTCCATTGACAGTCATAGGTATCCAAGCAAGCCTTCCACATAGTTTTACTAGCTTTCCTCTGAAGAAACTAGTTCCTCCTAGGGAAGGGCTCATGGTAGGCTTCCCTATAACTTCCCAAGTTCTTTCTGGCATAATGTTTAGTTGTGCTTCTTCATCAAGGGTACAGTAAATGTCAAAGTCCCCTATTCTTTCTTCGATTTTCTCCTTTTGTTTAAAGATCTCTATAGCCTAACATGTTGGTGGTCATTCAAGGTGTCTTTCATCTGTAGCAATATATTTTTTTATTATTTCTAGGTTTCTATTTTAATCTTGGTCTCTTGATCTCCCTCAGGCCTGGTTTGTTCCATATTTAGCTTCTCAAACCTAGCAATCATTCTAGGGCAATCCAATACTTCATGGTCCATAGCCTTGCAACAGAGGCAACTAAGTCTTCTCCCGGGGAATTCTCTAGCAAGATGTCCCGGTCGTCTGCAACTATAACAGAGGGTTAATCCTCTCATTTGTTTAAATGTTCCCCAACTCCTTCTGGAATGTGCATCAAGATCATGGTGGCTAGCCTGCAAATTTTTTTTTCTAGGATCTTGCATCCACTTGTTAGTCCAAACATTCTTTGAATGCATAGGTATAACATATCTATCACTATATTTATCAGATCTATTCATATCAATTTTTCTTTCATCTATTAATGACCTAGTTTTGAATCTAGGACAAAATCTATCAAACATACCTAGATCCATNAAAAAAAAAAAAAAAAAAAATTCACTTATCTTACTTCTGTAGAGCACAAAGCTTCCAGATCTAAGACTTTTAACTTTTCTTACCTTTATCAGAGCACAAAGCTTACATATCTTACCTCTATCTTCGCAGATCTGACTTCTTTTCTTCAGATCTAACCTCTCTTTCTTTAGATTTGACCTCTCTGACCTCTCTTTCTTCAGATCTGACCTCTTTTCTTGGCACAAAGCTTTGTAGGTCAAGTAGAATATTGCGCACTAGGGCAACAGATCTACACACAGAGATTAGTTTGCACAAAGATTTTTCTTCTTTAGTTCCCAACAATCACAGTTCTATTCCCAGCAACAGAACCATTTGTTGGCACAAGGGCAGACTTAGGGTTCAACGCTCAAGAGTGCACCAACAAAACCCTAACTACCAGCCCTTTCGACAACACCTACAAAGCAGATGAAGTCTGACCCGAGGTAGAGACAGGGGTGGTTGCAGGACTTAGATGTCTACAACCTTAGCTGGGACACAGATCTATGATTATCTTTCTTACAATGCACTTAGCATCAGTTATTCCTTAACATACATTCATTAATACACTTCATCGAAAGCATAGAGCATCATAGTGAATACTTATACTAAATATGATTCAGTACTTAGCCATAGAAATATAGGTTAGATTCAACATATCAAGCACTAAGAATCTTATATATCAGATCTAACATTCATTCATATATCATCAACAAAGAGCATAACTAGATCTACTTAATCACATCAAGCACTTAGCCAAGAAAGAGATAAACACATTAGATCGAAGCACAAATCACTATACACATAGTTACCATGGTTCACCCCCACCCTAGGGCTACATCCACAAAGTCTTCGTTATATTATCTTGGTCAAGCAGTTACAACACAGAGCTTCAATGACCCTTACTTTGCACAGGACAAAATATCTATGCAACTGGCTAGATCCTTCTTCCTTGCTCTTCAGCACAAGACTACACCAAACTACACTTAGCTTTCTGATCTCATGCACAAAGCACTCTATGATACATCCGATCACACAAATCTAGTTTCTAGCACTAAGCTTCCAGTTATACATCACATAGATGTACTACATTACTATTACTACTATCTTACTACTTCTCCCCTATTTACATTGCCTATTTATAGGTTATAAAATTGGTCTAAACATGGGTAAACCCATGGGCCGACATCCCTTTCCCATTACATCAACCCAAAACCTTAAAATGGACCTAAAAATAGGTCTCGCTTCCTTAATTTCCACTTCGCTTTGTGCTCCATCTTTGGCAAGCTGTCGTAGTCCCCAAAAGTGGTCAAGTATGACCAAGTACTCTTCAAAACTTGGTCAAGGGCCAACAACCACACCCTGCTAAATGCTTGGGGTGTGACAATGCTTGATCATTGAATGTTGCACCCAAAAAAAAATTGGTGTCACCATAGGCCTCTTGTGCTTAGGGTGTGACGATGCTCAAACAAGGAAAAAATATGAAATTCTCAAAATTTCTAGAATGGAATCCTACTGTAACATTCCTCGACCGTCATCCCACTGGCCGAGAAATGCTACTGTGTGGAAAAACAATCTCATACTTATTTATATATAACATGAATTTTAAACAAATGAAAAACATTTAACTCTGAGTAAGCACTAGATTACTGCTAACATGAAGATTTAATGGAATTAACAATAATTCATGAATACAACAGAATACATGATAATTATAAGCAACACAGGCATGCAAAACATAATTAAAGCATAAGATGATACTTATCTTTGAAACTGTGGTAATTCCACCAACCACATGCAGGCCTTCCATGAACCTCCCAGCCTTAGACCATGCTTCTCATCAAGCCTAATAGTGGGTCACCCCCAAGCTGGGACTAAGCTCCACCCAAGGTAAGGAATCCTAGGCTAGGTTGAGGTTACAAGGAAAACACACAGTCACAAGGAAGCATTCTCTCCCAGGAACCACTTATGCCCATTGCCCACAGACTCTCTTTCCCCACATGCCTATTCCACCTGAGGAGTATACACCTTCTTTGTCACCTAGACAGTCCTTCAGCTGCTAACCTCCCTTGCCTTGGGCTTCAGCAACAAACCGGATCGGAAATATTTGAGCTCTGTGGCACCTACAGGGTTCCTTCTAGGAGCTCTCTCCTTCCTCTGCGCACTCTTTCACCTAGAGAGAGTGTTTTATATACTAGAAAACAAGCCACACATGGTCAAGCACTTCTTGACCACCACAATCCATTGGAACCCGGACTCGAACACCCCAGGGTAGCAACAGACATGCGCAACAGCATAACCAGGCTCAGCAAGAAAGGGACACTTCGTTTTTCTCAATATGACAACTCGGGATAGACTCATCGTTATGGCTTCTCAGGGACATGTGAAAAACAATCCATGCAAGGGTCGACTCAGACGCGATGGTTCAGAACAGAGGGGGCAGGTGTATTAGCTTTCCCAGTAACAAACACAGACACATGCCTCCTCCCATTTCAGAATTGCATGAGGGTACTTTTGCATAGGCCAGACCGGACTCATGTTCAAAGTATCCATGATCAATTGGAGGAGGAACCCCCATCATGACTCAATTCAGTAGTTTTAACTGCATGCACTTGGGTTGACACTTGTCACCCATGAAGCTGCATGCATTCCATCAGCATGCATTCCTCCCCACTTGGAAGACACTTTTCATTCCAAAAGAACTTAGGATAAAACATATATTTCACATGGTCTTTTTGGAATAATATTAAAATATTATTCCCAAGGACTTAAGCCCCTAGGCTCAACATTTAGCCCCTCTTCCCACCTTCCAGCCCCTGATCCCTTAACCACTCTGTGGAATCTTATTCCCCCATCACTCATTCATCGTGGTTTATTTTCATGCATCGGTGTTTATATTTTTATTAATAATGTGCATAGATACATGTACAAAATCAGGCTCTTGGCCTTCAACACTTAGTTTGTCTGGCCTAATAATGACATAAGTCCGCCAGCTTATATAAAATTGTCTCACCAACCTATAAAACATAATTACAATTCATTTCATCAACATGATTTACAACAGGGCTCGGCCTTGGGGACATTACAATCCCCCTCCCCTTATTTCTGCACTGTCCTCAGTGCAACTTTACACTGCATCTGCACGCTTTTCAAAATTTTCAAAAAGATGCAGGTACTCTACCTGCATAACATCTTCATGCTCCCATGTCATGTCCTTAGGACTATACTAGGTCCACTGGATCTTTGCAAGCCCTATAGTTTGATTCCAAAGCTATTTGTTTTTCCTGTCCAATATGCGCACAGTATGCACTTGCAGGACACCTTCTGGTTCCACCTCAATCACATTCCAATCGATAACATGATTAGCATCAGGTATATATTTCTTAAGAAATGAAACATGAAACACATTATGTACAGTAATAGATACAGGTAATGCAAGCATGTATGCAACTGGCCCAATCCTTTCCAGGATCTCAAATGACCCACAAAATCCGGCTGCCAACTTGGCGCAACTTCCTAGATTCAGGGAACTCCTGTTAGTTTTCACTTTCAAAAAAACATGATCACCCACTTTGAATTCTCTATGGGTTATGTTCTTATCGGCATAAATTTTCTGCCTGTCTTGGGTAGCTTTCAAATTCTGCTTAATTTTTATCATTTGGTCCTCTATCTCCTTGAGCAACATTGGCCCAACTACTGCTCTATCAGTTGGATTATCCCAACTCACTCGAGTGTTGCACTTTCTTCCATAAAGTGATTCAAATGGGCTCATCTTCAATGATGCATGATACCCATTATTGTAGGTGAATTCTACCAAGTGCAGGTAGTCTTCCCATCTTGATGGTTTGTCCATCACATACATTCTCAACATGTCTTCTATTACTCTATTCACCTTCTTTGTCTGTCCATCAGACTCAGGATGATACGTTGTACTAAAGTTCAGATTCATTATGAATCCTTTGAACAGTCCTTTCCAGTAATTCGAGGTGAATTTCGGGTCCCTATCAGACACAATTGTTTTAGGAATTTCGTGCAAGCGTGCCACTTCTTTTAAGAAAATATCAGCAACATCTACTGCCCTGTGAGTAGTTTTCAGTGGAATAAAATGGGCAGCTTTTGTAAGCTTTTCCACCACCACCATGATCGAATCATGCATCTTGCTTGTTATGGGAAACCCCATAATAAAATCCATTGTCACCACTTCCCACTTCCATTCAGGAATGGGAAAAGGTTGCAGCAACCCTGCTAGGTGCCTATGCTCAGCTTTAACTTTCTGGCACTCCATACATCTGGCGATGTATTCAACAATCTCTCTCTTCATACCCAGCCAAAAGTAATGGCTTTTGACTACTTCCACAGTCTTCTGATATCCACGGTGTCCATCATAAGTCATGTTATGCATTTCTCTTAGAATCGCAAGTTTCAAATCTTGGACATTGGGTATATACACTCTGTTTTTGTACAAAAGTATTCCATCAACTTCCTAGGTGTAACTTTCCTCTTTCTGTGGTTTCTCACTATGTTGTAGCTTTTCTACCCAGTCTCTGTACTGCAAATATACATTTACATCTTCCAAAATTCTGTACTGCAAATATACATTTACATCTTCCAAAATTCTATCCTTAATATCAATCCTGTACATGCTAATGGTTGTAGCATGTAATTCATGCACCTTTTTGCTGAGTGCATCAACCACCTTGTTTTTCTTCCCTTTGATATGCTTGATATCAAAGTCATATTCACACAAAAATTCCAGCCACCTGCTTTGTCTAGCATTTAAGGTTGGCTGATCAAACAAATATTTCAGACCGTTATGGTCTTTTCTGAGTTCAAACCTCCTTCCCATGAGATAATTCCTCCATTTCCTTAGAGCATGAATGATTGCTGCCAACTCCAAATCATGAGTGGCATAATTATTTTCCTGCTCTTTCAGCTTCCTGGACTCATAACAGATTACAAATCCATTCTAACTGAGAACTCCTCCCAACCCTTCTTTACATGCGTCTTTGCACACCACAAAATCCACATTTGGATCTGCAATCCTCGAGATTGGATCGCTAGTTAACAACTACTTCAATCGCTGGAAACTTTTCTCGCACTCTTCAGTCCACTGAAACGTTTTCTCCTTCCTTTGCAAATAAGTGATAGGGTGAGCTATTTTTGAGAACCCTGTGATAAACCTTCTGTAATATCCCACTAGACCCATAAAGGATCTAACTTCTACCACATTCCTTGGTGCTGACCATTCTCTGATGGCCTCAACCTTCTCAGGATCCATGACAATCCCTTCTTATGAAATAATGTGCCCCAAGTAATGGATCTACCTTTGATAAAATGAGAATTTTCTCAACTTGGCATACAGTTGGTGTTCTCTCAACACTTGCAGCACCATCCTCAGGTGTTTTTCATGCTCTTCCTCTGACATGAAATACACCAAAATGTCATCCAAGAAGACTATGACAAACTTGTCTAGATAGTCCTTAAATACACCATTAATCAAGCACATAAAAACAACAGGTGCATTCGACAGCCCAAACGGTACCACTGTGAACTTGTAATGACCATACCTTGTTCTAAAGATAGTCCTGCTGATGTCTTCATCCTTTATTCTTACCTGGTGATATCCCAGTCTGAGATCTATCTTTGAAAATATTTTTGCACCTTTCAACTGATTGAAAATATCATCGATCCTTGGCAGAGGGTACTTGTTCTTGACAGTTACTTTGTTCAACTATCTGAAATCAATGCACAACCTCAACGTCCCATCCTTCTTCTTCACGAACAAGACCAGGGAACCCCAAGGTGACACTCTTGGGAAAATGTACCCCTTATTTAGAAGCTCCTTAAGCTACAATTGCAACTCTTTCAGCTCTAGCATACTCATTCTATAAGGATCTTTCGACACTGGAGCTACTCCAAGCATCAAATTTATAGAGAAATTGATATCTCTCTTCAGAGGTAGTCTGGGTACCTCTTGAAATACGTCTTCAAACTCTGTTAGTACCACATGGTCTCCAATATTTGAGACTTCATCTCTAGATGCTTCCTCCACATGGGCTGCAAACAATTGATAGCCTTTTTTGTAGCACTTCTTTAGCTGCATTGCTAAGATTTCTCTTATAGCCACAACTCTGGGAATTCCTTGGATTGTTTTATGATTCCCCTCCTCATCCAAGCATGTAAACTTCTTGTTACGACAGTCCAGGAGGACATGGTGTTGGTCCAACCAGTCCATACCAATTAAACGGTCATAAGAGCCTAAAGGCAGAATATTCAATTCATCCTTCGTGCTCAATCCCTTCATGTCCACAGGACAAGACTTAACCAACTTAGTGACTTTCCTCTTGGTTCCTATAGCCAACTTCACTAACCAAGACTTTTCATGTTTGCTTCTTGATAAATGCAAACTGTCCACCACCCTAGGATATACATAACTATGGCTAGCCCCTGAATCAACTAAAATAGTAAATGGTTGGTTGTTAATCATAGCTTCCACTTCAATCGTGTGTGACTGAAATTTGGCTTGATTGTTGTCCAGGGCCGCATAGATCCTTGGCATTTTACTGCCTATGTCCTCCACTATTTCATCTTGTTGAACATTGTGGACGACTCTTGCTTTATCATTTCTATGGGGGAAATCTTTGTACCTATGATTTCCTTTACAACTCCAACACTCCATAGGTGGAGGTCTTGGAATTTTCCCACCCACTTCAGCCTTCTTGGCCTCTCTAAAAGATGGCTATCATTGAGGACTGTTTTGTAAAAAGGGAGGCTTGTTTCCCTTCTGCCTCTGCTCTTTCCTGAACTTCTTTTGATCATCCCAAGCCTTCTGAAAAGTAGGTTTTTCCCTTTGCTTCTCATACAAGCATTTCACCCTTCTTATTTTTTCTTCCATAGTCTTAGGATCATCATACTAAAACTTGTCACCAATGAAAGGTGGTAGTCCACTCAGATACCTTTGAATCTTGATAGCCTCACCTTTGACGAATGGAACATACTTCAGTAATTCCAAAAACCTTCGTTCGTATTCATCAATGGTCATGATACCCAGCTTGAATTCGAGTAAATCCTTCATCTTTCTGTCATAGTATCTTTTAGTCATGTATTTCCTCTCGAAATACCTCTTGAATTCCTTCCATGTGATATCTTTCTGTCTAATGTGTTGCACCTGCACAAGCTGATCCCACCACATGGATGTTTTTTCTTTTAGTTTATACATCACAATTCTTCCTTCTGCAAGAGAGGAATAATTATGCAGTTGGAAACATTTCCTCATGCCAAGCAACCATGTTTCAACATCTTCCTCCGTCTTATGTTCTCCATCGAATTTTGGAGGCTTGATCTTGTTCATTTTCCCTTTCAATTCATCCATCCCAGATCTCCTATGCTTTTTGGTAGGAGATGGGCTTGAACTACTATGTGCTTCCCTACTGGAATACTTTGGGGAGCAACGACGATGTTTTATGACACTCCTCAATATTATTTTCCTCTCAGGGGTCCTGACACTCCTTGATCTTCTTTTCCTCTCAGGCGCCCTACGACTCTTTGTCTTGCTTGAGTCACTCTCTTTTTTCAATTTCCTTTCTATTCCTTCTAGGCTCTTCAACATCTTTAAGTTGAATTCACCCTGTTGATCCCTAACCCTAATGAGCTTTCGGTTATCAGTTCGACACGCCTGGGCATCTTTCTGCAATCTTTCAATGAGTTTCATCATATGTCCTTCCTTATCCATCTATTTTCCATGCCCATTAGAGTTTGATCCTTCGACTCCCGAGTTGACAATCCTTCCTTCTCTTTCATTTTCTGAATTGGAGGCAATCCGCACCTCTTCCATTTCTATACTCGGCGTCAATTCATGGCTGTCCTGAAACTCATAGAACTCTGCACACACAATGTGTAGTCAACAAAGTTTTTCAGGCCTTAAACCCTTACTAAAACTTCAACATTCATAACCAACGTGAATAAGAAAAAAATTTTGAATCCACTAAGTTTTCTAAGCTCTGCTTCACTCTGCAATTTTCAGGACTTCGGGACATCAGGTTTTAGGTTATCAATCCACAAGGCCCTCATACTTTCTTTCGGGACTTCGGGTTTCTGTAAAACCCATCCAGGCTGCTAAACAATTAATTTTTCATTTTATACATACACAATAACAACTTTTCTTTAACATAATTTCATTTCATTTACACAATTCTTGTACATTTTCTCAATGATAAATCTAAATAGCATGATGAAATAAGTAATAGGTTAAAACTAATATTTGCAACTTAAATCAAAAGTATATACAAAATATCAACAACAAATACCACTGAAAAATACCTCTTCCTTAGTTTGTCAAAGCTCATCAATTGCAATCTAGTCCTAGGCACTTCCAAGCATTATTTTCCCACTTTCCTAGAGTGAAACAACAGAATCCTCCCTGCCAACTAGGAGCCTAGCCAGCTTCCTAGCTCCAAGAAACCTTTCGGTTTCTTGGCCCTCTGTGCTCGTGACTCCAAGAACAGTAAAGCACAAATGCTCAAAGAAAACTATCACAAGAATTATATCTTCCAAGAATTTCACAACCTCTCATCATGCTCAAACCTCTCCATCCTCCCCTCCTCTCTACTTCTTTTCCCTATTTATCAAGTTTCCATACACACTTCCCCAATTCTCCTCAACCACCCTCATTATTATCCATCAAACTCACTTATCTAGATATTTTGGGAAAATATTAAAATAAAACTAAGTATAAATGACTTGCATTAAACAATAATAAAAAATAAAAAATAAAATGTCTTTATTCTCATACTAGCTCATAAATGTTATTTGATAATTTTCCTCTAAATGTACATAACACCCCACCATGCTCATTTAATTCATCACACCCACCATCTATCAAAGTCAAGAAAGTATTTAATGCTTCTAGATCTTTGTATCCAATATAATTTACATATTCAATAAACATTCAATTAAATAGTTAATAATTTACTTTAATAATTAATACATTAATTACTTATAATAGTGTACATGGGTAGGGTATGTGTGCGTAGCTAGCGGACACATATATCATGCATGTACTAATGATAAACAATCATTGCCTCTAGTGCATAGTTCCTATATGATCACCAAGACATGTAGGACAACAGATCAAGTAATACATCATTTAATAATCTTAATGAACTAAATTCACCAATTCATCAATAACTCATTGTCACACTTAAAATATCATTAGGAAATCAAAGAGGGTTTTAAACATGGTAGGAACCAAGTGAGTAAACAATAGTGGCATCTCTAATCCCCAATTAGTATTCTCAACTAACATCGAAGCATCCTTCCTTCCTAACCTACTTCCATCCTCCATCCTATCCTTTCCTCTGTTGGACTAAGTTGGAGCGTCAACTATATTGACCTAACTCTAGATACAGCCCGTAAGCGGAAGTGTCATACATCTCGACCAAGCTTCCCCAACAGGAAACTAGTAGTCATTATCACACATCTAGGGGAGCGTGACTTCACACATCCCTCCCACAACTCTAGGTTTCGGAGGATAAACGTTGAGAAATACCTCCACCCCTCCTCATAAAAATAGGGTCAACACAACTAGCAATCGTCATGACACATCTAGGGGAGTGTGACTTCACACAACCCTCCCACGACTCTAGGTTTCAGAGGATAAATGGTGGGAAATACCTCCACCCCTCCTTATAGAACTAGGGTCAACACCCTACATCAATCCCTTTTGTGCAACTACTATTCTTAGAGTCACATCATCAAACAACCACTTTTGGAAAGTTGCGTGTCCTGTCAAAACCACACTTACCACAAATCATAGCAATATTTCAAATCATAAATTAAATAATAATTATAACTTATGTCATACACTATCTTCTCGATGTCCACGACATCATGTTACCTCATCACTGTAGTCATTTGGCTATCACATAGCTCATCAACCTGTAGGTTAATTTACCAATAACTCATATCCATGTATATACATCATAATTTTATATAAGAATCCATTTCTGTATTGACGTTCAATTAAGAAATGTATGTTTATTTTTAACATGTCTTACATCTGTTATGCATTCTCAACATAACTTTGAATCAATATCCATGTACCTAAATTCCACATCTTAATTTGCATTTTTAATCAAATCAAAGAGTTATCATCATCATGAGCATATAACAATTAAAATAATAGTATGAAACACATAACTAGGTCCAGATGTACACTTCTCAGATGTCTATATCAATATTGTTGAGTCCAAATAGTTGTTAAGAAATGAATTACTAAGATGAGAAAATCAAAGTTCTAATTATCTAAAGCCAAAATAAGGGGCATTACATACACCCACCCTTCAAGAAACTTCGTCCCGAAGTTATGCTTATTCACAATATGAGTAGAAATTATGACACAACTTCTATTTGTCTTTCCTGATAGCAAACCTTGTATTATATTGGTCTCATTGGACGAAGACTTGATTAAAACATGTCGAGGCTATTAATATATTGATTGTAACTATGCCTATTTAGTAGGCACTTTATTATGTCTTGACTCTATTTTATTACCATTGGTAATTAAATTAATGAAAGTACATGCTTCTCTTGTAGATTTATTTTTCCTACTTTCATATAGGAGCCTCATATTTAGAGTATAGTCTATTGGTTTGGTCGCCAGTTAGAACCTTTGTTTATCATCATTTATTTTATTTAAGTGAATCCTATATTGAGTTCAATATATATTTCATCACATCATATATACAATCCCACCTTGGATACCTTGATAATTATAAACAATCATGATTGACCTTGATTATTACTATAGTTTGAGAATACACATGCCATCACTCATGATATTGGCACACAAAAGTTTGAATCATGTTTAGGAACATTGACTAGAATAATGCTAATTGATTGTCATGTAATGTCATCACTTTATGGTTTGTTTGGCCATTGTCCTCGATACCGCTTTCCTCTTAAGTCATATAATTTAGATCTCGACCAAGTTAATAGTTGAGTAGGATTATCTTCATCATAGTTGATAAAATCATGCTTTCTATCCATAGTTAATTTTTACCAATGTGCCTATACATAAAGAACACCATTTTGACACATGAGTTAGTGAACATTTCTATACGAAGAATAAATTACTAAGGGTCCATTCCACACTCTACCATTACTTTTCTTTAATTCCTTCATCCCTTGCAAATTCTCTTCTTATCCTTATCCTTTATATCTACATGCGACTTTACCAACTTTGGTCTCTAGCCCCTTTTGGTTACATCACATTCACTCTTCGGGATCATTCCTCTACTATGAAAGAAATTTAGTATTGGGATGAACACTCTTATTGTTTATCATTTGACTTTTAAATTGGTTTATTTTAAGTAAGGTAAATTTCCCTTTAAATGAACATTGTAAACATTATGTTGAGTATACATTTCTTCTTGCAATTTTGACTTAGTCGTAAGGTCATCTTCACACAAGGTGGTGGTAGATAGTAATTATTTTCGTCACTTGCACTCACTACCATTGTTCCTTAGTGAAAAACTCAAATTGAATTAATAAATCAATGCATAACTAAGCACAAGTTCGACCAATATCATGTCAACCGTTAACAATTCGTCTAAATACCATATCACAAACCATGATGTAATATGACATGTTATTGTAATGTTTTCATTATTGTTCTACTCAAGTTTCATATTTGCAACATAGAACCTCTTAATACCTTGTGTAAGGTTCTCTTATGGCATCCCTTAAGATTTTGATTATACTACTACTACTCCATAACATTTTCTCTATAGTTCACTAAAGTTCCTTATACTATATCATTAAATAGCCTAATCATTTGTGTTATTTTCCTGCATAATTGCTTTAATCAACCGCTCTTGACCCCAACATCCTTACTCATCACAAACAAAAGAACAATTTTTATTTATATTATATTCATCCCCTTAACATGTGTTGATCTTATTTATTATGCACTTTATTATTTAATCCTACTTATAACATATCCTTGCACTTGTCCATATACTTCTATCTATTTATATTCACTTATTATTTTACTTTATTTTCTTACTCAACATATTGTACATCACTCTCTTCATCATTTGAATCTATTACTCTAATCACTGAATACACAATTTTTGCCTACTCCCTTTCCTGCTATGTACTTTATCTTCTTATCAACAATTGTTTATTTATTCTACTTCATATTCACGCTCATTTATATATCTCATCCACTATCATACATTATTTAATGTAACCTCTAAATACATTATATATAGTACTTTATCATTATATTTTCGTTATATTATCACCCACCTCATGCACATTTATACATTAGTGCCCCACACACAATTATCCATTAATTATCCTAATATTATTATTGTATGTTATAATTCATTATACCCTCTCTTTATAATTGACTTATTATTTATATATATATATATATATATATATATATATATATATATATATATATCTTACCAATGTTATTGATCTTTTACAAGATATACTAGAACTCCACTACTTTAGTACAATTAAGTCAACTCAACAATTAAACATAAATTGATTTATCTCAACATTGGAAAATAAAAAGTGATCAATACTTTGCTTATCACTTATTTAATTAAATATAAATTGACTTATCGCAACATTGGAAAATAAAAAGTGATCAATACTTTGCTTATCACTTATTTAAACTCAAGTTCTAAGTTCACCACATAGGGACACCTATAATATCCAATTTATCTTTTCCTACATTATAAATCTTATATTTATTCCTTATTATCATACCATTTTCTTACCTTACTAAATCACTATCTTTTTTATAGTACTCTAACATCATCATCCATTACTTTTGTTTTTACATTACTTGTTTTCCATATCAACATTATTATATATAAATCTTATATGCAGATTTTATTTCTACATCTCTATATCTCTATTTGTATTATGCTAGATATTAATTTAACCTTTAACATTTTTGTCATGTATTTTATTAGCATTATCCTTAACCAATTACATAGGAACTATTATACACAAATATTTTTATCTCGCTTTTATATATATATATTGACAATTAGAAATTATGATTAATTACACTCTTACATTAATGAACAATGTCGTATAAATTATATATAAAAAAAGAATTTCTCATTTTTATTTTTATTTTTAAACCATTAATACCAAATACAACATTTTGATTTTAGCTTATTATTATATAAATATATACTAAAACATTAATCAATACATAATCTTATTTATTAATTCTAAATATAGATAATATTTGACTTTTCAATATTATATTAAAGTGAACTTTTAAATACAATAAAAAAATATTATAATAAATAAATAAATAAATAAAAAACAAAAACATTTAACCCAATTATAAACTAAGTGCATACATTTCTAAACCAATACCCATGTGTGTTCCCCTCCTCGCTCCATGGTTGACCGTTGAAGGGTGTGGCCATGGCTTCCACGCAAATCTTTCTCAATATACGCTTTATTTTGATAAAAAAAAAAAATCTATTGAGTTTTCATTCTGTTTGTTGAGTTTTCACTGATTCTAACTGAGTTTTGATAGATTGTAACTAAGTTTTGATAGAGTCCATTGGAGTTTGACAATCTAGCAGAGTTAGCCGAGTTATGTTATATTATTTGATTCTTATAATTTTATCATGAATCCTTTATACTTATGCAAATAAGTGAGTACCTTGAAGTCGACCACCACATTTATTGCTTATTTACTTTTAGGATAATAAAATCTAGCAAATATGAAATTGTAACTCCACCATATTTCTTCATTTCATGCCGTGAGCTTTCTTTCACCTCAACCGGCTCCACCTAGCACATCCAAAACCTGTCACCTCGACTTACTCCACCTACCACATCCAAAATCTTGACAGGTTCTCACTCATATGAGTGGCCTTAATTTCAAATTTTCTATGTCGTCGGGTAAATCAATCCACTTCTTATATTGAAAGGGCTCTGTATCAACATACTTGATGTATTTGCACAATATTTATTAATACAATCCCTAGTACAATGGTCATACTTAAATGGGGGATGTACCTTAGAATCCATAAATATTTTGTTCTGATAGGCGGGTTATTGTCTTCCACAGTTTCTACAGTTGTTGGGTGAAGTTAGTAGCTACATAGGGATCCTCCCACCTAGCATCGGAGTAGCTGTCTTAGATCGCTGAACTACTACAAGTCTTGGTCACATTGATTTGGTCAGGGATCGATGCTTCGGTGGTGGTGGTGGTGGACGCTTTGGTGGAGGTGGCTACAATGCCAATGGATAGGACCGAAATCCCCATCAATAGTTCGAAGACACCATTACCTTCACAGACACAGGCAACTTGGATGCCCCTGAAGCATTACTTATTGAAGAAACTAAAAGGAAAACATTGGAAAAAAAAAAACCAGGAAAGAACAGTTACTTTGGATAGGGATTTCGAGAAAATGCAGCTTGTTGATAAAATAAAAAAATAAAAAAATATATGAGATTTGAGCCGGGGGTGCAATAATATGTTAAAATAAAATAGGTTTTTTATTTTATTTATTGGGTCTTCGGGTGAATTTGTTTTTTTGTTGTTTTGACTAAGTTGCTTGACTGTCTCTGTTCGAGATATAGTTTCATACTTGTTTAATTTATATCCTCCTTCCTTCCTTCATTCTTTTCTGCAGCAGTTGTTGTTCTCTTATTCATCGTCGTCTACTTCCCCCTTCTGTGTTTCCACTGTGGTTGCCTGTGCTTCAGTTGCATATTTCAGATTCTCTCTCTCTCAGTGTGATCGTTTCCGATTCAGATCCTCTCTCTGTGTGTGATTATTTCTGACCCACCAGGGCAGGTGTGCGATAGAGAAACAGACTATGTGTGCAATCTGATTTTATGTATAAGAGGGGATTTTATAAAGGTAGAAGATAGGCCTATCCTTTCTATTTTGTCATTACCTGCCTTCCATGTTTTCTGGCTAGCAGATTTTATAGTTGTAAAAACTATTCATCTCACCACATGATAGGATTATCTTACTGTTTTTCCCTTGTCTTCCATGTTTGAGTTGGTTTTGGGGTCTCCTAGTTTTGGTAGAAGGTTCAATCCATTATGTATAGGAGCTCAGACGGTTCTGGAATGATGGCATTCTTCAATGCCACCTGAGAGGGATGGCTTTTCCATCGTTGTCTTCTTCGTGCAAGTGTTAAGGTCAAAATCGTCTTGCGTGCCTGCGATTATATGCATCGTAGCTGTACAAAACACTTCATCAATCCTAGTCCCATTTTTTTTTGTTGTTTGATTGATTTTTAAGCCAATCATCAAAGCCTGAAAGTGAAGTACAAAGTAACCCTATTGGAAAACGGGTGCCTTCCAACAAGACTTTACTTTTGTTTTAGGGTTAAATTCTGCTCTATGACTTCTACAAAGATTCGACTCAGTAAAATCAGTTTTTGCAATTGATTTTTTTTTTTGGTGTGATTTGTTGTTTCCGAAACTTTGAGAATCCTAGATCTGGTCGTTTCTTATACTTGGAAACGACTTCATAATTTTCTAATTGTTTATTTTTCCTTTTCCGTCTTGATTTGTACAGGGGTTTCTTGTACCTTTGTCAGGGAATTTTCTTACTGAGTTTGGACCTTTCAGGCCCAGCCTTGTTTTCCTATTATTCGGGAAACAAAAGCCCTTTTTAACATGCTAATTTATATATATATTGAAGCTCGCAAAATGGAGAAGGAAATAATGTGTACAGGCACATGCGCAAGACATCGTATTTTTAGCCTTCTTTGAGAACATACAATATATTATTGAGTGCTCTTGTAGACAAATGCACAAATTCACATGTCATCCAACTGTACATACGGAACATTCGGGGTCTTTGTTCAAGCAGATGGTAGTTGCCAATGTTGCTCCAGATATTTTTACCCTTAAGACAATGATCAAAGGCTACTCAAAGTCCTTGCACCTGAATGATGCTCTCAGAATTTTCCATCAGATGGAATTGTATTGTTGCACTCCCAATGCACACACTTTCAACTATTTGATCAGAGGACTATGTTTGCAGAGTAGGACTGTCAATGCAATTCATATTTACCAAGATATGATTGGTAGAAGGTTTGTTCCTAGTAACCTGGTTTATAACTCACTGGTTAACAGTCTCTCCATTTGCGGGGAATTGCAAAGGTGACTAAGGTCCTTCGTGAGATGATTGAAAAAGAGAAGGTCAGAATGTTAAATCTCTTTGGCTGAAATCCTCACAAGCAGTGTAGATTATGGACTTCAGAGGTAGTACTTCGATATTCAAGTTCTATTGTATTTTGTCATAGAGTTTATCTTATGAATCACATTTAATGATCAGTTCTGTAAAGCTGTCAGAAATGTGGTTTTGTCTGGTTCAAAGTATTCTTACTTTGGTGAATTTTTTATTTCTATGAGTAATCACTTTGGCTGCCTTGAAAACAATTGTATTACATTGTTTGAAAACTTGTGTAGCATTACATCCATTCACAGAGTCTATGGTATGGTGGTTCTACCTCTACTCTAGTATGCTATCATTTGTACAATGGCATTTCAAAGGATACCTATGTTGAATTATAGTCAGGAACAAATGTAGATAGTTTAGAGTATCATTTTCTAGCAGTATGTTCTGGTTTTATTCTTTAAAATTGTAAATGTCTCTTTCTCACATGTTTGCCAACTTTTCTTACTTATCTGTTCCATGCCAGCATTTAGATTTTCTATGTAATATGATCCGGATTTATGTAGGAACACAATGAAATACATAAATACACATAAACACAGAGATGCAGCGGAAATAAGACTTCATTTCATTAATAACAAATGACTGAAATATGCTTACAAACAGAATGGAAATAAACTAGCTAGGGCGCTGGTAGCTTATCTCTGAGAAGACATGTGGTGGCTACTGGCCTCTGAACTGTGTTACCATGAGGCTTGAAGGCCTGTTATTATTGAGAAACAATGGAAAACTCTAAACATCCAAAGACCTAACCCTAGGAGATGAAACGCCAAGACTATGGGCCCCGTTTGGGTAAGTTGGTACATCAACTTCTCGGGGACGTAACTTTGGCATTTGATCTCTGTTTGACGTGTTCTATACCTCATTAGAAAGATATATCCGAGGAATACAACTTTTGGGTGAGCAACATTGATCAACAATCCATGTTGCTCCCCGTTTTCCCAAAAAACGTCGTTTAAGGCCTCAAAACGACTCTGGAAGTTCAGGACCCAAAAAACTGCTAAAAATAGTAAACTGTGCAGAAACTAAAAAACTAAAAGAAGAAATGGTGGGGGTCCAAGTGGAATAGGTGGGTGGCCGCCAATATCCACCTGGATCATTCCTCCCCCTTTATGAAGCAACGGTCCCCATTGCGTTGAGTTCCTCCATGAGATGAGGAAACTTCTGCTGAACTTGGTCCCTGGTGAGCCATTTGCCTTGGTGAAGAAGTTGGCCTTCTTTGACAACTCGATATAGTGGTATCCTTTGTTTTTGGGTGTGCTTGATCTGTGTATCCATGATCTGATCAGTTCTGGCTTGTTCCATGCAGTCTGGATTTAACTCTGTTGGTGTGAGTTGTTCTGCCATGTCGGATGTGTCT
>ML781982.1:509528-612792 GCA_009831015.1 Picea engelmannii
ATTTACCAATAACTCATATCCATGTATATACATCATAATTTTATATAAGAATCCATATCTGTATTGACGTTCAATTAAGAAATGTATGTTTATTTTTATCATGTCTTACATCTGTTATGCATTCTCAACATAACTTTGAATCAATATCCATGTACCTAAATTCCACATCTTAATTTGCATGTTTAACCAAATCAAAGAGTTATCATCATCATGAGCATATAACAATTAAAATAATAGTATGAAACACATAACTAGGTCCAGATGTACACTTCTCACAGGTCTATATCAATATTGTTGAGTCCAAATAGTTTTTAAGAAAAGAATTACTAAGATGAGAAAATCAAAGTTCTAATTATCTAAAGACAAAATAAGGGGCGTTACAGTTTCAGAGTTTTGGTCCATGAGGATCCAACAATTAAATCCTCGACAGTTCTTTTGTCTTTGAAATTTTCAGGATTTCGGCACTTTGGTTTTTGGGTCTTCAGTACCTAGGAGTTCACAATGTAATGACTCCCAACTTCTTGTCACTACAATCCCTGAATTCTAAAAATTCTATTTCCTTTACCCTCCAGGTCCATAGAGCACAACTGTCTCCCACATCCACAGTGGCAAGTGGCACACTCCGAAGGGTCCATGTCACCTTCGGTGACCTCATCGGGTCCCACCACTCTCATTTTTCTTCTCGACCCACTGGAACGTGGTACACATCTATGTGCCCATGTCCCTTCCAAGTGAAATCCAATGGTTAGACCTCTCTCAGATCTACGGTGCAGATCCTTTCGACGTTTCGAGATTTCGGGTTTTCGGTAAATGGGAGTTTGTGATGTAGTGACTCCAAGTCTCTCATCATTTCAATCCTTGAATTATGAAATGATCCAATGGTTCAATCTCTTCTCCTATGATCTATGGCATAGATTGTTTCAATATTTTGGTTCGGTTCCTCCGTTTTCAAATATTCTGGGATTCCACGTACCGTGATTCCCACTCTCCTGTGCAACTCCAAAGTGTGTTAAGCCTTGTGCACATTCTCCAGATCCGATGGTCATGAGGGTTCTCCTTTCCTCCTGAAAAAATTCTATGGCTCGAACACTTCTGGTGTGGATTTCTCTCTCCCTGTGGCCATATACCACAACGGATGTGGTTTTTATAATACCGCTACACCTCCTGAGCTTTGTAACATGGTCAAGTAGTCCGTTGACACTTAGAAATAGTCTGAGGTTTGAAATTAGTCCTCCAGACACAATTTCTTCTCAAAAACTTGGTCCAAAGACCACTTATCTGGCCTATTCAGGCTCAACGTTGTAACCATGGCTCTGATACCATACTGTAACATTCCTTGACCATCATCCCACTAGCTGAGAAAATGCTACTGTGTGGAACAACAATCTCATACTTATTTATATATAGCATGAATTTTTAAAAAATGAAACAGATTTAACTCAGAGTAAGCACTAGATTACTGCTAACATGTAGATTTAATGGAATTAACAGTAATTCATAAATACAGCGGAATACGTGATAATTATAAGCAACACAAGCATGTGAAACATAATTAAAGCATAGGTTGATACTTATCTTTGAAACTGTGGTAATTCCACCAACCACGTGTAGGCCTTCCACAAACCTCCTAGCCTTAGACCATGCTACTCATCAAGCTCAGCAGTGGGTCACCCCGGAGCTGGGACTAAGCTCCACCCAAGGTAAGGAATCCTAGGCTAGGATGAGGTTACAGAGAAAACACACAGTCACAAGGAAGGATTCTCTCCCAGGAACCACTTATGCCCATTTCCCACAGACTCTCTTTCCCCACATTCCTGTTGCACCCCAGGAGTATACACCTTCTCTATCACCTAGACATTCCTTCAGCTTCTAACCTCCCTTGCCTTGGGCTTTAGCAACAGACCGGACCGGAAATCTCCGAGGTCTGTGGTAGCTACAGGGTTCTTTCCAGGAGATCTCTCCTTCCTCCGTGCACTCTCTCACTTGGAGAGAGTTTTGTATATATTGGCCAACAAGCCACACATGGTCAAGCACTGCTCAGCCACCACAATCCATTGGAACCTAGACTCGAACACCCCAAGGTAGCAACAGATAGGCGCAACATCATAACTAGGCTCAGCAAGAACGGGACACTTCGGTTTTCTCAATCCAAAAACTCGGGATAGACTCATGGTTATGGTTTCTCAGGGATGCGTGACAAACAATCCACGCAAGGGTCAACTTAGACTCGATGGTTCATAATAGAGGGGTTGGGGGTGTATCGGCTTTCCCAGTAACAAACATAGACACATGCCTCCTCCCATTTCAGAATTGCATGAGGGTACTTGTGCAAAGGTCAGACCGGACTCACGTTCAGACGATCCACAGTCGAATAGAGGAGGAACCCCCATCACGGCTCAATTCAATATTTTTAATTTCATGCACTTGGGTTGACATTTGTCACCCATGAAACTGCATGCGTTCCATTAGCATGCGTTCCTCCCCACTTGGAAGTCACTTTTCATTCCAAAAGAACTTAGGATAAAACATATATTTCACATGGTCTTTTTGGAATAATATAAAAATATTATTCCCAAGGACTCAAGCCCCTAGGATCAACACTTAGCCCCTCTTCCCACCTTCCAGCCCCTAATCCCTTACCCACTCCGTGGAAGCTTAGTCTCCCATCACTCATTCATCGTGATTGATCTGCATGGAGCGGTGTTTATATTTTTATTAATAATGTGCATAGATACATGTACAAAATTAGGCTCTTGGCCTTCAACACTTAGTCTCTCTAGCCTAATAATCACATAAGCCCACCATATTATATAAACTTGTCTCACCAGCCTATAAAACATAATTACAATTCATTTCATAAACATGATTTACAATAGGGCTCGGCCTTGGGGAGATTACACTTCTAGAAGATGATGTGGTCTCCGATCGGTTTGGATATTAATCGCTTCTTTGATTTAGTGGGATCATACTAATATCCTCATTCATCCCTCTTCAACCTATAAAAAGAGGTATCTCTCATGGAAAAGGCTAGGTTGTCTTATGCATGAAGAATTGTGTTGAAGATTGTACTTGTGATAGCTTTTCTTTAGCTTTCCAAGTCATGTTGTGAATACTCTTCATCACAATCATTGGAGAAAATGTCTGTGTGTTGAAGAAAAGGGCCATTGGAAGGGACCTTGCAACATCAAGGCATGGGTTGTATTCTCTAATTTCATCAATATAATGCAATGATACATTTCTTCCCTATAAAATTGTCTCCACTTTTATTGTATAACTCCTTGATCTTATGCATATATTTCGTTGGAATATATATATATATATATATTGTTGTCCTCTATCTTTGTTGGTTTGTTCTTCTTAACAGGTTCAACATCCCATGAATCCAAATATGGAGCAAGGATGATACTATTGAGGAACAAATGATGTTTAAACAATATGTCATTTGTCCCTCTTTGAACTAGTTTACATTACAATGAAATCTAAGGAGAAGCTTGTATTTTGCTATGTTTTGTTCTAATTTCTTGTCGAAGTTAGGGAGATTAGTTTGTGTCAACACTTACCAATTTGTTTGATAACACCAGGGGTGGTGGTAAGGAAACCTTTTTGTGGGGATTATCACAAAAAGGATATATCTAGGAAGGAGGATCATTGTGATATAGCTACGAAAACCAAGATGTGTCAGGATGTGTAGCTATATCACAATGATCCTCCCTTCGTAGCTATATTACAATGATCCTCACTTTAGTGGCACATGTCAAACACTCAGTGAAAGGACACTAGTTGTAAAATTTCATATCCAAGATGGACGTTTATGTCATTTGATCCATATATGTGTTACTTCAAGCAAGCATGCAAAGATAATTTTGGAATCTCATTACAGTAGTGTGGCAAGACAACTTGGTGTTTAAATTATTGTATCTATGCTACAAAAGAAATTTTGTTGGTTGAGGCTTCAATGAGATGTGAGAAAATATATTACATCATGCAATTCTTATGCAATTTCCAAACCCACCATTAAAAATTATTCATTATAAACTCCTTTTCCTACTCCTGATAGGTCCTAGGAATCCATTTTCATGGATTGCATGTTATTTCTACCTTCTACCAAACATCGTAATGATTGTGTATTTATGTTTGTTGATCAGTTTTCTAATATGGCCATCTTGATAGCCTACAAGAACAATATCACCACAAAGGGAAGTTCTAATATATTCTTTGAATGTGTTTGGCTTCATTTTGGGATACTACACATTGTTATTTCAAATCAAGACAACATTTTCTTGAGTACAGTTTTGTCTAGCCTCTGGTACAGATGGACACCAAACTCACAAAATCCATTTCCTTCCACCCCCAAATTGATAGAAAAATAGAGGTAGTTGACATAACGATTGTGCATATTTTGAGTACAACTCCAGACATCCATATACATGGGATGAAATCCTTCCTTATCTCCATACTAGCTAAAGCAAATCCCTCCACAACTCTATTACCCATAACCCATTTTAGGTGTGATTCAATTCCAACCATTTCTGCCTATTGATGTAGTTGTACCCATTACAAATTCACGAAACAATTCCTCCCATGATTTGATTGAGGAACATAGAGAAGCCAAATTTGGTGAATGGATCCAACACATTCAACACCAGGTTCATGATATCCTACAAAAGGCCAATTCCACCTACAAGCAATGAAATGACCGATATCAGGTTCCATTGAAGTTTCAAGTTGGTGATAATGTGTGATTTCATTTGTACAAAGAGAACTATAGAAGACCCCACAAGATTATCATACCACTATGATATGTGTCTTACACTATCATGAAGGTTGTGGGTGAGAATTCTTTTGAATTGAGTATTCCCCATTTCCTTGGCTTTCACTTAGTATTTAATGTGGATCTTATTCAACCATATTTTCTACCCCTAGTGGACATTTCAGAGGTGGATAATAATTTCCCCCCTATAGAAATCAATCCTAACTACATTACAAGAGTCGAATTCAACAAAATTTTCCCCATATGATAAGGGAACTTGAAGTAATGGATACCATTGCTTCCTAGGGGGCGGATTGATCTAGGTAGACTTTAGTGGCCACCCACCTCTCCCACTTATTTGATATGGTTCTCCATCTTCACAATTTTTGTTTTGCAATTTCTTTTGTTTGAAATTTCCCAGGTCATTTTGAGGCCATAAATTATGTTTTTGTTCATTTGAGGGCCAAGGGTGGACATGAATTTCCCTAGCCATGCCAAAAACTTTACTTCTCAATTATATATTTCCATCTAGATAATATGAGTCCCAAATAGAGATTGTATGCAAAATTGGTGACCAAAGGAAGTTGTCATATCAGCTAACCACCTTGTCTCTCGCAAATCTTTTGGTGCTTTTCCTCCTAGGGTTAGGGATATGGACATCTACGGTTCATTCTTTATGTTAGAGGGCCATTCTTTTGGCCTCTTGTAATAGGTTTTTGTGAATGAGAGTAGTTGAAATCTCTCTCTCTCTCTCTCTCTCTCTCTATTCAAAGATAATTTACCACCATTCTAACTAGTTTGTGTTCTGCAATATTCTATTATTTTATTTATTAATAGAAGTTGGATTTCACTATACTAGTGTTATATATGTTATATTTCTCTATGTTTTTCATTTTTTCCCCTATACAATCCATATTAATAATACCATCGAATACTCATTATAAAATGAATGAACATATCTCTAGACAATGGTACTCATGTTTTTTTATACTTTCTCATGAGTACTTCTAGGGGTTTATGAAAACAACCCCTTATTCTTATATGGTTTCCTCTTGACTGCCTACTGGACCTATTTATTACCCATTAACTACCAAACACACCTATTTATTACTCATTAAATATCAAGTGGGCATATTCCTTGATTATGGATTCATTACATTCGTTATCCCATTGGGTACCTTCCCGAGTACCCAATATTATTATTCCTAATTACATTACATTTGATCTCCCTTTGCATGTTTCATCCCCCAAAATGGGATGAATTCATATAATATGATATTCTAAGAAATTTAGGAAAGTAGTGCCATGAACAAACATCCATCCATGGCTTCTAACATGTGGAGATGAGGTCCAAATGTGGTGTTTCCTCCTTGATATTGATTCTAGTTTTTTCTTGGGTTTCATGATTTCATTGTTCTACTGTAAAAACTCCATGCATTTATTTTATTCCTTGATTTTCCTACATATTGGTTTCCTTTATGGTTCCATGTTTATTGATAGTAATCTCTCCCTTTCCTTGATGACTCACTACAAGGATAACACTGTGTGGAAGAGACGTTTACAAAAACTCGCCCAAAAATTTATCCTTTATCTATTTATGGAAAAAAAATTTAGTGGAGGCATGTGGATAAAGGTTTTTTCAGAGGTTTTTACTTCATTGTGCATCACTTGTGAGAACTCACTAGCCCTCCTACAATCATAGTTCCCTAGTGCTTAGCAAATAAATTGTGCCTCCTACAAACATAATTCCATGGTGCTTAACAAATAAAGTGCATAGATAATAAGTATTAATATAATATGCTAAAATATCATTTTTCATCTTATAAAAAATCAAATGCATAATGGTGCTTCACAATAACTAAAGTCCACTAGTGCGTGTATAATGAACACACAATGCTAGGCTAGAAAAATTGGTTATTCAACAAAAATATTTCATTTAAAAAAACATAAACCTTCCATAATGCAGATAAAAACCTCTACATATTCATTGCTTGTACGATAGTAGAGCACCAAAAATAATTGCATGCACTTAATAGTACTATGTTTGATAACACATGTGTTCCAACAAAGGATGAACAACTTTAGTAACAACTCACACAACTAGATCAAATATCAACACATCGATCTCGTTACAATGTAAAACCCTTGTGGGGAAACATATACAACCCCAACCAATGTGACCACTTGAGGAAATTTATTAATTCAAAAGAAAATATATTATAGAGATTTTCTCCTAATAGATCATTGACAAATGACCCTCCATGCTCTTTAAACATAGATCATGGACCAATTATGTGTTAAGCCACAAATCAATGTAGTTATTAAGATCAAGGAGAATATGAGAAGTTAGATCACTCTATGTCAGGAACATATCGTGACCATCATATTACAAATGCATACTAATGCATACTAAATAAACACAATAAGAAACACACTTTAACCTAATGACACATTAGACCAAGTTTACCTTAGCTAAATCCTAGCATCGCACCTTAAGAACAAACTTGGGATAGGATAGAAGGATTTACAAAGGAAACACATTAGGAGAAGGAAGGAGGCATTAGAGCCTATCTCCCCTTAATGAGAACTTCCTGAAATCCTAACATAGATAGAATTTTTGAAAACTTTGTTTCTCTAAGAGAATTTGTGAAAATGTCTACAACTTGATCTTTTGTAGGGAAACAGAGCACTTCAATAGCTTGATCATGAATGAGCTTTATGATCAAGTGCATGTGTATCTCGATTTGATTGTTGCACTGATGTTGAACTAGATATTTTTATAGCTTGACAGTGTGACTCTGATTGTCACACTAGAGGGTGGTTGCATGTTACTACTAGAATCCAAAATATGAAAGGATCTATCGAAGTCACAATTCTTCTTGAATTGCATTAACTATTTCTCAGTACTTTTCTTTTGATGAAGAAAGAGAAACAACTTGTTTTTTATTACAGGCCCAAGTGATAGGTTCATAACCAAGGCTTAAAACATAACTTGCAGTAGACTTCCGATCATCAGGGTCGTTATCCCAATTTCAATCAGCGAAACCAACTAACTAAGGATCCCCCCACTAAATTGTAATGTATCTGAAACTGAATTGTACCCCATACATACAGAATTATCCTTTTAGCTTCTTTCCAATGGATTTAATGGGGTGTTTGCATATACCGAGAAACAAGACCAACATAAAAGGAAATATCAGGACAAGTTTGAGTCAAATATAAGAGGCTACCAATTAAATGACAGTACAAGATGGCCTCAAATTCAGGAGAAGTACAAGTGGAAGAAAGTTTGACATTGGAATGGAAGGGAGAAGGGGTTGATTTAGAATCATCCATGTGAAAGTGACGAAGAAGGTCACACGCATGCATAGAATAGAAAAGAAAGATTCCTTCCTTGGTTTGCAATACTCGGAGGCCAAGAAAATAATTCAAATTGCCTAAGTTTGTCATTTTAAATTTTTTTCTAAGGCTAGATTTGACATGGGTTAAACTTTTATGGTCACTACTAGTGAGGATCAGGTCATCAAAATCAAGAAGTATTATGAGATGGCTTCCTACATTCTTGGAATAGACATTAGTTTCAGAATGACATCTAGAGAATTTGGTGTCAAGAAGAAATTTGTCCATTTTGGAATACCAAGCTCGAGGAGCTTTCTTAAGACCATAAACATACTTGTTAAGGTGAAAAACAAGGATGGAGTAATTCTGGACATAGCCTAGAGGTTGTTCTATATAGATTTATTATTGCAAATCCCCATGAAAGGAGAATTTAACATCCATTTTATGGACCTCCATTTTATGTGAGGCACCAAGGGCTATAACAAGGAAGATGAAATTGATTTTCTCTATGGGGGAAAAGGTTTCATTATGGTGAATGTTGTCAACTTGAGAGAACCCTTTGAAACTCTTTGAGCCTTGCATATTTTGACACTTCCATATGATGCATACATAGTTTTGTACACCCATTTACATATAAAAAGTTTTATTCCTTTTGAAAGAGGCACAAGATCCCAAGTATCATTCACCATTAAAGAGAAATACTCTTCATTCATGGATATGTCCCAATATGGATGACCTAAAGTTTTTGAAAATGTTTTTGGATCCTATGTCTATGAAACATGATCCAAAAGAGAAGAGGTTCACTAGAACTGTGAATGTGTCCAACATTGATCTAAAGGATCATCGACAACATCACCATCTACTGGTATCTGTTAATATTACGATTGTAGAAGAATATGAGTGTATTATTTTGTTATGTTCTTTTCCAGACTCTTGGGATAATGTAGCTATAGAAATTGGTAGTACCACTCAATATACATTGAAGTATGAGGATGTAGTTTTATCCTTGTTATCTGAAGCGATGAGGTAGAAAAGCATGGATATCCAGATCACACATTCTTCATTTGTAATAGGTCGTACCCAAGACAGGATCCAGGTAAGTCTTCGGCGGGGAGATCTAAATATATAGGTATATCTAAGTCTCCAGGAAAATCATTGAGGAAATGTTGGAAGTGTGGTAAAACAGGGAATTTTAAGAAAGACTGCAAGTTTAAGAAGGTTGATAAACCAAAGGGATCTTACCTCCACTGAAGAAGGAGGTGATGTTTACCTGGCATCTATAGGTACACATGTAGATAGTGGTGTATGGTTAATCGAATCAGTTGCGTCATATCATATGACTCCTCACAGTGAGTGGTTCTGTGAATATCAAAAATATGATGGTGGTGATGTATTCCTAGGAGATGACTCGACAACCAAAATCATGGGACGTGGAAGGGTTGAGTTATTTCTAAAATATGGAAGGAATAGAAATTTCCTTCGAATTCTCCACATTCCAAAACTAGCCAGAAGCCTAATGTCTATAAGCAAGTTGGATGATGCAGAAGTGGATACAGTATTTGGAAAGGGAACTTGCAAGATGGTACGAGAAGAAATGGTGTTGATGAGGGGATTTCATTGTGGAACTTTGTACAAGTTGTTGGGAAGAACTTATGCTAATGGGTGTAACATTTATGTTGTCCCTGAGCAGAGAAATAAAGGAGACAAGACCAATACTGTCCTTGGAAAGAAGACCATGTTGTGGCATCAAAGACTAGGGCATATTGGAGAAAAGGGCTTTCAAACACTACACAATAAAGGTATGGTTGAAGGTATTTCTAATTGCACTCTGGATTTTTATTTCTGTGAACATTGCATATATGGTAAAAAAAACTGAGTAAGATTCCCTTATGGTGCTACAATATCAAAGGGGATCATATATTTGATACATAGTGATGTGTTTGCACATGTCCTTGTTCCATCACTAGGTAAATTTGTGTATTATGTTTGATTTATAGATGATTTCTCAAGGAACACATGGATTTATTTTCTTAGAAATAAATATGAGGTATTTGATAAATTTAAAAAGTGTAAGGCTCTGGTAGAAAATCAGATAGAGAATAAAATAAAGGTATTGAGGACAGATAATGGTGGAGAATTCTACGAAAATGAATTCAAATAATTATGTAAGAAGTGTGGTATAGCAAGGTAGAAGACTACTACATACACACCTCAACAGAATGCAGTTGCATAAAAGATGAACATGACACATATGGAAAAAATCAAGGAGCATGATTAGTGGTGCCGAGTTAGGACAATAATTTTGGGCAGATGGAGTGGATACAACATGTTACATGATCAATCGATCACCCTCGTCAGCATTGGATGATAAATCTCTGCACGAGGTATGGACTAGTAAGAAACCATCTCTTAAACATCTCAAAGTGTTTGGTTTTTATGCTTATGTACATGTTCCAAAGGAAAATAGGAGTAAGTTGGATAATAAATATGAAAAGTGTATCTTTATGGATTATAAAGATGGTGTGAAAGGTTATAATATTTGGAACCCAGAAACTAAGAAGGATTTTTACATTCAGGATGTTGCTTTTAGAGAGATAAAAGATGTTTCCAAATAGGAATTCCTACCTAGGCAAGAAGAACCTGAGAAATAGAGTTTGAGTTGGATGATTCAAAATATGAATCATCTCAAGAATATGGAAGCAAAAGAAAAAGAACCCCATACCCTAGTATTGAGGAGATCAGTGAGGGAAAGAAAGAAACCAAAAAGGTATAGTACACCTGATTTTCATTCTAATTTTGCTTTATATATTACTAATGATGATCCCAGAACTGTTAGGGAAGTAGTGAATTCAGAGGATAGTAAACTCTAGAAGAAGGTCATGGTTGAAGAAATGGATGCCTTGGATAAGAATGAGGCATGGGATATAGTTGAGTTTCCAGCTGTAATAAAATATGTTGGTAGCAAATGGTTGTTTAATAAGAAGCTTAATGCATAAGGAAAAGTGGAGAAATACAAAGCTCAATTAGTAGAAAAAGGTTATTCCCGGGTAGAGGGAATTGACTTTGGTGATAAATTTTCCCCTGTTTCCAAGTTAACTTCTATTAGATTTGTTTTATCTATTGTTGTTTCTTTTGATATTGAAGTGGAACAGATGGATGTGAATATAACATTTCTACATGGGGATCTGTAAGAACAAATATACATGAAGAAACCATAATGATTTGTAGTGAAGGGAAATAAACAACTAGTTTGTAATCTAAAGAAGTCACTATATAGTCTGAAGTAATCACCTAGGATGTGGTACCAAAAGTTTGACACATGCATCCTTGTATTGGGATTTGTGATAAGCAGGGTTGATCACTGTGTATATTCCAAGAAGGTTGGTAATCACTTCATTTATGTAGTGTTGTATGTTGATGATACGTTGTTGGTAGGAAATAACATGGATGTTATCAAGGAGGTGAAATCACAGTTATCGTCCAAATTTGACATGAAGGATCTCGGTGCTGCTAACTTCATTCTAGGAATGGAGATTAAAAGAGATCATGCGAATAGGAAAATCTAGTTGAATCAGAGAAAATATGTTAAGATGATATTACTGAGGTTTAATATGCATGGACGTAAACCGTTCAAGGTTCATATTCCTATATGTGTAAATCTATCTGTAGATCAGTGTGCCAAGACACAAGAAGAAGAAGAGGATGTGTCCCATGTTCTGTATGCCAGTGCAGTTGGCAGTTTGATGTATGAAATGGTATGTACTAGACCATACATTGCACATGCAGTGGGATTTTTGAGCAGGTATATGTCAAAACTATGGAAGGAGCATTGGACAACAATAAAGAGGGTCTTCGGGTATTTGCGTGGCACTACCAATTATGGATTGTGCTACCAAGGAAGACTATGATTGGACAGAGTGGTGGACATACATGGGTTTGTTGATGTAGACTAGGCTGGAGATATAGATTGCAGAAGATCCACAAGTGGGTATGTGTTTAACCTATTCGGAGGAGCAATCAGTTGGATGAGAAAAAGACAGGTTGTAGTGGCACTCTCAACTACAGAAGATGAATACATGATAGCCACTCATGCAAGAAAGGAAGAAGTATGGTTACATATACTGTGTTCAGGTATTGGGTTGGTACAAAAAACAGTGATATTAGAGTGTGACAGCCAGAGTGCAATCTTCCTGGCAAAGAACATTGCCTATCATTCAAAGACAAAGCATATTGATGTTCAGTATCACTTTGTGAGAGACATGGTTGAAGAAAAGAAGGTGTTGTTGGAAAAGGTTGACACTTTGAAGAATGATGCACATTCATTGAAAAAGTCTATGAGCATAGAGAAGTTCTCTTGGTGTAGAGTAACAATGGGCATTGCTTCCCTGGATTGTTGACTATGTAATCCTGTGAACCCCTATATGAAAAGAAAACAACAAGTGGGAGAATGTTGGGTATGTGTTATATAATTTGCATGTATTTGTATGAGCCATTTATTAATTCCTATTTTTCTTAAGAATTTGTATGCATTGCTTTACTTAACTGGTTTAAAACTTACACATGGGACCCTGACTTTTCATCCACATACCATTTGGTTGATGATCTCGTGAGAGTTATTTGAAATATCCTCAAGATAATGGAATCATCCATGATGTTGTTTGAATATCACCGTAAGTGAAATTTCATAATATGGTTGGTGAGATATTCCCCTGGTTTTCCTTCAAAAATTGTAATATCTAAAGGTATTTTGGTAGGCATATTGGGCCATGTGGGGTCATATAAAATGGGATCATTCGTGAGTTTGGTCAAATAAGAAATGTTGAGGGATTCCAAGTATGGCATAGGGATATTTGGTGGAGTATTAGTTCCATTCATCGTGTGAGTAGGTAGTGGACCTGTCCCTCGAGAGGGATTTAGTGGAGTTGGACTTCTCCCTTGAGAATAAGTTTGACCCCTGCCTCCTTGTGAAGGAGAACTAATGGATGTATGGCCTTGGGAATTTGACCCAAGCAAAGTGGAACCAATTAAAGTTAATCCCAAAACAATATCACTCATGTGGGTGTGATATGGTTGAGTCGGTGAGTTGGTAAGACTAGGGAATCCTCCTAGAATAGGAGGGAGATCCTACAAGCATCTATAACAACGGGGATTATGTGGGTCCCCTATGGTTTCTGAATAGAAAAAGTGAATGTGTGAAAATGGTGACAAGAGAGAAATAAATGAACAAAAGATTTGTATCTTTTTTACCTTCACAATATAACTCATAATTGCATGTAATCAAATGAACACAATACATAAATCAATTGTAAATAAAAAATCATGTGGATAGGTGGATTTTGTCCGCGTGGGGGAACAATAAAAAAAAGATCATTTTCTAAAAGACATATTGTCCTTCCTCTCAATGAGCAATGGGACTTCCAATAACACACAATAGTGGGGTCTGAAGCTACCGGAAGAGGAACTAGTGAAGGTTGAAGTAATCAGTAATAATGAGGTGTAGAGGCTGCATATCCCAAAAGAGTTGGCGATATTTCCCAATAGCCACACAAAATATGATCAAGGTGCAATTGTAGACCACAATATCCACCTAGGTAGATGTACTAAGTTTTGTCCACTAGGTACCTCAGTCAAAGTGAGACATTTAGATTTTTGGTCTCAGAAATGGGTCATGGGTTGGATGCCCTGACAAGATTTGGGTGACTCAAGGAGGGATGCATAGAACAATAGGACCTTGGTCTTCGACCCTTCATGGGTATATCCCTACCTTATGGTGTAGGAACACTTGACTTGGAGGATTTGAAAGTTCCCTATTTCTCAAATTCTATTGTTTGAAAATGTGAGAACCTGATAACAAGAGGTTATTTGGATGCTAACCCACAAGATCCTACCTAGACTAAGAAACTTCTTTGGCCACCTCATGTGGATGAAAAATTAGTATGTTTTTAGAATAATTTTAGATGTGGTGGGCTGAGGTATTGGGGTCATGGAACAACCTCATTTGAATTAATTTGGTTGTGGATAATTTCCAAAGAAGTAGTCGGATATTTCTGAATTCCTTTGTAGAAAACCTACTTCGACCTCCACTATTATAATATAATTTATGTGTGTGAAGACTGGCTTTGTGTGTAAGAAAGTGACAAGTGTGAAAATATTTTAATAAGTTAAGTGTGAGATTGCAACATGTGGACTTCCTTTGGTCCTTACAAATATTTTTTGCTTAGCTTACTATGTGTCTTTGGTACAACGTTGCATAATTTTTAAAGTCCTAGAGAACTAGCAATTAGGACATATGGGTCCTTAATAATCCTTTAAAATCCCTAAAAAGTTGTGTATATTAAGACATCTTTGAAACTATCCTAGATTGGCAGACATGTGGGCATGTATGGGCCCGTTACTTTGATTTTTTAGACTTCCCTAGATTGTGATCTAAACTAAGAAAGAATTTTAAAAAACTATCCTAATATTTGCAAACATGTGGCCATGTATGGGCCCTTACAAAACTTTAAGATGATTTCAAAAAACTAAGAGGAACCCTAGGGGGATTTATCCTCTCCTAAAGATTTTTTAAGGGAGATGAAATGTCCCTTTAACCACCTTTTTGATTCCCGAGATCACACTAGGGTGTGGGGGAAGATCATACTTGAGGGTCAAAGTTAACTTCTAGTCCCAATTTAAGTGATTTGTGTATGAAAGAAATAACTTCAACTTAAAATTTTACAAGCCAAATGAGCCATCCATGTGGCAACAAAGAAAAAGAGGAGAATAGTGATTATTTTTACCCCCTAAGTGCCTATGTTAGCTAACCTTTCTTATGGTAAAGGACTCTAAGTGGAGTGTAGTTTCCTTACAAAGTGCACGAAAATAAAAATAGGAAGGCTAGGGGCCCTCAAAACATTCATAAAAACCCTTACAATTTTGAAAAACTTGACTTATGCACGGGTTACAGTTCTGATAGGCATGCAGAGGGCGTAGAATGTGCATAGTAATGAGGCATGTTTCACGCATAGTGCATGTTTGTGGGAAGGAAAATATGCACACCTCCTGTCATGCACTGGGGGATAAATTTCCAAGTGAAATACTCCTTTCTCATCTCTGAAATTTGACTTTGGCAGGTTGGGCTAGGCCAATTTTGGTACCTGCAAGGAAAAAAAATCAAAATAAAGTGCTCTCAAGGATCACATAAGGAGGAATTTGATACCAATCCCCAGTATGGTCACCAATATATGTGTTGGTTTTGTCACTTGGGTGAGAAAAACAACAACACTTGCATGTCTAGATAAGCCTACTAGACAAGAAAAAAGTTTGTGAGTGGGTTAGACAAACCAAACACACATGAAAACAAAGAAATATAACTAAAAAAGACGAATAAATAAATGTTAGATAGCTTGAGAAACTTAGAACCATGAAAATCAAATGATGTCCAACATAATGCTACCAATGGATCAATAGATTAGTAGGAAAAACACCATAGAGAAAAGAAGGGAATTATGAGTCCCCTCTTCCTCCTTGGGAGGGATATTGAGTTCCCTAATTGAGAGCTCTTCTCTTTACAATGGAATAAATGGAAAATGGTGAAGAAAAACAATGCTTATTCCCTCAAGAGGTTAGTGGAATGGCCTATTGCAATGGTGCTTGAAGGATTCCAAGAGAAAAGAGGATTGTCAAAGAAGAATTATTGCAGCATAACAATACTTTGAAGATATTGGTTTCTTAGCAAACAAATGGCTCTTATTTATAGAATCCATTCAAGGAAAAATGCAATTGGTTCATAGTGTGAACAAGGGGACTTTTAGGGCACTCTCTAGCCCTTGACCAACCTCCAAGATAGATTTCGCTCATATATAGGTGTCAAATCGCTTTGGGGGTCAGACTAGAACTGGTTGAGGAGCCGACAAGATTCATAAATGCATCGTTCATGGAAGTGAGTGGATTTTTTGATAGACAGTCATGCATTTTGTGCATAGTGCGCGTGCCTCCTTTGGTGAATTTGCACACTTCACTTTTTGACCCAATTATATAGTTTTTTTCCTTCTGAATGAATTTTGGTGATGTAGGTGGACTAATTGTTGTTGTCATTGATGTTTTTCCTTAACCATTGTGTGCAATGTTGAGGACGATTTTTCAGTGATAACAAACCTTAAATGGTCATAATCAATTGGATCTTGGGCTTCAGCATCGCTTATGTGTCCTGGAGATCCTAACCTTGCAGGGTAGGTTGGGCAGGTAGTATCATTATGTCATTCTTATGTTATCTTTATGATCCTTATGTTAGCATTATGTTATCTCATGTCATCTTTGTTTTATCTGATGATTATGTTTATGTGATGAGTTGAGAAATTAAAAGTATTGATGATTCTTGTTGATTGTGATGAGTTGATATTGTGTCACCATTCATGATGCCTTCAATTTTGTGTCATTATTCAATTATGATGATGTGTTAATTCTATGTCATTGCTAAATATGTTAATGCGTCAGTTGGGACATTATTTGATTACATCGATGAGAGACTTCTAATGCCTTTAATTATGATGTTGTTGATTATGCATTGTTGAATTATGTGTTGACGCAATTTCCTAATGATTAAAAAAAAATGCCTTTTGTTCTTCTCTTTTTCTTAGGCATAAAGGAGGGTTGTTTCATATGGTATCAAAGTGGGTTCAACCCCATGACTCGGGATCACTACATTGTCCAATGTATTAAACACTTGATTAATAATTTATCGCTAATTAAATTGAATTGCGTCCCTGCAAGTAATCATGGTTAGAGGATGTCGCGGAGGCAGGTGACGTGGTGCTAAGGGATGAGGCATGATGCCTCCAGTAGCATCCATGCCAAATGGGTCTAACCCTCAAGGAGAAGAAGAATTCATTATACATGAGCATATTGTTGTGGGGGATGTGGTTGGGATAATGAGGTCCTTTGAGAGGATTTTATAGGCCTTGATTAACCGTCTATATAGAGATGCGGTCAGGGTGCCTATACCCCCTGAGAGTCCGTAGTGTGCCCCAACGGGTACTGGTAGCATTCATAGAGAACTCAAGAAGGTCAAGTTTCCTGAGTTATTGGGTGCCACGGATGATGCAAACACTGAGGCATGGTTGGAGAACATGGTGATGTGGTTCACACTTCAAAACTACACCTCCAACATGAATGTCTACATGGAAATATTTCAACTGAAGGGGAGCACACTTCTATGGTGGAAGATGCTCCTACCATAATTTAACATGGTCGTCAAAGACATGTCATGGGAGTTTTTTGAGGAGTGGTTCCAAGAGAGGTATTTTTTAGAGAAATTCATTGAGTGCCAACTCAATGAGTTCAACACCTTGCGACAGAGTGGTCGTACGATGCCCGAGTATGAGGCTCAGGTTATGGAGCTGCTTAGGTATGCTCCACATCTGATCATCGAGAAGCTCAAGGTCATCAATTTTGTGCTCAGCCTTAACATCAAAATTCGTGCGAAGGTGAGGATGATAATGCCTCAAACGTTGCATGATGTAGTCTAGAAGTCCCTCATAGTTGAGGAAGAGTTGATCAATGGGGGTCAAAGTAGGACTCCTATGAGACCAACGGGACATGCGACATTTGGTGTGCAACAACATCAGACACTCGCTAGAAATCCATCAAGGTATCAAGGTACTCTGAGAGGATCCACATTCATGACACCATGACAACTTACACCTCAACAATAGACTCCCTACAGAGGATCACAAAACTAGCACCAACGTCGTCTGTAAAACTAACAGTTCAGGCTTATTCAATAGAACTGACCAGGGTTTCAAGCTAGTGGGATATCAACTTCTACTTTGGGTACCCAGAGTACTAAACCAAAGGCCAAATGTTGGACATTTAGAAAGCCACATTACCAGTGTGATTGTCTAGTTGAGAATGCCAGAGCAGTTGGGTCAACCAAACATAATACAGTAGGAGATTTGGGCAAGGCCCACCAGATTCACACAACAGTGAATAACCGCTAGGCCGAGAACCAATCTACTGTGTTTGAGACATCAGGTACAATCATTTACTAGACCTTTAGTATTTTGATAGATCTTGGTGCTACAGAGAGCTTTATTTCTAGTCCAGCGCTAGAAATAATTAAGGCTAAGGAAGTCGAACAGGACAAGTTTAGCTACATGGAAATGGATTTGGGAGCTAAGAAGAATGTTGTAGGAAAGGTTACGGACTGTAGCCTCAACCTATAATATTTAGTGAAAAAGGCCAACCTGTATGTCATGATATTAGGATCTTGTGACATCGTGATTGGTATGAACTGGTTGGAATCACATGATGTGATACTCAACTATAAGATGAAATGGTTGAGTTTGACCGATGATGAGGGACATAGACGGGTGATTGCAGGAAGAAACCAACGAGTTTCCCTAAGGTTCATGTTAGGTGTTTTATATGAACTAAAAAAGACACTAAACTGCCCTCAATTAAATTGTCAACCCGGGGTAAGTAAACTTAGAGTTGTAGCAAAATATATGCCAAAGGTAGAAGGTTGGTAGGAGTGTAGACTAACTAAGGAAAGAAGCTATCTAGGGCTAATCTACTCAAGCAAACCTATCTAATGAACAAATCTTAGTAAACAAATTGAAACCAGGTAACCTAAGTACTTTTGGGCCAAGAATTGATGGATAGTTCCTAAGAAAGCAAATAAAAACACTATTCAAAGAAAGCTAGTTCATGACAATAAGCAAAGGTAAACTACTAAGCATACTAAGCAAATGATGAAAGCAAACTACTTTTAACTTGTCAACCTACATTCAATGAGAAACTACCCTATGAAATAAAATGAATAAGCAAGTAAGAAAAAGCACCTATCTAACCTATTAAAGCAAATAGACAAGCAAGCAAAAGCATAAAGCAAAAGACAAGTAAGAAAAGACTTCTCATTGAACAACTACCTAGCCTAAGAGGCAAGTGAACTAAATGCCTAAATCAAAACTATTTCTCTTGCGTGAAAGGAAATTTAAATGCTTAATGCAATGCATGAAAGGAAATATATCTTATTGAAAGAAAGAAAGATTATCAACTAAACTTACGAAAACAAGAAACTATCTCTTCTAATATACAAAAGCAAGAAACTATCTTTAATCTAGGAAACACTCAAATGTAATGCTGGTGGTTGTGTGAATGCCTTCGATGGTGATGGATGATATCTCGATGACATTTGAAAACAAAGGAGAATTCCAATAGTATAAACTCAACACTAATCTCAATGGAAAAATGAAAGGTATGTATCAAACAATCCAACAAGAATTTAGCCATGAAAAGAACAATGTTTAAATATCCTACATCATGTATAAACCATCAACAACATAACAACATCATCATTTTATATCTATACTATGTAAGAAAAACTAGATTCAACCATTAACTAAGAAATGTAATTGCATTTTAATTCTAGGAAAGGAAATTGCGTGAAAAGAAACTATACTATGTCTATTCTAACCATTCAATCTACGTTAAAAAATAAGTTAAAAACATAAATTTAAAGCATGATATTAAAAAGTAAGTTGACGATCTAATTTAACCAACAACTAATTAAACGGAATCTATATAAACTGAAGTAAGCAAGCTATGACTAGAAAATAAAACTAATTCTATCTATCCATCAAAGATCCCTGTCAAATGAAACCCAAATTAAAACTTTGTTCTCTCTAATTAAAATTCTATTTTAAACTTATTTATAAAATTATAAAAGAAAGCATAATTTAACATCTAAATGAACATGAGGGTTAGTAAAGAGACTTGCAAGTCTATTCCTAGCCTACAAAACTAATTCATGCTAACATAATCCATCACACTAACCTACAAAAGAACAATAAACAATTAAATCACAGCTACCTAATTAAAATATAAAACATGCATGTACAGGAAATAAAAGACAATTTAAATTATGAAATGTATAAACAACACACTAAACATCACTAGATTGCTAGTGGCCCCCCCATCAAGTCATGGCTACCCTCTACAAGTACACCATGAACTTCAACAGGCCGAATTCACCATGAAAGTAAAAAACGTAGTTCTGGCACTATTATGGCAATGTAAAAAATGAAAAATAGAGTATAACGATTTTATCTCCAATATGATGGCTATTCTACTTGCTTAACAATCTACTGAGCATCCTATCAGTATTTATAAGCTTACAACCCAAGTGGTCAACCACAGGAGGGTCAAACCACCTCTAAATTTGGCAAATTACATTAGATGCCTCCATAACTAACAAAACGGAGGAACCCAATGAGCACCCTCTTTGGAAAACTTAAATAGAGTTGTCTTGAGCATAGTAGCTAGAGGGGGCGATGAAAAGCAAAACTCATGTGCTCAATTTGTCCACCACTGGCCTCCAATACCATAACCGCCAACTTGCCTTGCGTTTTTGTGCAATACTGGGTGCCAGAATGAGTGTCGAATCAAGTATCGGAACAAGTGTTGGATCAAGTGATGGACCAAGAAACATGGTGTGTTTTGCCCTGTAACAGCAAAAAAACATGAATTAACTCTTGGATACCATAAAATATGATAAATTAAACTTAATTGAATCACAAAACACGAATTATACATACCTCATGTCGATTGTATGATTTTACCATAAAATTCTTCAAAAAGCTCCTTTGAAAGATTAAAAACACATATATATATATAGAAAAAAGTGTATAATAACGTCATGGAGATGATCATATCTCGGGCTCAACATACCCCCACACCGACGATATTGCAGGTCCCACTGCAAACAAAAAAAAGTCATCCCTCGAAACTAGGCTTGCTGAGGAGGGTTGGCTTTAGAAGCCTCTCCTTCTTGTTGTCTAGGCTTAGCCTTGTTCCTCTTATGTTGCTTTAATTGTTCTCTTAAGATACTATTAGATTGGGTCATCCCATCGACCAACCGCTGAAGGGAGTTAACTTTTGCCTAAAGGACTGCATTGTCATGATGAAGGTGTGCATCTATTGTCTTCCTCTCTTATAATTATTGTAGAAGATGATGGTTTTCCTTTTATAGCTCCTCTATAGCTGGGGTAGAATCAATGATCTCCGAGGAAGGCTTAGGTTCTTTGAGAGATGTGGTCAATTTATCAAATTTAGGATCAAGAGTGGGCATGGGTGAAGTAGGTGTGATGGGAGATCGGAAAGGTGAGGTAGCTTCTGATTTTATTTTCCTTAGTGGCTCTAATCCATCCATAGATACTTCTCTAGGTTTCTTATGAGGGCTCTCAAGGTCGGAGGATACTTGGATAGGATCTAAAGTAGGTGGAGGCTTGTCATAAGGCTTGATTCTGATGTTATGGGTACTCTTCCAAAAAGGTCCCTTACCAAATCGGTTGGCTCCTCTCTTGTTTGTGGGAATGATGGGAAAGTCTTGTTGCATTACTTCTTGGGGCTTCTTAGGTGTAGGATCAAGAGAAAATGAAGGCATTGGGGGGTCAACAATAGGCTTCTTTTGGTCTTTGTTCTTGGTCTTCTTCCCCAATGAAGAAGTAGGAATATCAACAAGCTTTTGGTATTGTTCCCACAAAGAGGGAGTTTGTGCAAGGGCGTTTGGAGTTTTTGGAGAGTAAGGCTTGTATGGAAAGATAGTTTTTAGGCTAAGTGGCTTTTTTCCGGTCTTAATTGTCAAGTGAGGATTTGCAAATTGGTAGATAAAGGCATCCCAACTTTTCCCCTGCTTCTCTAGTTCGATAAGAACAAGGGGTTTGATCAAACCATGATGGAAGAGACTATTGTGGGGGTTGGTCACATTTTTCCTCACTTGAGAGGACATTTTCTCCAAGCTTTTGAGAAAATAAAAAGGGAAGTTTAAAGGTTTATTGAACAGAAAATGAGCCAGCAATCTAAAGTGACAAGCTTTGAAGGTGGAGTATCTACTTTCACATGTAATTAACCATGTGATGACGATAAGGGGATTGACCAATTCTGGTTTTATCCACTCCCTAGCATACCCTTTCCCTCCTGAAAATGATCTCGAATTTGGGCTTAAACACCCTGTTGTAACTTGAGCACGACAATTGGTGATTCTTGAACCACCTATCTCTCATTCTTGGAAGTTTTGTTGCAGTAGCAATTGACTTTTCTGTGAATGAAAAATTGAGAGACCCTACATGTGCTATCCTACCATCCAAGCCAACTACAAATTTCATAGAAATACTGTCATCATGGCCTTGCAAACTCGACAGAAATGGACCCCAACCAGCATGAAAGAACACTTCCCTACACTGTGTGAATTCTGGAATGGAAAACAATTCTACATAGGAGGAGGGTTCGTATTGCTTGGGCATTATGACAGGGTTTGAATTCACCAAGAAAGGAAGAAATCGAGCCAGACAGAGACATGACTTTGGCATGGTCTGAGTGCAATTGGAACAAAGGGAAAACTTTACCAAGCAAGGGTGAAAACATGCCAAGAAATGGCACGAGTTTAACACAGTTTGAGTGTGATTAGAACAGAGGGTGAATTCGACAGAGGTTGGGCGTGATTCCTTAACACAGGGAAGAGAAAATGGCAAGGGAAAATGAAACAATAGAGTGCCCAACCCAATTTTGGATGCTCTTATGGTGGAGAATGTTGCCCACATGTGCACGTGAGCTACCATGTGTGGGAGATTCGAATTTGATGGCAAGCTTGGGAGCAATGGAGTGGTGCATACTTAGATCAATGTCCAAGTCTTTTGAATTGGACATTTGATCATAACCATATGGGGCATCTTTTAATCAATGCATGTAACAGATTTAATTAAATGTAATTGAATTCTAGTTCCCTAGAATCTAGGACAGTTACTGGTATGCAATGCAATGGAACTTCAAATGACACTTTAAACAACATTGCATCCGACACCTCATCCAACACATCATCCGGCATCTCATCTGGTACTTCATCCAGTACCCCTATGTTAAGTGCATTTTTCGCCTCTTTTAATGGACAACCTGCAATTTTGAAGTGTTTTTGACAGCCATAGTGATTAATGAGTAGAGGCAGAGTGCTCCATGCTCACTCATTCTTCTTGCATACGACATATAATGTCAAAACCTATAATGAACGGGTTATAGCAAATGTCAAAACCTATAATAAACGGGTTGTAATGAACAATAAACTGATAAAGAGTGGTTTGTTAAGCATGGGTTTAGTAATGTATAGCACACAAGAGTGAAGCATTTAAAAATAACATGACTATCAATGTAATAACCTGTATCATGGTAATAATACAAAAATTCTTGCAAAGTCTCCTTTCTCTAGGCAATGATCATTTGTTAGCTAATGAACTCCTTCCCCACACCTAAGTATTGTGACACCTCATAATCAAAAGTATAGAAAACTAGTCAGTATCCCCCAATAGCTAACGATTTACAGTATGTCAAGTGTAAAGATGAAATTTCAGAGATTGGTTCGACGAGACAGTTAGGAGATGGCCCCACCTATAGGATAAGAGATCCTATATATAGATAACAAGAGGTAGGCAATAGAGTTTCAAGATAGCCTTAGAGTCATTTCCCAATGGAAAATTGATGAGATTCATTAACCTTATCTTAACCACACATACTCCATGTCATCTTTGTCTGCAAGTAATGTCGTACATCAAGACAAGTTTAGATTTAGTATTTATTTTTGTCACATCATCATCCTCACTAAGTAGAATGCCCCACTGCCAGCAAGACTGTTCAGTACTCCAATGGGTTTACCTAGTCATACCATAGGCCGGTACCCGCTGCCAGCAGACCTGTTCAGTATCTCGGTAGATTATCCTCTTAAACCCTCAGAGACTAGACCTCCATCCTTTAAGATTTTAGTATAAGACTTCTTATGCAAGAAGATGGAGGAACAACTCTGAAACGACTTTTTTTTTTTTTTTTTTCNTTTTTTTTTTTTTTTTTTTCACTTGGGATGGTATTTATGTTAGAGGATGACTTTCCATTATATTGTTTAGTGGTTTTCCTTATGTAAGGGGTACTTAAGAAGACGTGGCCTATCTAAAGACATGATATAATCAATCTATTTAGTGTGTAGTGGATGGTGCCATGGAGAAAGAACAAAAAGTTATCTCTAGGCTCAACTCATTGTCTTCTTTTGTAATTATGATGATGTTTCCATGACTAACTGCTAATGAGACCTCCCTGTTACTCTTTGATAAAGATACTTGACTTACTTACTCAGGTTTCTTAGAAGAATTGTACGAGAGACCTCTAGGCTTGATAGTTATGGTATCACTTCCTTATATAGTGGTGAAGAGTTTCAAGAGTAGTTTCTTTAGAATGCCTTAAAAATGATAATTTTGCAAAAACATGGATAATTACAGTAAGTCACTATTCATTTGATGCTATAGCATACAAAAGATTCAAGTATAACAATGTTTTGATGAAAGAACCTTGAAACAATGTACTCTTGGTGAAATAATTACTTATAAAATTATCTAGAATTGCCTTATTAACAAAATAAAAAACTATTTACATATATACAGTGGGAAACTCGGAAAAAATTTCAAGAACAAGGGGGAACTTCCCCATCTACTGAGGCCAGTGCCTTGTCAGCTGTCATGACCTGTAGAAAATATTCACTGGAAATGGGCTTATGATAAAACTTAAGTCGATGTCCATTTACCACAAAGGAGACATGTCCATCATCAATTGTTTTAATTTTTACAGCTGCATTTTCATATACAGTGTCTACCTCATAAGGGCCCAACCAATGGGTGGTAAGTTTTCCTTTGAAGTTTTTGAACCGGGAATCAAACAAAAAGGTCCAATCACCAGGCTGGAAGTGTTTCTTTTTAATAAACTTGTCATGCCACTTGCTCCTCTGGTTTTGGACTAATATTGTTCGTTGGATGGAATCTTGCCTGATTTCATCCAATTCATTCATTTGTAGGGGTTGTTTCTTATGAGCCTCATCTAGGTTCAATCCTAATTCTGCGGCAATACGGAAGGTCCTTACATGGAATTCTATTGGTAAAAGTACTTGTTTCCCGTACACTAGCTCATAAGGGGTATGCCCAGTGTTATTTCTCTAGGTAGTTCGTTATGCCCACAAAGCCTCTGGGAGCTTATCATCCCAATCTTGGTGATGTAACTGAACAGTATTGGTCAATATGGCTTCGAGAAATATTTTTGCGGGTGGTATGGAGAAGATTTACAATGGATTCTACCTGACCATTGGTTTGCGAGTGGTATGGAGAAGATTTACAATGTTTAATCCCGTATTTCTCTATTAGCTCTTTCATCATCTTGGAAGTGAATTGAGTGCCTTGGTCAGTAACAATTTCACGAGGGACACCGAAGCGGGTAAAGATGTCTTCATAGATAAATTCAACAACTGACTTTTATGTGTCCCTGAATAGGGATTTTGCCTCTACCCATTTGGTGACATAGTCTGTACAAACCAAGATATAATTATTCCTCCGAGACATGGGTGAAATTGGTCCTACAAATTTGAGGGCGCCTTTTTTGAAGGGTTTTACCATAACTTGGGCCTGCAAAGGCATTTCGTCAGATGATGTAGGTCTACCTATCCTTTGGAAACTATCACAACTTCTCACATGCTTGGTAGCATCTTTGAAAATGCTAGGCCAATAGTAACCTGAATGTAATACCTTATGTGCAGTGTGTTTGTCAGAGAAATGGCCACCACATGGTCCATCATGAAAACTTCGTAGTATTTCAGGGACCTCGTCCTCTCAGACACATCTACGAATAATCAAATCAAGACCTGTGAAAAAAAGATCATGACCAACCCAAGAGTAAAAATCACTATGTGTAATAAGTTTCCTCTTTTCATGAGGTGACAAATGAGACGATAACTTCCTAGTAGCCAAATAGTTTTCGATATCCACAAACCATGGGGTATTGACAGAAAGGGAAAAGAGATTGTCATCTAGGAAACTATCATCTACAGGGATGTTATCATCCTCATTCTTTATTTGGGAAAGAAAGTCAACTACTACATTATCCTTTCCAGGTCGGTCAAGCACAATAATATTAAATTCTTGTAATCACAAGAGCCACCTAGTCACTCAGCCATTAGTTATAGGTTTATTCATGAGGAACCTAATGGCAGAATGATCAGTGTGTAAAATTACTTCATAACCTATAATGTAATTACGAAATTTGTTAATAGCATGGACAGCTGCCAAGAAATATTTCTCGGTGACTGTGTAGATCAACTCAGGAGGGGACAAGTTCTTGCTTATAAAATAAATGGCATAGGACGGTTAGTCTTCTTTCTACCCTAATACCCCTCCTATTGCGATGTCGGAGGCATCAATGGATATATGAAATGGGAGAGTCCAATTAGGCCCTCTAAGAATTGGTACCACAGATAGCTTAGCTTTCAGGGTTTCAAAGGAAGTTTGACAATTCTTAGTCCAAACCAAATCAACATCTTTTTATCAATAATCCAAACATAGGTACAATAATCTTTGTAAAATTTTCAATAAACTGTTGGTAATATCTGGCATGTCCAAGAAAGCTTCTCACCTCTTTCTGAGTCTTGGGGGGTGGGAGTCTAATAATGACCTCAATCTTTGCAGGATCGACTTTTATTCCTTCAGATGAAACATGATTTCCTAGAAACACTACTTCAGCTAGCAACATTTTGCATTTTTCATGACTTAGGGATAGGTTCATTTCCTGGCATTTGATGAGGAATTTTTCTAAGTTGTCTAAGGATTCCAGGTAAGTGTTGCCATAAACTGTGAAGTCATCCATGTATACCTCCACACAATCATGAATAAGATCGACAAATATCCCTAAGACTGCTCGTTGAAATGTGGCAGGAGTGTTACACAGTCCAAATGGTAAGACCTTATAGGCATAGGTACCCCAAGGACAAGTAAAGGTAGTCTTGTCCTGATCCTCGGGTGCTATAAGAATCTATTTGTACCCATTGTACCCATCTCGAAATGGGAAATACTTCTTTCTAGACAAGGTCTCTAGAACTTGGTCAATGAAAGGAAGAGGAAAGTAGTCTTTTAGAGTGGCTTTATTGAGTTCCCGGAAATCAACACAAATTCTCCATTTCCCGGTCACTTTCTTTGGAACCATTACTAGCGGGGATACCCACTTACTGTTGGAGATGGGATATATAAATATGACATTTAACAACTTTTTGATTTCCTCCTTGACTATGTCTTTGAGTGATGGGTTCATCCTTCTCTGTGGTTTCCTAACAGGTGTTACTTCCCCCTGGGTGTATATATGATGGATGCATGTCTCAGGGTGTATACCCTTCATGTCAGTGTATTCCTAGGAAAATGCTCCTGATTGTTCTTTAAGGATATCTACTAATTGTTTATGTTGGTTTGTATCTAGCCCAGAGTTTATATGTAAAAATTTCTCTAGACTAATCTCATAGGGCATAGTATAAGACATGGAAGACTCATCTATTTCAAAAATAAAAGATGTCGAAGAAAAAATGGATGGATCTAAGTGTTCTTGAAATTCTTCCCCAAACATGTACTCAAATTGGGGAAAAGACTGTGGAAAATTCACACATGTAATAGTAGAAATGAATTGGTTTAGCACATTTTCTGGTGTATGCTCCTAAAGTGCCCTTGCATGGTCACTTGGCAATACGGGTTCTTCCCAGCCTTCATTCTCGTATGGACATTCAAGACACCATATATTCTTCATAATAGGTTGAGTTGGAGGGTAAATGGTGAGATTTTGGATAGAGAAACCATTTGAGATGGTTGTTTCTCCTTCTCTACAACCAATAAATGCATTGGTTGTGGCTAGCCAAAGTCTTCCCAAAATAACGGGGTGGCCTCGGGCAGGATCCTTTGAATGAATAACAAGAAAATATACAGGGTACTCCCATGAGGCTAAAGTAACCATGAAATCATCTAAAATCCCTTCAGGTGTAACCTTAGTCTTACCTGCTAATTCCAAAATGGTTGGGGTAGGCCGAAGAAGAGGTTGTAACTATAATCATTCCAAGGTAGTAGGAATCATAACATTGATGGATGCCCCTAGGTCTATGAGAGTGTTTCTGATGGAGACCTCCTTAATGGTTATAGTCACTACGAGATTTCCTGGATTCCCATACTTTGCTAGCTTTGGCTTCTCTGATATGTACTCAAAGAGTCCTCATACCAAATGTACTGTAGGGGGGTCCTTTTGCTTCCTACCTAGCTTCTTAATACACAATTATTTGAATACATTACTATAGATTGGAATGTATTTAATGGCTTGAAGAAGGGGAATGTTGACACAAATATTTTTCAATTCATTCAAAATATCAAATTTCGGTCGGGTGGTAGGTTTCTCAATCACCAGTCAGTCTGGATAAGGAGGGACCTTCGTAGTTTGTGAAGGTTCATTTTGGGGAATCTTGAGTTCTTGATTCTTTGGGATAATAACATCTTCCCACCTAGTGTCATCCATGGGTTTTTGGGTGGTTTATTCTTCTTCTTATTCCTGGATGACTACTGAAGGTCTCTTCCTATCTAGAACTTTTCCCAATCTTAGTTGCATTTCCTGTAATGGAACATGAGTAATGACATATGTCGGGAAGGCATGCATCTCAACATTGTTAAGAGGTTGAGGGGGCTTATTATTGGGATTCGGCACTGGATGTGCCAGTAATAGTGTTGGTCTCATGGAGCTTGCATTTTGAAATTGGAGTGGTTGTTGTTGTGGGATAGGAGGTAAAGGTGGTGGAAAAAGACCTGGCAGAATCTACGGAGTGTTTGATGAGAACTGAGGATAAGGTTGGTTTTACATAGGGATAGGTGGAGCTTGAGGGTTTCCCTGGTTGTGTCCTCCCCTCCATCCTTGAATCCAAGGATGTTGGTACTAAGTAGACCAGTTTTTCCGACCTAGTGATTTCCACTGTTGTTGTTGATAATAGGGTGGAACTTGAGACTATAGATCCGGGTATGTGGGTTGATTCCTAGGCTTCCATGGCCTCCTAGGTGCATAATAATACTCCCCAGGATCTCCACTCCTATAGATGGCTAATAAACTAAGAAATGATGGACATTTCTCAGTCACATGGTCTTCTATACAGAAGCCACAAACTGAAATGTTATCTAATGGGCATTCCCTTGAGGAATGCTTCCTCTTGCATCTTGGGCAATATATGCTCATTGTTGCATTTTACTCCTCTTGTTTCTTTTTGAGTTTAAGGGTATCCAACTGGGAACCTATTGTGCTTAGGATGTCTATCCTGAAGTTTTCTAAAAGGTTCCCTATCTCTACTCTCATAATACCACCTGAACTAACTGGTTTTAAGCTTCTCTTGTAAGGGTCCCAAACATTCTTTCCCATTTTGGCTCTACTCCTTGAGTAGTTTTTACACATTTCACATATTTCAGCAAATGGTTTATGAGAAATATCACCTGATTCCATTAGGTTAAGCATCTCTAAATATTCTTTTGAAATTCCCTTAAGGAAAAGAGCCCTAGTTGTATCCTCTAGGAGGTCATGGTATTTTGACTTATGGGAGATATAACCAAATATTTCCATATAGTCTTCAAGGGTCTCGTCTTCTAATTGTTTGACTTTAAAGATGTCATTACAAGACTCTTTGGTCTTGCAGTAGTCTTGGTACTTATTGAGAAATATGTCTTTCATGGCTTCCCAAGACCTAATACTGGATTCTCCCAACCCCATGAACCATCTTAGTGCAGAGTCTTTGAGGGTGGCAGGAACGAGTTTTAATTTTTGGGCATCTTGCAAATAGTTGTAGCTCCTACATAAGATGTCAAATTCAAATAGGAAGGTGTCTATATCTTCACTATTTTTACCATAAAAGGTAGGCAGTGCTGATAGAGGAATGTTCCTCATGTTGACATTTGGAGTGGTGTCTAAAATCGGAAACCCGAAGGTAGTTTCGGTTTGGTTTCCAGTTTCTTCTTCCTCTCCATGTTTTACATTGTTATGGCCCTCCTGATCATCCATAATGTCTTGGTTTCCAAAAAGAGAGTACTTAAGTGGTTTTATCTTTGAAGAGAATAAGGTTTCCCTTTGATGAAAAGGTATTCCTACTGATTGGATGTCTGGGACTCTATTTGAGTTGGTTGATATTATTGGTGCCAAATTTTCTGTGTTAATCTGAGAGATAATTACATTGGTTGAGCTACCAAACAAAAGATTCACCTGTTCAGGGTCTATGATGTCCTTAAAATTAGAGTCCCCTGGTAGTGGTGTAAAAGAAAAGGTTGTATTGTTTGGTTATGTCAAAGACTAGAGTGGTCTTGCCTCCTATCCTAATATGATTGATGCTTCAATTTATTTTTCTATAGTGCTCCTTGTGTTAGTCCCTTCAGAGATTATTTTAGCTCTTTGAGTTGAGCTAGCTTTTGTTTTTCGGTATTGGTCTACGGATTTTAAAAGTGGAACGTTCCTTCCCCCAAAGAGATCGGAAGGAACCTTGGTTGAAAGGTCCGATTTTGATTTAATGTATCTACCTTGTGGGTCTCTAGGCCTATTTGTGAAAGAAAGCAAAAAAAAAAAGAAAAAGCTAGCATTTGGTTTCTAGGTCTATTCATGAAAGTAAAGAGAAAAAAAAAAGAAAAACTACCATTGGGTTTGGGGGAACCTGCTACAGAAGATGTGCAGGTTCTTACCTCTCATCGTAAAGTTCCCCCACCACCAAGCTAATGCTAAGGTATAATGATGATCTATTTCCTAACTAATTCTTACCTTGAGACAACTCCCCGGCAATGGCACCAAAATGTTAGGTTTTTTATATGTACTAAAAAAGGCACTAAACTACCCTCAATTAAATTGTCAATCTAGGGTAAGTAAACTTAGAGTTGTAGCAAAATATATGCCAAAGGTATAAGGTTGGTAGGAGTCTAGAATAACTAAGGGAAGAAGCTATCTAGGGCTAATCTAATCAAGCAAACCTATCTAATGAACAAAGCCTATTAAACAAATTGAAACTAGGTAACCTAAGTACTTTTGGGCCAAGGACTGATGGATAGTTACTAAGAAAGCAAGTAAAAACCCTATTCAAAGAAAACTAGTTCATGACAATAAGCAAAGGTAAACTACTAAGCATACTAAGAAAATGATGAAAGAAAACTACTTTTAACTTGCCAACCTACATTCAATGAGAAACTACCCTATGAAATCAAATTAATAAGCAATTAAGCAAAAACACCTATCTAACCTATTAAAGAAAATATACAAGCAATCAAAAGCATAAAGCAAAAGACAAGTAAGCAAAGACTTCTCATGGAACAACTACCTAGCCTAAGATGCAAGTGAACTAAATGCCTAATGCAAAACTATTTCTCTTGCGTGAAAGGAAATTTAAATGCTTAATGCAATGCATGAAAGGAAATCTATCTTATTGAAAGCAAGAAATACTATCAACTAAACTTACAAAAACAATAAACTATCTATTCTAATATACGAAAGCAAGAAACTATCTTTAATCTCTGAAACACTCAAATGTAATGCTGGTGCTTGAGTGAATGCCTATGTCTATGTCTATTCTAACCATTCAAACTACACTATTGTCTATTCTAACCATTCAAACTAAGATAAAAAAAATAGTTAAAAACATAAATTTAAAGCATGATATTAAAACGTAAATTGTCGATCTAATTTAACCAACAACTAATTAAATGAAATATATATAAACTGAAGTAAGAAAGCTATGATTAGAAACTAAAACTAATTTTATCTATCCATCAAAGATCCCTCTCAAATGAAACCCAAATTAAAACTATGTTCTCTCTAATTAAAATTCTATTTTAAAGTTATTTATAAAATTATAAAAGAAAGCATAATTTAACATCTAAATGCACATGAGGGTTAGTAAAGAGACTTGCAAGTCTATTCCTATCCTACAAAACGAATTCATGCTAACATAATCCATCACACTAAACTACAAAAGAACAATAAACAATTAAACCACAACTAGCTAATTAAAACATAAAACATGAATGTACAAGAAATAAAAGACAATTTAAATTATGAAATGTATAAACAACCCACTAAACATCACAAGACTGCTGGTGCCCCCCCCAACAAGTCATGGCTACCCTCTACAAGTACACCACGAACTTCAGCAGGCTGAATTCACCATGAAAGTCAAAAACGTAGTTCTGGCACTATTCTGGCAATGTAAAAAATGAAAAACGGAGTATAACGAGTTTATCTCCAATCTAATGGATATTCTACTTTCTTAACAATCTACTGAGAATCCTATCAGTATTTGTAATCTTACAACTAAGGTGGTCGACCACAGGAGGGTCAAACCACCTCTAAATTCAGCAAATAACATTAAATGCCTCCATAACTAACAAAATCGAGGAACCCAATGAGCACCCTCTTTGGACAACTGAAATCAAGTTGTCTTAAGCTTAGTAGCTGGAGGGGGTGATGACAAACAAAACCCATGTGCTCGATTTGTCCACCGCTAGCTGTCAATACCATAACCACCAACTTGCCTTGCGTTTTTGTGCAATACTGGGTGTCGGAACGAGTGTCGAATCAAGTACCGAAACAAGTGCTGGATCAAGTACCAGAACAAGTGTCGAACCAAGAAACATGGTTCTTTTTTCCCTGTAACAGCAAAAAAACATGAATTAACTCTTGGAAACCATAAAATATGATAAATTAAACTTGATTGAATCAAAAAACATGAATTATACGTACCTCAGGCCGATTGTATCATTTTACCATAAAATTCTTCAAAAGGATCCCTTGAAAGATAAAAAATGCATATATACATATAGCAAAAAGTGCATAATAACATCATGAAGATGATCATATCTTAGGCTCAATAGTTCATCTCTTCCCTACAGCTACGGAAGAATATGTGCAAAGGATGCAAGCTATATGCAATCCTAGAGTTGAATGACAAGGGCATGGCAAAAGGATTAGAAAACCTTCCGGTAGTATGAGATTTTGCGGATGTGTTCCCAGAAGAATTACCACATTTTCCTCCCAAAAGAGAGTTGGAATTTACCATTGAATTAAAACCTAGAACTGAGCCGATAGCAAGAACACCTTATCAAATGTCAATGCCTAAGTTACAAGAGTTGAAAATGAAACTGAAGGAGTTGTTGGACCAAGGACTTGTACATCCAAGTGTGTCACCTTGGGATGCACCTTTTATTTTCATGCAAAAGAAGGATGGGTCGTGCAGACTCTGCATTGACTACCATCAATTGAACAAGGCAATGATCAAGAACTAGTATTCATTGCCAAAAATATATGATTTTTTTGGTCAAATGAAAGGCACGATAATGTTTTCGAAGATCGACTTGAGATCAGGATATCACTAGTTATGGATCAATGAGGAAGACATTCCCAAGACCACATTCAAGATGAGGTTTGGGAATTACGAATTTACCGTTCTACCATTTGGACTAAAAAATGCCCTAGGGGTATTCATGAGCTTAATGAATGGGGTGTTCCATGAATACTTGTAAAAGTTTGTTCAAGTATTCACTGACAACATTATGATATATTCTTGGATGATAGAATAACATGATCAACATTTTCTCTTGGTACTACAGTGTTTATGACAGAACAAATTAAACTATCGAAATGCTCTTTTTATCAATTGAGGATTCATTATTTAGGGAATGTTATCTTCGAAGAAGGTATAATTGTGGATCTAGTGAAGGTAGAGGATATTATGGAATGACCTGTGTCGACAAATGTACCAGAAGTATGTAGCTTCATGGGTTTAGCTGGATATTATTCACAGTTCATTGAAGGTTTTTCGAAGATAGAAAATCCGATCACGGAATTGCAGAAGAAAAACAAGAAGTTTGTATGGACCAAGAAATGCACGAAATAATTTCGAAGGATCAAGGAGATGTTGAAGACAACGTCGATACTAAAAGTGCCCTCCATTGATGAGGACTTCTTGGTATGCACAGACGCATCCAAGGAAGGCTCAGGTGGAGTCTTGATGCAAGATTGTCAACTAATTACTTACATCTCAAGGAAGTTACAAAAGAATGAAGAGAACTAAGAGACACACAATTTAGAGTTGTTGGCCATTGTCTATGCCTTGAGAGTGTGGAGGAACTACCTGATTGGACAAAATTTTGAACTAAAAAAAGACCATTGTGGTTTGCAGCACATTTTTACGCAAAGTGACTTGAACGTGCGACAAAGGCGGTGGTCAGAACTACTTGGCGAGTACGGTTTTGAGATTACCTACATATAAGGAACAATGAACAGAGTGGCAGATGCATTGAGTCGGAGACCATGCATATTTTTGGTGATACCTCTCCATATGACTATTCGTGAAAATATTATAACTATACAACGCAACGATGACTGGTATAAATTGGTTAAGGAAATTTTTGGACAAGACACCATGTTAGTACCAAAATTTGAGGGATTTACGATGGAAAACAATGGATTAATGAGGTATAATAACTGGATTTATGTACCGACTAATGACAAGTTGAGAAGTTTGACCTTAAACTAAGCTCATAGAGAAATGTACATGGCTAATCCAGTAATCGCAAAGATGAGGGAAAAACTTAAATCCTTATTCTTCTGGAAAGAAATGAAGGCAGACATAGTCAACTACGTGGTGAGATGAATAGAATGTCAGCAAGTGAAGGATGAACATAGACATCCGACAAGATTTATACAACCACATTCTTTTTTGGAATCGAAATGGGGGGTCATTTCGATGGACTTCGTTGTGGGATTGTCGCTGACAGAAATGAGACATGACTCGATTTTCATGGTAATTGACACTCCGATGAAGAGTGCACATTTTATCCCCATGCATACGACGTATTAGGTGCCATAAATAGATAGATTTTTTATCAATGATATTGTGATATTACATGGCCTACCTAAGAGGATCATATACGATCAAGGATCGATGTTTTATAGGACAATTTTGTACTAGTTTCCAAGAGGCCTTGGGAACCCAACTTAAATTTAGTACCATGTATCACCTAGAGACAGATGGGTTGATAGAAAGAACGAACCAAATATTGGAAGATATTTTTCATATGTACATGATGGACCAACACAAGTGTTGGGAAAAGTTCTTGCCATTGGTAGATTTTGCATACAACAACAGCTATCAAAGCACCATAAATATGGTGCCATTCGAGTTTCTTTATGGGAGACCATGTCAGAATCCTTTCAGTTGGGATCGAATTGAGGATAGGGTCTTGGTAGGACCATAAGTGATATAAGAAATGGAATAACAAATTCAAATGATAAGACAAAGGATTAAAGAAGCACAAGGTAGACAAATTTTTTATGTCAATGTGAATCACGTTGACAATAGTTATGAAGTTGGTGATCGAGTTTTCTTGTGGGTGAAACTGCACAAGATTTCGATCAAGCTTGGAAAGGGTGATAAAATCTATCCTTGGTTTTTGGGACATTTCAAAGTTGTGGAAAATAAAGGTTATGTGGCCTATCGACTAGCCTTTCCTGATTCTTTGAGGCGTATGCACGATGTTTTTCATGTATATGTTTTGGGACATTATGTTAGTGACACTACACATGTGATTGACATGAGTTCCTTGCAGGTCTCAAATGATGGTGTGCTCATGGCAGATCCAATCAAAATTATGGACCATTGGATTCGACAGATATGGAATTGAACAATCTATCAGTTCAAGGTCCAGTGGGATAATTATAGTACAAACTCAGCTACCTCGAAAGAGACATATGATATGTGCCAACAGTTTCCATTTTTCTTTGATAGCTAGACATTTAGATCTTTTTAGATGCTTTATTTACTGCATATATATACTGTGAAACTTCAGGACGAAGTTTAAACGAAGAGGGGGTGTATGTAACATCCCTCTCTTGCACACACATGATTTGACTTATTCTTTGAGGACACTTGCGTGCAAGTGATATAGTTTTAGTATATGGCTGTTTGTTCGATGATGGATTCATATGATGATGTTGATGATTATGATGTTATGTTATTTGATATCTATATATTAACAGATGCTATTGAAGAGTTTCCTCTCAATGTGCAGGACACTTGATAGATGAGGATTCCACTGCAATCAATGGACCTCTTTGGACTTCGGATCAAGTTAGGTAGTGGACTGTATTGGTTTTGGTATTTTTATTTTATGCATATGTGACATATGATTGGGTATATTATAATGTTGTTTATGGATCATTGACAATGTTTCATTGGTGGATGCAGGATGACGATTTCTTTCTAATCAGACTCACATAAGGAGTAAAGGGGCAATGCACAACAACCAAATATTGAGGGAGAGGTTTCACAGTAGCCCTTCCACAGCCTACTAGCACTCCCGTTGTGGCTCGAATTGTAGGTTAACAATTACCTAATTCGAGAGATACACGATGACATGAGGGAATACTGAGACAGACTCTCAAGAAGACTCTAAGGGGCACGCAATAAGGCAGACTCCTTATTCCTTAGATGCCCTTAGTCTCCCACAAGTTTGCCTGAATGGAGTATTGACTCCAAGGGTTGGAAAACTACCAAAACCAGTCAAAGGCGAGTGGCATCCTTGTAGCATGTAGTGCATCCTGAATGGAACGTCACATAATTAAAAGTGAGTCAAAGACAAGTGGCAGGCTTGGAGCATAGAGTGCATCTTGAAGGGCATGTCGTGGGTTAAAGAAAAAAAATGTGTCAATGAATCTAGGTGGCCTAGAAAACTTGAGAGAATGTTAAACCTTGAAACCTTGAACGCCCACTGAATTAATTAATTGATTGATTAATTAACTAAAGAATGAATTTTTTAAAGCATAATCCATAAGGGTCTAGGCGTTCACAAATAAACATCTAACTAATCCTAATTCTAAGTGAGTGAGAAGACTAAAAACTAAAAAATTTAAATTAAATTATGAGGGGATGAAATAAATCAAATTAAGAAAAAATGAAAATAAAAATAAATCCTAAGGAATTATTAATACACTTGTACAAGTAAATACTAAATTATAATTTTAGTTGAGAAAAGAATAAAGCATAAATGTGTAAGCATAGAAAGGTATCTAGTCTAGTCTAACTAAAGAAATTTCCTAAATTAAACCCCACTAAGTTTTATAAAGGCTTCAGTCATTAGGATGGAAATAGAGGGAATAAAGGGACTGCTAGGAGTAATTTTAGGAAGGCTTTTAAGATGGGTGAGGGAAATTAACATTTAATTAAATTAAATGGTGTACTTATTGGTGCAACTAAGGGAATGGGTGACAAGTGTACTGTGGGAATAATTCTAAATTAATTATTTAAAAATTGAATTAAATGCGCAAGAGGAATGTATCATGAAGAAAACTCTTATAAAGAAAATGGTAAAGAGGAAAAATGGATGACATGGGTTATTGGTAAATTTAAGCTACTGGAATTTCCTTGACTGGTTTTACTTGTGAAAGTTTAGATACCTAGCTTGAGAAAGAGAGTGGTATCTCTAACTTGTGAGGTGAGCTGGGAACTGGAGTTTTCTGGTTGTGTTTGTCCGTGGCCCCTTTTCGGCTAGGGGGAGGTAAGAGGGGAGAATACTACCCCTAGCATTGGCTGGGAGGTACCGGTGAAGTATTCACAGTTAGCAAGATCGAAGCTGGATGGAGCACAAGTGCGGAAGAATGTATTCGACTCCTCACCTTCGGTTACGGTACTCTTGAATTTTATAATTAGAAAAATGATCATTTGTATTGAGCTTTTAGAATTCACCAACTGTGATAAAAATTTGTTGTATAGATTCCTGAGAGCGATATTAGTTCATTATTTTCATGTCATTCATTGAGGCTTAGTTAGTATGAGGATTATTTTTATGTTTGTGTCTCTTTTTTAGTTATGAAACCTCAACGATATTTCCCTTCGTTTTCTTGCGATTTCTTTTTATTATCATTTGACTCCTTATATTCTCCCCTGTGCTCAATTTACAAATGCATCCTTTGCATTTGATGGATTTATTTCTCAATGATATTACCTTTATTACCCTCAGTGAAATTTCGATGGGACTCCACCCTCTACCTTTTCCTTACAGATCGTTGTGTTTTTCATTACCCTCTCGAAATTCTTGAGTAAACTAAAACCTAGCAAATTCCTTTAAGATCTCTGTGTTGACAGACATCATTCTGCGATTTTATGAGTATCATGAATCCTTGCGAGTTTCCTTTTCCATATCTCCATGTTGAGCATGATTATCTATGATTGTATGGATACAATAACCCAGTGATATCTACCTTCCATATCTTTGTTTATTGGCATGTATACTCTGTGAATTTAACCCTCTTGATGCAGACTCCCTATCCCTCTTAACGGCTGCACGACCTCCCGGTCAGGATATTCTGGTTCCAAACTAGAACCCTTCAAATGAACACACAGGTCCCCCACAAATGCTCAGTTGACTTTTCCAAGCACCAAGAGTGAGCTCCCATAGTACATGACCAAGAGCTGTGACCGCACCCTTATCCTTCCTCCCTTTCGTGAATCGCGATTCAAGAATCCCTGGTTGCCAAAATCCTTAAATGTCTTGGCATTCAATCAACGACTCACAATAATCCCTAGGATCTACGGTCCATGTCCAGCCTCGCTATTTCACGATTTCACGATTCAGGGTTTGGAAGATAAGGACGTCTGTCCTTCCAACTTGAGATACCTGAAATCGTGATGTGGGCCAATGGTCCAGATATTCCTGTGATCGATGGTTCAGGTCAAATTGCGATCTTGCGACTCAGGGTTTTGAAGTGCAAAGAACTCCACCTCCCAGCTCGTGATACTCGAGTTCGCAAAATGGACCGACCTTGCTATTTTAGGATCTCGCGACTCAGGGTTTTGAAGTGCAAAGAACTCCGCCTCCTAGCTTGCGATACCTGAGTTTGTGAAATGGACCGATGGTCCAGATCTATCTTAGATCGATGGTCACTATTCCTCCTAAGCTTTGGATGTCAAGAAACCCTCGCCGCTAACCTCCTCGTAGCTCCACCTTATCCAACGACTTGCGGTGTTTCGACATTTCTCCTCGAGGACTCTCCACCGTTCGTTCAGGTCTTTGAGATATCCCCTCCTAGATCTATGCAGTGTTAAATCCTACACTCCTACCTCAAATTAGATGATCTGCAGGATTCTCCAACGTGATCCAATGCTTGACAACGTTCTTCCTCCTGAGGATTTACTCGCTCCAGACTTAGAAGATTTTCTAAGTCTTTGAAGACTCGATCTTCGCTTCTTCTAGGGAGTGAGTTCCTGGATCTCGATAACACTTTCAAAAGTGTTGTTCTTCCTGAGCTTTTACTCACTTTAGAATTAGAATATTTTCTAAGTCTTCGAAGACTCTGTCTTCACTTCTTCCAGGGAATGAGTTCCTCGATCTCGATAACACTTTTTGAAGTGTTATTCCTCCTGAGATTTTTCTGGTTCAGACTTCAATTTCCCTCGCACTCCTTGTGTCTGAGGGATTTCAATAAATCAGAGCCACGATATTTCTCATAGAGAAATTCCTCCTGATTTCCTTATCTTCCTGTCTAGCTCGATGCACACCTTGTAGAGCTCCCAATGAAGAGAAACAATTGAAACTAGAAAAACTCGCAGTTCCATCCACTTGTTCATGTAAACAAAAATGACAGAAAAACACACACAATCCACACACCATATATTTGGATCAATTTTTCCTTCTTTTATATTCACAAGTTCCCAATGGCTACATAATACATTCAAAATTACAGTAACTCAAAAACTATGATCTCCTACTTAACCCGCAGTTCTCTTTTACAACTATTTTCTCTCTGTATTGCATCTAACCCCAATTGGGCGTACAAACTTCTACCTAACTCAAAAATATTTATAGGGTTTCCCCTGGCTACTTGCCTACTCTAAAATTCATCCTATGCTATCTTAGTCCAGTCGCACTCCAGAGCTATAGTGAAAACTCCTTCTCTACTTACGATTTTCAAAACGTGCCTCAAAGGGTAAAATTCGACACTGGTTCAAGCTTGCCTCCAAAGGTAAATTATGGCATTGAGTGAAGGCAAATTTTGAAATCGGTTGTAACTGCCCATGTTGAAGTTCTAGAATAATTCTCACGTGTTCAGTGGTCCTGCCTCTTCACGCTTGCCAATGATGCTCCTGCATCATACTCCCCTTGACATAAATTCATGGACTCCTGTCCATGATCTCCTCTACTGAGTTTCCCTACTTCTGGATAGTAGATTCATTTTCCCAACTGGCATATTCTATTGGGCATCCCTTCCATTTGACCAGATACTCAAAATAATAAGTCTTCCTCCTGGTCTTCTTGCCAATCCTTTGATCCAAAATCTTCTCCATCTGTAGCTTCTCTGCCACAGGCATCTGCTTCTCCCACTGAATTTTTTCTTGAGCATATGACCCTTCTATGTCATCTTTCCTATACTAATACAGGTCTAAAACATTGAATATGGGAGAAATTCCCACACCATCTGGCAGCTCAATCTCATAGACGTTTGCATCAAACTTCCTCAAGATCTTATAGGGTCCTATCTTTTTCATCTTCAACTTGTTGTATGTTCCTCTAGGGAACCTTTCCTTCCTGAGATGTGATAAAACATAATCTCCCACTTCAAACTGAAGTTCCCTGCGATGTTGATCAACTCTGTGCTTGTATTTCTCCTTAGAACTCCGTAGTTGTTCTTTGATCCGACTATGGAGTTTCTTCATTTCAATAGCAAAATCCTCTGCTCCAGCTTCTGATCTCTCCCTGTTCCAAGTCTCTCAACTCCGACACTCTCCTGGGTTGCATTCCATAGAGTATTGGGAATGGGCTCCTTTCAGCGCTTCTATTTGGTGAGTCATTGTATTGAAATTATTCTTGTGGCGGAATTTGATCCCACTGGTTATGGTGTTCAGTAACCAGACTTCTCAATAAGTTCCCCAAACTTCTATTTGCCACCTCAGTCTACCCATCTGTCTGAGGGTGATAAGCTGAGTTGAAGGAAAAATCTGTCCCCATCTTCTTCCACAATGTCCTCCAAAAGTGACCAACAAATTTTGTGTCTCTGTCTGAGACAATGCTCTTGGGTAGACCGTGAAGTCTCACAACTTCTCTGAAAAACAGATTTGCAATATGTGTTGCATCACTGGTCTTCTGGCATGGGATGAAATGTGTCATATTTGAAAACCTATCCACCACCACAAATATGGAATCGAATCGCCTTTGTGTTCTTGGAAATCCCAACACGAAATCCATGCTTATTGCATCCCAAGGCCTCTCTGGTATTGGCAATGGTTGATACAATCCAGTGTTCTGTCTTTTCCCCTTTGCATGTTTGCAGATCCTACATCTGTTCAAAAATTTTATCACCTCTTTTCTCATACCTGGCCAATAGTATGAATTTCTCAACTGTGCAAATGTTTTATCATGGCCGAAATTTCCAGCCAATCCTCCACTATGCTTCTCCTTCAGAAGATTGTCCCTCATTGAGCATCTTGGTATGCACAATTGATTTCCTATGAACAATAATCCTTCTTGAATCATATGCTCTGTCCACTAACTTCTATCTGCCAGTACAAGGCTTGTACATGCTTCGTAGGCCTCCTTGAAATCTGTATCATCACAATACATATCCTTAAGGTGTTCAAACCCCAAGGTCTCCACCTGGAATTCTTGCAGAATTAAACATCTCCGGCTTAATGCATCAACAAATTTGTTAGCATTCCCAACAATATGTTTTATGACAAAAGTAAAATTTTCCATAAATTCAACCCATTTTGCATGCCTCTGATTCAGTTTTTCTTGTTGGGTTATGAATTGTAAAGCTTGGTTATCGTTGTACAAGACAAACTCTTGTAGGACAAGATAATGCCTCCATTTCTTCAATGCTTGAATTATGGCATAGACCTCTTTGTCATATGTGGAGTATTTCCTCTTAGTCTCATTCAGCTTCTCGCTGAAATAGGAAACAGGTATGTTATCCTGACTCAAAACTTCTCCTATTGCAATTCCTCTCGCATCACATCTCACCTAAAATGTCTTTTCAAAATTCGAAAAGACCAGAATTGGTCATTCTGTTATATTCTCCTTTAGTATATTGAAGCTCCTTTAGGCCTCCTCTGTCCATTTAAAAGACTTGTGCCGCTTCTTTACTGTATCCATCATGTGTTCACAAATCAAACTGAAGTCTCTAATGAACTTCCTATAGAAGCTTGCTAATCCATGGAAGCTCCTTACGTCGAACATGCTTCTTGGTGATGGCCATTCTCTGATCACTTTCACCTTCTCTGGATCCATCTTCAGTTCATTCGAAGAGATCATGAAACCCAAATAAATGAGTTATGTATTCATAAAAGAGGACTTCTTCAAATTGATCAACAACTTCTCCTGTTGTAGCCTCCTCATTACTAGCGTTAGGTGCCTCAAATGCTCCTCTTTAGTCATGCTAAGGATCAGTATATCATCCAGATATACAACCACAAAATTGCCAATGAAATCTTTCAGAATTTCATTCATCAAACTCATAAAAGTACTCAGGGCATTTGTTAATCCAAATGGCATAACCAACCACTCGTATATACCTTTGTTTGTCTTAAAGGTTGTTTTCCATTCATCACCTTCTCTCATTCTAATCTGGTGATATCCACTTTTCAGATCTATCTTAGAAAAGAAATTTGCTCCACTTAAGCAATCCATTAAATCATCCATTCTTGGTAAAGGAAATATGTACCTGATGGTGATCTTGTTGATGGTTCTCGAGTCTGTGCACATTCTCCATCCTCCATCTTTCTTTGGGCTTAACACAGTTGGTATTGCACATGCGCTCAAGATTTCTATGACTAAACACTTATCCAACAACTCTTGGACTTGGTTCCTCACCTCCTCATTCTCTCAAGGTGTTAATCTGTACGCTGTTTTTTTGGGTGGGCTTGCTCCTGGTATCAAATCGATATGATGACTGATACTCCTGATGGGCGACAATGAGTTCGGCAGCTCATCCACCACTATGTCAACAAAATTATCCAGCAGCTCCTAAACCTCTTCAGGTAAATCATCCATTGATGTACTCGTAAGGATGACTTTGGGCTTCCTCACCACAACAAACTTCATCTCATGTTCTTCCTTGACTTCTTTTAGGAGTTCCTTCCCACTCATGAGAAGTATGCTTGTTATGGCTTCCTCTTTCGCTCTTTTCTCCTCCATTGGTAACAACATATGCATCCTACCATTCTTCTCCAATGTATATGTATTCTTCCTTCCATCGTGAATGACATTTTTGTCAAGCTTCCATGGTCTTCCAAACAAAATGTGGCATACGTCCATGGAGATTACATCACATGGGATTTCATCTTTATATCCTCCTATTTTAATTTCAACTAGGCATTGTTTAGTGATCATTACCTGGTATCCTTTTTGCAGCCATGAGGCTCTGTATGGCCTTGGATGTGCAGTTGTCTTCAGCTCCAATTTCTCCACCATCTTTGTGGATACTAGGTTGTCAGTACTCCCACTGTCAATGATCACCTTGCATACTTTGTCCTTATTATTGCAAGTTGTCCTGAAGAGATTGTTTCTCTGCACTGGCTTTTTAATTTCTGCCTCTGGTTTTCAGAGAAATTTTCTCAACATCAGGGATGCTCCATCCTCTACTCCTTATTCTTCAACATCTCTTCGTCGTGCTTCTGAAATGTGAGCTTCTCCTCTTTCCTTCTTCTTCTTGAGACATTCCCAAGACATGTGCCCTATCCTTCCACAATTATATCACCTTACTCCTCCTCTGCCTCTTCCTCTAGAAGATTTTCTTCCACCTTTCTGTCTTCCTCGTGAAATTCCTCCTCATTCTAAGTGATTGTGTGGTTTCTTAGCCTTGTCCTTAGACCGATGTGCTCTGTCACGGTTAAATCCCTTGCTTTTGCTTGGGACCGAGCCTTTACCTCTTCCTCGTTGGTTATGTTTTATGGCCAACTTCTCCTCTGCCTTCAGCGCAAGATGATAAGCATCTTCCACAGTCCTCACTGACATCATGCTAAGCTCATCCTAGATTTCATATCTCGAGCCATTTATATATATGGAAACTCTTTCTTCGTCTCTCTCCCTTTGTCCAGTTCTAATAATCAGTCAGTAGAACTCCTTGGTGTACTCCTTGACTGTCATCCCTTTCTGTCTCAGGTTCTATAGCTTCCTGAACATATTAATGTGGTAGTCTTTGGGTATGAACTTATCCTTTAGTTTGGCTACCATCATATCCCAACTCTTTATCCTCTATTTTCCTTTACTTATGCTCTCAGCCTGCAGTTTGTCCCACCACAGTGATGCATGCCCTTTTATCCTGGTGACTTCCTTTCACCTTCTTCTCCTCATCGACATCTTCATAGTCGAAGTGTTTGTCCATGGACCTTATCCAGTCCAACAATTCTTTAGCATCTAGATTTACCTCATACATGGGGACCTCTATCTTAGCTCTGCCTCTCAATATGGAAACTTCTCTCAACAAACATTATTCTATAGTATCCTCTCTTGCAGCTTCTTCAACCTCAACCTCTTCACTTTCTGCATCATTGACATCCCCAACGTCAGGTGCTCTTCTCTGTGCTTCTTCCATTGTTTCCAATCGGGCGCGAAGCTCTCGCATCTCCCTTTCTACAACATGGTTAGCTAAAGGAGGCTCTTATCTTCTTAGTGACATTATGTCGACTATCTGTCACACATAGGGTACAGCTCCGAGTTCTCTATCTCCTTCTTTTTCTCCTTCGCCTGAAGTCTACAGAAAAAAAAAATTATGCTCTGATACCACCTGATGTAGACCCCCTATCCCTCTTAAGGGTTGTGTGAGCTCTCAGTCAGGATCTTCTGGTTCCAGAGCCGAAATGGCTCTTCTCGTTCCAAACTGGAACCCTTCGAATGAACACACAGGTCCCCCACAAATGCTCAGTTGACTTTTCCAAGCGCCAAGCATGAGCTCCCACAGTACATGACCAAGAGTTGTGATCATACCCTTATCCTTCCTGCCTTTTGTGAATCACGATTCGAGAATCCATGGTTGCTAAAATGCTAAAACATCTTGGTGTTCGATCAATGGATCACAATAATCCCTAGGATCTATGGTCCACGTCCAACCTTGCTATTTTTCTATTTTGTGATTCGGGGTTTAGGAGACAAGGACCTCTGTCCTTCCAACTTGCAATACCCGAAATCACGATGTGGGCCAATGGTCCAGATCTGCCTACGATCGACGATTCAGGTCGAATCGCGATCTCACAACTCGAGGTTTTGAAGCACAAAGAACTGTGCCTCCCAGATCATGATACCCGAGTTCACCAAATGGACCAACCTCGCTATTTCGCGATCTCGCAACTCATGGTTTTGAAGCGCAAAGAACTCTGCCTCCTAGCTCGCGATACCCGAGTTTGTGAAATGGACTGCAGTCCAGATCTATTTGAGATCGATGGTCACTATTCCTCCTGAGCTTTGGATGTCAAGAAGTCCTCGCTGCTAACCTCCTCGTAGCTCCACCTTAACCAAATACTTGCAGGGTTTTGGCATTTCTCCCCGAGGACTCTCCATTGTCCATTCAGGTCTTCAAGATCTCCGCTCCTGGATCTATGCATTGTTAAAGCCTATGCTCCTACCTCAAATCGGACGATCCATGGGATTCTCCACCGTGATCCAATGTGTAGTGTCCCCAAGGCCGAGCGTCGCTGTAAACCAAGTTCTGAAAGGAATTGTGATTATGTTTTATAGGCTGGTGAGCCAAGTTATTATAAGCTGGAGACTTATGTTTTGTTAGGCTAGGGAGCCTAAGTGTTAAAGGCTAGGAGCCTGTTGTTGTACTTCTATGTATGTAGAACATTTAATAAAATATAAACACTGCCACGTGCAGACCGACCATGATGAATGAGTGAAGGGGGACTGAACATCCATAGAGTGGGCAAGGAATTAGGGGATGTAAGGTGGGAAAGAGGCTAAGTGTTGATCCTAGGGGCTAAGCCTAGGGGGGCTTAAGCCTGGGAATAATATTTTAATATTATTCCAAATGATATGTGCATCATATGTTTTTATCCTAAGTCCTTTTGGAAGGGCGCGTGATTTCCAAAGTGGTGGGAGGAACGCGTGCTGGTGGAACGCATGCAGTTCCATGGGTGACAAGTGTCAACCCTAGTGCATGCGAATAAAATGGCCAGGGTGAGTCGTGAGAAGGTGCCATTCCCATTCCACCGGATTGTCTGAATGTGTACGGAGGTCTGAGCAGTATGACTAACCCGACTCCTGTAGAGAACCTCCGTGAGACCCTGTGACTCGAATGTCTGTGTCTGATTCTGAGAAATCCCTTGCGTGTAAGCCCAACCTACAAGAAGCCTGTGTTGATTTCGGGGAAGAGTATTTGCTTGTTCGGGAAAGCTGAGTGAGCCTATGTGAGCATTCCCTGTTCCAAAGTCGTGACTGTGAAGCCATCCTGTGATTGTCGAACCAGTTTTTGGAAGGTCTGTGTCTATTTTCCCATGGGATTGTTGAGACTATGCAGTACTGGATTGTGTGAGGCTTGTTGGCCTGTGAGCGACTCCCTCCAGGTGATAGAGTGTGCAGGGGAAGGAGAGAACTCCTGGAAGGAACCTTGTAGCTACCATAGATCCCGGAGACTTCCGGTCGGGTCTGTTCCTATAACCCAAGGTAAGGGAGATTGGCAGCTGAAGGACTATCCAGGTGACAAAGAAGGTGCATTCTCCTGGGGTGGAACAGGCACGTGGGGAATGAGGGTCTGTGGGCAGTGAGCATGGGAGATTCCTTGGAGAGAATTCCTTCCTTGTGGTTGTGTGTGACTGTTTTCCTTGTAACCTCAGCTTCAGCCCAGATTCCTTGCTTTGGGGTGGAGCTTAGTCCCAGCTCGGGGGTGACCCACTACTGAGTTGATGAGCAGTGCGGTCTAAGGCTGGGAGGTTCATGGAAGGCATGCATTTGGTTGGTGGATCCCACCATTGTTACAAGATAAGTGTCTAACTATGTTTTATCACATTTTATCATGTCTCTACTGTAAATGTTATCATGTTTTCCGTTGTGTATACGAATTAATATGGAATGCTATGGATTGTTTAATTATAGCAGTAATGATATGTTTTTCTCTGATTTAAATGTGTTTATTTTTTTAAATGCATGGAATATATGATATCTGTATGAGCTTTGTACAAATGGTGTGTACAAATGGGTATCGGAGCACAAGTAAGCCCAAAGTTCCGAAATGGGTGTGCTACAAATTGGTATCAGAGAGCGAGTAAACCCAGAGTTCCGAAATGGGTGTGCTACAAATTGGTATCAGAGCGAAGGTTTCGACACTGAGCTTAGATGGGCTAGTGGAGTGGTCTTTGGACCAAGAATGCGAAGGGAAATTGGGTCTGGAGGACCAATTTCGGACCTTGGCTTGTTCCAGAGTGTCAAGTAGTTGCTTGACCATTCTTACGAGCTCAGGAAGTATAGCGGCGAGTGAAACCACAACTGGTGTAATATATGGCCATGGGGAGACAGGTCTCTACACCAATGGTGTTAGAACCTTAGGATCTGTTCAGTAGGGAAGGCGAGCCCTCGTGACCATTGGATCTGGAAAAATGTGCATAGGAATTAAAATTCCTTTTGAAATACACAAGAATGTGGAAATCGCGATATGCGAAATTCCAAATTGGTTAGGAACCGTCTGAGCCGTCAGATCTCAGCCAGAAAACACGTTAGCCGTAGGATCTGTCGGGAGATGTCCGAAGTTTAAACCTCAAAGACTAGGGGCGAAAGCTCCGAAATAGATATAGACCGTCCGAAAGACAGAGGACACGTGTCGTGAGATTTCCCATTTTGGGAAATCGGGAATCGCGATATCGGGAGTCACAAAGGAGGTCAGGAATTTTCATGGTAAAAGTCCCGGGAATGATCTAAGTTTTCCATCAGTTGGGACACATGGGTGAGATCGGGAGCCCATCGGCATATCGGGGTTCGACGTTTCACGAATCCTGAGGACATATGTGTTTCAGCATTGGAATGTTCGAAACCCCGATAGGAGGTATGACTGTGGTCATATAAGGGGAGGTCATGTGAACCACGAGTCTAGCCCGGAGGGCTAATGGGAGTTAGAGCGCATCGGCGTTCGGAAGCCCAAAACGCTGAAAGGATCGAGACTTTCCATGGTGGAAACCCCGGAGCAGTCATGGGCCATCTGATTTGAGATGGCCACGTGTTGAGAGATTACCCGTTTTGGAAAATCGGGGATTCGGGAGTTCCGTTGACAAAGAACTCAGACTCTCGTCATGATAAATCTCGACCATACTATTGAGACATTAGCATGTGGCTAAGTCCTGATGAACGGATGAGATTCCTTCAAGGAATCTTCGGGTCTTTAACGACCGTCCGATGTGAGAAAGATCTGACCGCTGGATTTTTCTAGGAATGGATGTGGACACATGAAGATGTACCATGTGTCAGAGGGTCGAAAAGAGAAGCGAGAGTGGTGGGACCCTAATGATGTCACTGAATGTGACGAGGATCCTCCGAAACGTGCCACGCACCACTTTGGTAAAGGGCGACAGTTGTGCTGTAGACCCGAAGAATAAGGTAAAACATAATTTCGAAAGTCGAGGGTTGGCAAGGAGAGTTAAATGGGAGTTCTCCAGTACCAAGACTCTGAAACCTCGAAACCCGAAGTCCCGAGGTACAAAAAACCGAAGTTCCGAAATCTCGAAGTGCCGAAAATGAAATCTTCTAAAACACGAAAATTGCAAAGCCGAACGAGAGCTCAGAAAACCCATTGGAATCGAAATGTCTTTTGTTCTTGTTGGTATTAGTTAGAAATGTTGAAGATTGTTCCTGAAGGTTTAATGGCCTGATAAACTACGATTTTATTTGCACAGTGCGTGTGCAGAGTTCAACGGAGGTCGGGACTGCAGTAACCAACGACTGAGTATGGAGTGGGGAAAGGTGCAGATTACCCCCGAAATAGAAGACGAACAGGAAGGAAAGGATGTTAACCTGGGAATCGAAGGATCGAACTCCAATGGGCATGGAAAAGAGAAGGATAAGGAAGGACACATAATGAAAATCATTGAAGGATTGAAAATAGAGGCCCAGGCTCACCGAGTTGATAGCCGAAAGCTTATGAAAGTCAGGGATCGACAGGGTGCATTAAACTTAAAATTTTTGAAGAGCCTGGAAAGAATAGAGAAGAAACTCGAGAAGGGAAGAGACTCAAGTACGACGGAGAGTCGCAAAACCCATGAAAGAAGAAGAAGATCGAGGAGCAGTAGCCGACATCTTAGTCGCTCCCAAAGACATTCTAACAAGAAGACACACAGTAGTTCAAGCCCATCCCCTACCAGAAAAAATAAAAAATCTGGAAAGGAGGAATTGAAAGGAGAGATGAACAATATTAAGCCTCCAACATTCGATGGAGAACATAAGAAGGAGGAAGATGCCGAGACCTGGTTGCTTGGCATGAAGAAATACTTCCAACTGCAAAATTATTCTGCCCATGCAGAAGGAACAATTGCAATGTACCAACTGCAAGGAAAATCATCCATGTGGTGGGATCAGTTTGTACAGGTGTAGCACATCAGAGAGAAAGAGGTCACGTGGAAGGAGTTTAAGAGGTATTTCGAGAAGAAATACCTGACTAAAAGATACTATGACAGAAAGATGAAGGAGTTCTTTGAACTCAAGTTAGGTAGTATGACCATTGATGAGTATGAACGAAATTTTCTGGAACTACTAAAGTATGTTCCATTCATAAAGGACGAAGCTGTTAAAATTCAGAGGTATCTGAGTGGACTGCCACCTTCCATGAGTGACAAGATTCAATATGACGATCCTAAGACCATGGAAGAGACCATCAGAAAAGTGAAATGCTTGTATGGACAACAAGGAGAAAGGCCTATCCTTCGGAAGGTCTGGGATGATCGGAGGAAATTTAAGAAGGAACAGAGGCAGAAGGGAAGCAAGCCTTTCTTTTTCAGAAATAGTCCTTGGGGATAGTCATCTTTTAAAGATCCTAGGAAGGTTGAAGGGAGTGAGCAGATGCCAAGGCCTCCACCTATAGAGTGTTGGGGTTGTAAAAGAAATCATAGGTACATAGACTTCCCCCACATAAAAGACAAAGCAAGAACTGTCCATACTGTTCACCAAGCTGAAATAGTGGAGGATATGGGCAGTAGAATGCCGAGGATCTACGCATCCATGGACAATAAACAAGCATAATTTCAATCGCACATGATTGAAGTGGAAGGTACGATCAACAACCAACCACTTGTTATTTTAATTGATTCAGGGGCTAGCCATAGTGATGTAGATCCTAGAGTGGTGGATAGTTTTCATATAATGAGAAGCAAACATGAGAAGTCTTGGTTAGTGCAGTTAGCCACAGGAAATAAGAGGAAGGTCACTGAATTGGTTAGGTCCTGTTCAGTGGACATGAAAGGAATGAGCACTAAGGCTAAATTGAACATTCTGCCTTTAAGCTCATATGATTGCTTAATTGGGATGGACTGGTTGGACCAACACCATGCCCTTCTGGATTGCCGTAACAAGAGGTTCATGTGCCTGAACGAAGAGGGAAATCAGGTAACAGTCCAAGGAATTCCTAGAGCCATGGCTGTGAGGGAAATCTTAGCCATGCAGCTGAAGAAATGTTACGGGAAAGGTTGTCAATTATTTGCAGCTCGGGTGGAAGAAGCATCCCAAGATGTAGTATCAAATCTGGAAGACCATGAAGTACTCAAGAAGTTCAAGGATGTATATCAAGAGGTACCTGGACTACCTCCGAGGAGGGACATCAATTTCTCTATAAATTTGATGCTTGGAGCAACTCCAGTTTCGAAAGCTCCTTATGGAATGAGTACGCCAGAGCTGAAAGAGTTGCAATTGCAGCTCAAAGAGATACTAAAGAAAGGTTACATTCGCCCCAGTGTATCACCGTGGGGAGCCCCGGTCCTATTCGTGAAGAAAAAAGATGCGACGTTGAGGCTATGAATTTTTTTTCGACGGTTGAATAAGGTCACTGTCAAGAACAGGTATCCTCTGCCAAGGATTGATGATCTTTTTGATCAGCTGAAGGATGCAAAAATATTTTCAAAAATAGATCTTAGATATGGATATCACCAAGTGAGAATAAGAGATGAGGACATCGGCAAGACTGTCTTTAGAAAAATATATGGTCATTATGAGTTCACAGTGGTGCTGTTTGGATTGTCCAACGCACCTGTTGTTTTCATGTGCTTAATGAACAGTGTGTTCAGAAATTATTTGGACAAGTTTGTCATAGTCTTCTTGGATAACATCTTGGTGTATTCCAAGATAGAGGAAGAACATGAGCAACACCTGAGAATGGTGCTGCAGGTGTTGAGAGAACACCAGTTGTATGCAAAACCGAACAAGTGCTCATTTTACCAAAGGCAGATCCATTACTTGGGACATATTATATCTGAAGAAGGGATCGTTGTGGATCCTGAAAAGGTGCAGGCCATTCGAGAATGGCCAGCGCCAAGGAGTGTGGCAGAAGTTAGATATTTTATGGGTTTGGCAGGTTACTATAGGAAGTTTATAGTTGGATTCTCAAAGATAGCTCATTCTATCACCTCCTTGCAAAGGAAGGAGAAGAAGTTCCAGTGGACTGAAGAATGTGAGAGCAGCTTCCAGCGATTGAAGTTGCTGCTAACTAGTGCTCCAATCCTGAAGATTGCATATCCAAACAACGATTACGTAGTATGCACGGATGCATGTAAGGAGGGGCTGGGAGGAGTTCTCAGCCAAGAGGGATTTGTAGTTTGTTACGAATCCTGAAAGTTGAAGGAACATGAGAAGAATTATGCCACTCACAATTTAGAGCTGGCAGCAATCGTCCATGCCTTGAGGAAATGGAGACATTACCTCATGGGCAAGAAATTCGAGTTGAGAACTGACCATAGCAGTCTGAAGTATTTATTTGATCAGCCGACCTTAAATGCCAGACAAATCAGATGGTTGGAGTTTCTGTACGAATATGACTTTGATATCAAGCATATCAAAGGGAAAGAAAATAAGGTGGCTGATGCACTCAGTAGAAAAGTGCACGAAATACATGCTACAGCCATTAGCATGTACCAGACTGAGATGAAAGATAGAATTTTGGAAGCCGCAAATGCTGATTTGCAGTACAAAAATCTTGTAGCAAAGCTACAGCAGCGTGAGAGACCACAGACCAAGAAAAGTTACACCTTGGGAACTAATCGTTTACTTCTGTATAAAAACAGAGTGTATGTAACCAATGTCCGAGAATTGAAGCTGGAAATTCTAAAGGAAATGCATAACGTGGCTTATGTTGGACATCCTGGATATCAGAAGACTGTGGCAGCAGTCAAAAGCCATTATTTTTGGTTGGGTTTGAAGAAAGAAATCGCTGAATACATTGCCAGATGTATGGAGTGCCAGAAGGTTAAGGCGGAGCATAGGCACCCAGCAGGGTTGCTGCAGCCTTTACCTATTCCTGAATGGAAATGGTACGTGGTAACAATGGATTTTATCACCTAACTACCTAGAACAAGCAAGCAGCATGATTCAATCTTGGTGGTGGTGGACAAGCTTACTAAAGCTACCCATTTTATTCCACTGAAAACCACCCACCGGGCAGCAGATGTTGCTGATATCTTCTTAAAAGAAGTTGCACGCTTGCATGGAATTCCTAAGACAATTGTGTTTCATAGGGACTCAAAATTCACTTCGAATTTCTGGAAAGGACTATTCAAAGGATTCAGAATGAATCTAAACTTTAGTACAACGTATCATCCCGAGTCTGATGGACAGACAGAGAGAGTGAATAGAGTAATAGAAGACATGCTGAGAATGTATGTGATGGATAAACCATCAAGGTAGGAAGACTACCTGCATTTGGTAGAATTCACCTACAATAATGAGTATCATGCATCATTGAAGATGAGCCCATTCGAAGTGCTTTATGGAAGAAAGTGCAACACTCCAGTGAGCTGGGATAATCCAGCTGACAGAGTAGTAGTTGGGCCTGAACTGCTCAAAGAGATGGAAGACCAAATGATAAGAATTAAACATAATTTAAAAGCTGCCCAGGACAGGCAGAAAAGTTACACTGATAGTAACAAAACCCATAGAGAATTCAAAGTGGGTGATCATGTTTTCCTGAAAGTGAAAACTAATAGGAGTTCCCTGAGGCTGGGAAGTTGCGCCAAGTTGGCAGCAAGATTTTGTGGGCCATTTGAGATCCTGGAAAGAATTGGGCCGGTTGCATACATGCTTTCATTACCTGCATCTATGACTATACATAATGTGTTTCATGTTTCACTACTTAAGAAATATGTACCTGATGCTAATCATATTATCGATTGGACTGTGATTCAGGTGGAACCAGATGGTGTCCTACAAGTGCATCCTGTGCGCATATTGGACAGGAAAAGAAAACAGCTTCGGAATCGAGCTATAGAGCTTGTAAAGGTCCAGTGGACCTGGTACGGTCCTGAGGACATGACATGGGAGCATGAAGAGGTTATGCGGGTAGAGTACCCGCATCTTTTTGAAAATTTTGAAAAGCTTGCAGAGACAGTGTAAGTTGCACTGAGGACAGTGAAAATATAAGAGGAGGGGAATTGTAGTGTCCCCAAGGCCAAGCCCCGCTGTAAACCAAGTTCTGAAAGGAATTGTGATTATGTTTTATAGGCTGGTGAGCCAAGTTCTTATAAGTTGGAGACTTATGTGTTGTTAGGCCAGGGAGCCTAAGTGTTGAAGGCCAGGAGCCTGCTGTTGTACTTGTATGTATGTAGAACATTTAATAAAATATAAACATCGCCAGGTGCAGACTGACGACAATGAATGAGTGAAGGGGGACTGAGCATCCACAGAGTGGGCAAGGAATTAGGGGCTGGAAGGTGGGAAAGGGGCTAAGTGTTGAGCCTAGGGGCTAAGCCTAGGGGGCCATAAGCCTGGGAATAATATTTTAATATTATTCCAAAAGATATGTGCATCATATGTTTTTATCCTAAGTCCTTTTGGAAGGACGCATGATTTCCCAAGTGGTGGGAGGAACGCGTGCTGGTGGAACGCATGCAGTTCCATGAGTGACAAGTGTCAACCCTGGTGCAAGTGAATAAAACGGCCAGGGTGAGCCATGAGAAGGTGCCATTCTCATTCCACCGGATTTTCTGAACGCGTACGGAGCTCTGAGCAGTATGACTAACCCGACTCCTATAGAGAACCTCCGTGAGACCCTGTGACTCGAATGTCTGTGTCTGATTCTGAGAAATCATGTGCATGTAACCCCAACCTACGAGAAGCTTGTGTTGATTTCGAGGAAGAGTCTTTGCTTGTTCAAAAAAGTTGAGTGAGCCTATGCGAGCATTCCCTGTTCCGAAGCCGTGACTGTGAAGCCATCATGTGATTGTCGAACCAGTTTTTGGAAGGTCTATGTCTGTTTTCCTGTGGGATTGTTGAGACTACGTAGTACTAGACTGCGTGAGGCTTGTTGGCCTGTGAGCGACTCCCTCCAGGTGAGAGAGTGTGCAGGGGAAGGAGAGAACTCTTGGAAGGAACCCTGTAGATGCCATAGAGCCTGGAGACTTTCGGTCCGGTCTGTTCTTGTAACCCAAGGTAAGGGAGATTGGCAGCCGAAGGACTGTCCAGGTGATAGAGAAGGTGCATCCTCCGGGGGTGGAACAGGCATGTGGGGAATGAGGGTCTGTGGGCAGTGAGCGTGGGAGATTCCTTGGAGAGAATCCCTTCCTTGTGGTTGTGTGTGACTGTTTTCCTTGTAACCTCAGCTTGAGCCTAGATTCCTTGCCTTGGGGTGGAGCTTAGTCCCAGCTCGGGGGTGACCCACTACTGAGTTGATGAGCAGTGCGGTCTAAGGCTAGGAGGTTCGTGGAAGGCTTTCATTTGGTCTGTGGATCCCACCATTGTTACAAGATAAGTGTCTAACTATGTTTTATCACATTTTATCATGTCTCTTCTGTAAATGTTATCATGTTTTTCGCTATGTATACGAATTAATATGGAATGCTATGGATTGTTTAATTATAGCAGTAATGATATGTTTTACTCTGAGTTAAATGTGTTTATTTGTTTAAATGCATGGGATATATGATATCTGTATGAGCTTTGTACAAATGGTGTGTACAAATGGGTATCAGATTGTGAGTAAGCCCAGAGTTCTGAAATGGATGTGCTACAAATTGGTATCAGAGCGCGAGTAAGCCGAGAGTTCCGAAATGGGTGTGCTACACAATGCTTGACGACGTTCTTCCTCCTGAGCTTTTACTCGCTCCAGACTTAGAGGGTTTTCTAAGTCTTCGAAGACCCAGTCTTCGTTTCTTTCAGGGAATGAGTTCCTGGATCTCGATAACACTTTTTGAAGTGTTGTTCCTCCTGAGATTTTACTCGCTTCAGACTTAGAAGATTTTCTAAGTCTTCGAAGACTCGGTCTTCGCTTCTTCTAGGGAATGAGTTCCTCGATCTCGATAACACTTTCCGAAGTGTTATTCTTCCTGAGCTTTGTTTGGTTCAGACTTCGATTTTCCATGCACTCCTTGCGTCTGAGGGATTTCGATAACTCAGATCCATGGTATTTCTTGTAGAGAAATTCCTCCCGATTTCCTTACGTTCCTCTCTGGCTCGATGCACACTATGCAGATCTCCCAATGAAGAGAAACAATTGAAACTGGAAAAACTCACAGTTCCATCCACTTGTTCATGTAAACATAAATGATAGAAAAACGCACACAGTCCACACACCATACATTTGGATCAATTTTTCCTTCTGTTATATTCACAAGTGCCCAATGGCTACATAATACATTCAAAATTACAGTAACTCAAAAACTGAGATCTCCTGTTTAACCCGCAGTTCTCTCTTACAATTAATTTCTCTCTGTATTGCAACTAACCCCAACTGGGCGTACAAACTTCTACTTAACCATAAAAGATTTATAGGGTTTCCCCTGGCTACTTGCCTACTCTAAAATTCATCCTATGCTATCTTAGTCTAGTCGCACTCGAGAGCCATAGTGGAAACTCCTGTTCTGCTTGCAATTTTCAAAACGTGCTTCAAAGGGTAAAATTCAGCACTGGTTGAAGTGTGGCTCTAAAGGTAAATTCCAGCGCTGAGTGAAGACGGATTTTGAAATCGGTTGTAACTGTCCACATTGAAGTTCCGGAAGAACTCTTACCTGTTGAGTGGTCCTGCCTCTATACGCTTGCCAATGATGCTCCTGCATCACCTCTCTGCCATGATTTTGATCCCCTCTCACACCAGCTACCTCTCGAATCACAGTGGAAAAACCCATTTAGTTTATCTCACCTATTTTTAGCAACTATTGGAATAACATGCTTAAAAATCACAACCATATTCTATTCAGTGCAAGTTTTTCCCTTCATATATATATATATATATATATATACATTGTTTAGTGTAGTGGCCACATGCAGCATGAACCTATCGATCTTTGGTAGTTATGGTCGTCGTATGTCAGCTTTAGAAACCTATAGTTGTGTTGGCCCTTTGCCCACAAGTTGTGAGTCCCCTATAGTGTTCTGGTATGGCGTGATTGGAGAAGGAATAATCAGGTTTTATACCCGTTTGTACTATGGATTCGGGTGTGTGTGACACCAAAATGGGGGTAGAAGGTACCCGAAGTGATCAACGATTGGGCCATGAATTTAACCATCAACGTTAGCCTGGAAGCTCCCAACGCGTTTACATCTTTCCCTCTGCGATTTTTTTCAGAGCATTTATTATGGAGTTTAACCTGAATCCTCTTTGTGTATGGCCTTCGAATTCGCCCAGATTTAGAGTCTCCTGGCGTTTTTATTTCTTGGATTATCTTCTGCGTTTAGCTCTTAATTTTTCCCAGCTTCTTCCACCATCATTTTCTGAGTTGGATTTCTTATAGTCTACGCTTTTTTTTCTCCTGCGTATCATTAATTGACCCCAGCGATTTTCCTTACCCAACCTTTCGCTTAACATGCAACCACTGCGAGTTTTTGGTGGTGCTAGATCCGTACATTTTTTTCCCTTCCTTTATTATCTCTGGGTGGGCCGGAAATTATTGTATTTAATGAAATTTCAGAGAGAAAACCATGCCTCCAACAACGTTTTGGTCCATAACATCGGGACATATCACTGTTATTTTTCTTGTCTTTTCTTATCTTGTCCTTTGTCCTCGTTAAATTAAAATTTATGCTCTATTTAATTTGGAACATTTTTTTCTTTTTACCTCTAAGTGTGTTAAATACTGGGGAAATCTAATTAATCAATTTCTACCATAAGGTTTTGGTTTTGTCAAAAAGTTAGTTTATTTTAATATTGATTAATATTGTTTATTTTAAAATCGATTAAGATTGTTTGTCTTAAAATAGATTAAGACTGTAAAAACAAATAAATCAAGTGGAACTTGTTTTGATGAAAAAAAAGAAAACCACCTTAAAGAAGATTGAGTTGGTCTTATTTATAGCATTTTCATATACATTATTAATAACATTTACTCTTGCACAAATGGAAATGTAAAACAAGGAATGGTTGTTCTCGATAAGAGAATTCTTGTACGCATTAAAAATATAATGTAATTAATGACTGTTGTAAACATTACACTTCTTGTGCAATGGAAATGTAATGTAAGGAATGGTTGTTTTAGATAATAGACTTTTTGTACGCATTAGAAATATAATGTATTGAATAATTGTTGTAGACATTAGACTTTTTGTGCAAATGAAAATGTGATGTAAAGAATGTAGTGTCCATTTTAATTTAACATTTCTTATTTACATAAACTGTAATAGTAATATCTACTTGATTCATAAAATTCAATAATTCCTTTCAATTGAGCACATACACATTTTAAATTGATCAATGAATAATAAAATTTTATAACAGAATAAAAACAAATACATAATTTTAAATACCTGGGTCTGATGTTAACCCTCCGTTTGTCCGCTTGTCCTGTTGACCTTTGCTGAACTGTGTAAACACTGCCCAAACCTTGTTCCACCCTGCCAACTAGGACAACTTCCTAGCTCCACGATATCATATGGATATCCTGGCCCCCGTGCCCAAAACCTCCAGCAAATCGGTGCCCCTGTACTAAACCTTCCCGACTCCAGAACTCAACTCTCCTTTCTGCAAATCCAAGATAGCCCCCAAAGAAAAAATAATCCCGTAGAATCCTCTTCCTTCCTTCGTAAACCTCCCCTCATATTCCCTTCACCGACTTTTCCCCCCTTCATTACTTTCCTTATCCATTTATTAAGTATCTTATCCTTTCGTAGTTAATGCCCCTTATCCCATTATTCATGTTCCTTATCCCCTTTATTTATTATCTTATCTTATATTTAATGTCCTATCCCTTCCCGAATACGTAAGCTTTAATTTAACAATATAATTTATTAACCCCCTTTAATTCGTTACTTAATTAATTAATGAGTTAATTAATAATTAATTAATCCTTGTCAATCATGAACAAGTAAGTAATAATAATTAATTAGTTAAAGTTATTTAAGAAATAATTATTGTTTAGCTAACTTTTAGGACAACTAGATTATTAAATTAATTATAATTAATAATCCTTTACATCTATTTAAGCAGGGTCGTTACAAAGAATAGTTGTTTTAAATAATGGACCCCTTGCGTGCAATAAAAATATATAATGTAATGAATGATTGTTGTAGACATTAGACTTCCCGCACAAATAAAAGTGTAAGGTAAGGAATGATTGTTTTAGATAATAGACTTCTTTCACAAATGAAAGTTTAATGAAATGAACGATTGTTGTAGATATTAGAGTTCTTGTGCGAAATGAAAATTAATGTGATGAATGATCAAATTCATGTGATTAGATTTCCTCGCACAATGAATAAAATTGATAATTTCTCTTACGCCTTAATCTATGTTATAGATGATTGCTTTTATGTGATTTGGATTTTGCGCCATGAATATAACTAATAATTGCTTTTGTGCCTTGGATTTAATGTGATATATGATGAGTTATGTGAATGATTACATGAGCGCCATGTTCAATTGTGGATTAGGATTGGTGAAATTGATTAGCGTACATGTTGTTGATTTAGCTAGTTGGTTGGACTTGATTGTGTTGGTGGGATGTAGACACCTCCATGTTCCTCAAAACAGTCGCTAGCCCTGAGACCATAAATGGTCTAAATCAATTGGATCTTTGGTTTAAGCGTTGCTTATGTGTCCTGGAGGTCCTAACCTTACACAGTAGGTTGGGAGGGTAGTATCTTTATGTCATTGTTTTGTTATCTTTATGATCCTTATGTTAGTGTTATGTTATCTCATGTCATCCTTATGTTATTTGATGATTATGTTTATGTGATGAGTTGAGCGATTAAAAGTGTTGATGATTCTTGTTGATAGTGATGATTTGATCTTGCATCTCCATTCATGATGCCTTCGATTTTGTGTCGTTATTCAATTATGATGATGTGTTAATTATATGCCATTGCTAGATATGTTGATGTGTTGGTTGCAACGTTATTTGATTATGACGATGATACGCTTGTAATTCCTTTAATTATGATGTTGTTGATTATGTGTTGTTGAATTATATGTTGATGCAATTTCCTAATGCTTTAAAAAAAATTACCTTTTGTGCTTCTCTTTTTCTTAGGCATAACAAAAGGTTGTTACAGGAATCAGGAGACATGAATTTTTCCATCCAACAACCTAGCTAGAAAATTGAGGTCAGCTTAGATAATTCTTGGGACAAAATTACTACAAATAGAGGATATAATTTCACATTTTTAGTGCGACCATGAAAGAGATCAAGTATGAGGTGCGCAAAAGGTGTTTGGGGTGTCTTATGGTGTGAAATACAAGTCTAAGAGATTATCTTAAGATCTTTCTTATTCTCAAGGTATGTTATAAGGTTGTGATGTTGTCTTATGCTCTGCTATGAAGTTTTGATGTTGTCATGTGATCTACTATGAAGTTGTGATGTTGTCGTGAGGTTTTTGGGGTTTATATGTAGAAGCATGTGGTCCTAGGATCCCTATGTGGCCCATGTTTGTGAGGCTCATATTTTGGAGATTTTGGAACATGATTGGCATAATTTTTTATGTGGTTGTTGGGTTTTATATGTGGAACCATGTGGACCTAGGATCTCTTTATGGATCTAGTTTGGTGATGATGATGTATCAATGATAGTGATAGATACAATTATAGTGATAGTGACAGTGACATGTTCATTCTTTTATATACATATTTGAGGATCGAAGGAAGGGGTATGGAAAGGGGGTTGGAGCCTCCTTCCAGTTGGAGTCGAAGAATATAGGGAGTTGTAGCTTCCTTCGGATTGGTTCCCATAAATCAAGGGGTTGGTCCATCCTTCTAGTTGGAGTTGGATAATCTTGAAATTTGTAGCTTTCTATTAATGTACTCTTGTTATTATATAAGAAAACCATTTGTTGGTTTATTTCCACGTTAAATCTGTTGTGCATCATGTATGTGTGCTTCTCCTCTTTATTGTATATTGGGATGCATTTATTTGATTGAAATGTTAAAGTTTTTAAAAGGTTATAAATTATAATTGATATGGATTCACCCCCCCTCTCAGTATCAAAAATTGGTATCAGAACACGTTACCTTTAGAATAGTTTAATCACTGGAAGGAAGACCGTGAAAAAAAATGGAAGGCCACATTCCAAATGGGATTCCACCATTTGATGGAAACATCATACATACTGGAGAAGCAAAATGAAAAATTACTTGATAGATTTAGGAATGGATATCTGGCTCTTAGTTTTTAATGGCTATAAAGTTCCAAAAAATAGTCCAACTAATCCAAATGAGAAGAAATTAATTATTTTTAATTCAAAGGCTAGGCATGTGATCATAAGTGGATTGACACCAATTGTTTCTAGCAAGGTGATGGGTTGCAGCACAACTAAAGAGGTTTGGTATAAACTTCAAAATATTTATGAAGGAAATATGAAAGTCAAGCAGGTCAAGATTCAACGACACAAAACACAGTTTGAAAATATGAAAATGAATGAAAAATAATATATTGCAACCCATTTACTTAGAGAAGATGAATTTTTCAATTCCATTACAAGAGTAGGAGAAGAATTTAAAGAATACTTGGTTGTACATAAAGTGTTGATATCACTTCATTTGAGATATGATGCCAAGGTATCGACCATTGAATAAACTAGGGGTATTACCAAAATGACACTAGATGAACTACATCGTACCCTCACAACATATCAAATGAGAATGGATACAAAAAAATGACAGCCAAATATAGAAGCATATTTTAAAGCCATGGAGAAAAAAAGGAATAAAAACACAGAGTAGAATAAAGACCAGGGGATGAATCAGATGAATAAGAAGTATATTTCATAAGGAGGCTCAAGAGGGGAACTGAAAATTACAAAGGTAAGTTGTGTTTTAAATACTTCAATTGTGGTAGAATAGGACACTATGCTAACAAATGTCATTTTGAAAAAAAGAAAATATTGCACAAGAAAAAGAGCCTTTACTGCAAGGAGGAAAATAGTTCTTCATATAAAATTGATGGATAAAAAAGGGAAGTAAGGTAAGTTCTCTTCATAACTCAACAAACTCATAATGATGACCACAAAATTTTGAAACAGATGAAATCAATACTGAAGAAGATTATGATATAGAGATAGAAGAAACAAACACAGAATCTTTCTAGGGAAGCAAAGACATCACAGAAAGTGAACAAGAAAATGAAAAAAATATTTTAAAATTGAAGCATGCTGAAGAAGAAAATATCGAGCTCAGAAACAAAAAGAGTTAAAAAATGAATTGAAAATACAATTGACATCTTGAAGGAGAAGTTAGGTAAATCCAATAAGACTGGATATTATGAGAAATTAAAAGCATAATTGGATCACACAAGAAAATAGATGATGTTGAAAACTGAAAATTTGAATTACTACAAAGAAATTTAAAGGATAGAAAAATTAGATAAAATTATTAGAAAATAGAGATCACCTACTGATAAGACAAGACTTGGATATGAAAACAGTTTGAAGTCAAATAAAACAAATAAAATAGACATGGAAGATGAAGAAAATTCTAGAAACTATGCAAATTACTTAAGAAGTGGAATCAACAAACAAGAGGGAGTTGCAGAATAATAGGAACATGACAGCTCCATATGGAAGAGAAGATCAGAATTCATAAGAGGTGAGACACCAAGAAGGTCATTTTCTATCAGGTATGATATTAATTTTATTGGTCATTATTATGCTTTCAAAAACTTTGGACACAAAGAAATTCATTGTAAAATCAATGCAATAAGCAACTATATCTGAAACAAAAATAATTATGGACATCCAAAAGACAATCATGTAAATAGTAGATATGGAAATGGTCATGGATTTGTCAACAAAAAATACAATCCATTTGATCCACTGATGGATCATAACATTTTATTCTACAAATTCAATAATCTTTGTCACAAAGCACGAGATTGCAAAAATTTGAAAGAAGATGCTCCTATCATAAAACCAATTACAATATGGGAAAGGAAAGAGAATCCAAAAAAGGAACATTGTCGATTAGAAATACTTGGTGAAAATAAAGAAGATGAATGTCACTGATTGGGGATGCGAAAAAAATCATTAGCTTAAATAAAGGAAAAAGTGGCATTGTTTCCTTTGGAAATGACTCATCTATAAAAATACTTGGAAAATGTGCAGTGAGCTTTGGAAGTGAAAATGTAAAAGCAAAAAATGTCTTACTAGTTGAATATTTGAAGCATAATCTCCTTAGTCTTAGAAAAATACGTGATCAGGGATACAATATTAAGTTTTATTCCTGAATATATGAAATCAGAGAAGAAGACTCGGGAACATTGGTTTCAATGGAAAAAAGAAGAAAAAATAACATACACATCATAGAGAAAGAGGAGAGAAAGTGGATTGTTCTTTATTCTTACCCTCATTTGGCATTAATATCACATACCCCACATAACAAAAGGAGGATACTCCCATAGGTTCTCATTAGTCCCCTTCGATTCTCTTCAGTGTATATAAAAATTCCAAATTGTTTTTTATTTTAGTCTCTAACATAATATTTTCTTGGTTCTTGGGAATTTTATGATCTATTTTATTTATGGATTCTAGCAGTGTCTCTCTACTCAGTCTACTTTTCAAACAATACATATCATTCCTTCATTCAACTTTTCTATGCCTTCCCCTCTTTCTCCTCCCCTTCACAACAATCTAATGGATTTATTTCATGGGCTATTTAGTCCCATAGTGTCACAACTCTCTTTCTCCCATGTAGAACTCCATTTTTATCTTCAAAAAATATTCCCAATATAACCCCTTCTTTCCCTATTCAAATTTGTTGTTTTGGCATTAGTGAAAGCTAGCAAGAGAGTCTTAATCAATTTTTTTTATTTCCCATAATATGGGGGACAAATTTACTAGAGTGTAGTGTAAGGTACCAAATGCAATATAATATGCAGAAACAAGAATATTTAACAACGAAATATTGAGAAGAACAATATTGTAAATAATACCTTTATTAAAAGAAATCAATGTTCACTTTCCTCTTTGAGTGGGAAACCTCTAGTAGAGTAGAGTTGTATTAAAATAATTCTCAAGAAAATCTTTATCATGCCTCCTACTTTTATTTATACTAATTCTATCTTTTGAAGAACATTCTAGAGGAAGATATTTCTAGAAGCATAATCTTCTATTAGGTTTTATTACATTGACTTGTGTTGAATGATGTTTTCATTGATGTCAAATTTAGTCATTGGTGATCAGCATAAAGAATCATATGGGTTTACTTGAATGAGTCTCCAAAGTTGTCCCCTTATAGTGTAGCTTTAAGAATTTCCCTCATAGGAATATTCTTAGAAGAAATCCATAAGAATCCATGTAGGTGTGGTCAAGAAGCCCCTATATTCAAGTGAGGAAGCCTACAGATGTCCAAGATCAATATTGCAAGATGGATATTGTTGAAAGTATTATTTGTGGTCAATTTGGATATCCTATATTTGAGGGAATTTTTACCCTACATAAATTACTCAAATGGAAGCATAAGTTACATGATTGGAAATCGTAAGCCGAGACCTTTCCAATGGTATATGGAATTCCCTCTAAATCCCTAGGAATGAGGAGATATGAAATTTTTCGTCCAACAACCCAGTCAAAAAATTGAGATCCGCTCAACTAATTTTTTGGGACACAATTACTATAAATATAGGATAGAATTTTGCATTTTTAGTGAAACCAAGAAAGAGATAAAATCTGAGGTGCACACAATGTGTTTTGGGTGTCTTATGGTGTGCAATAGAAGTCTAAGGGATTCTCTTGAGGTCTTTCTTATTCTAAAGGTATGCTATAAGGTTATGATGTTTCCATAAGGTTGTGATGATGTCGTATGCTCTGATATGGATTTGTGATGTTGTCATGAGGTTGTTGGGGTTTATATGTGGACCCATGTGGACCTAGAATATCTATGTGGACCCAATTTGCGAGCCTCATATTTTGGATATTCTGCATATTTTGGCACATGATTAACACATATTTTTATGTGGTTGTTGGATTTTATATGTTAGGTGGACCCATGTGGACCTAGGATCTCTATGTGGACCCAGTTTGATGATGATGATGTATCAATGATAGTGACAGAGACAAAGATGGTGACAGTGACCAGTTGATTCTTTTATATAAATATTTGAGGGTGAAGGAAGGGGCAAGGAAAGGTGGTTGGAGCCTCTTTCTAGTTGGAACTGTAGAATCTAGGTAGTTGTAGCTTCCTTAATATCAGTGTATGTAAATCATGGGGTTATTTCCTTCTTCCAGATGGAGCTCGAGAATCTTGGAAGTTGTATCTTCCTATGAATGTTATCTTGTTATTATATAAGAAAAGAATTATGTGATTTATTTCCACGTTAAATCTGGTGTGCATTGTGTATTGTGTGTTTGTTCTTCTCCTCTTTATTGTATATTGGGATGAATTTATTTGATTGAAAATTGAAATATTTTAAAAGGTGCTAAATTATAATCGATACCAATTCATCCCCCCTCTCAGTATCAACAATTGGTATCAGATCAGGTTACCCTCAGAATAGTCTAATCACTGGAAGGAAGACCGTGAGAAAAAATGGAAGGCCACATTTGAAATGGGATCCCACCATTTGATGGAAACAATTATGCATATTGGAGAAAAAGAATGAAAACTTACTTGATAGATTTAGGAGTGGATATCTGGCTTTCAATTTTCAATGGCTATAAAGTTCCAAAAAATACTCCAATTAATCGAGATGAGAAGAAATTTTGTAATTCAAAGGCTAGGCATGTGATCACAAGTGGATTGACACCAACTATTTCTAGCAAGATGATGGGTTGAAACACAAATAAAGAGGTTTGGTATAAACTTCAAAATATTTATCAAGGCTTCAAAATATAAAATTTTAAATGATTCAATTGTGGTAGAATAGGACACTATGCTAACAATGTCCTTTTGAAGGAAAGAAAATATTCCATAAGAAAAAAGATCCTTTACACCAAGGAGGACATGATTTCTTCATAGAAAGTGATGGAGAAGAAAGGGAAGTAAGGGAAGTTCTCTTCATAATTCAAGAAACTCAAAATGACGACCACACAAATTTTGAAACAAATGAAATCAATTCTGAAGAAGAGTCCGATGCAGATATAGAAGAAACAAGCACAAAATCTTTCTGGGGAAGAAAAGACATCACAGAAAGTGAACATGAAGATGAAGAAAATGTTCAAAATTGAAGCATGCTGAAGAATAAAATATCAAGCTCGGAAATAAAAATAAAAAGTTAAAAAAAAAATTGAAAATTTGTGAAGACGAGAATCATGAGCTTGAAAAGACAATCAAAATCTTGAAGGAATAGTTAGATAAATCCAAGAAGACTAGATATTATGATAAATTAAAATAAGAATTGGATCACACAAGAAAATAATTAATGTTGACAACCGAAAAGTTGAATTACTACAAAAAAATTGAAAGAAGTACTGAAGCGTTATATGAAATTCTTAGAAACTAGAGATCAGATACTGATAAGACATGACTTGGATATGACAACAATTTGAATATAGGAGACACAGATAAAATGGATAGGAAAGATGAAGGAAATTATAGAAACTATGCAAATTCATTAAGAAGTGGAATCAACAAACAAGAGGTTGTTGAAGAATAGCAAGAACATGACACCTCTAGCTAGAATAGAAGATCATAATTTAGAAGGGGTGAGACACCAAGAAGGTCCTTTTCTACCAGGCATGAGATTATTTTTCTTGGTCACTATTATGCTTGCAAAAACTTTGGAAAGAAAGCAATTCACTGCAAAATCAATGCAATAAACAACTTTATGAGAAACAAAAATGATTATCTATATCCAAAGGACAGTCATGTAAATAGTAGATCTAGAAATGCTCATGGATTTGTCAACAAAAATTACAATCCATTTGATCCACTAATGGATCATAACATTGTATGCTAAAAATGAAATAATCTTGGTCACAAATCATGAGATTGCAGAAATATGAAAGAAGATGCTCCTATCATAAGACCAACTACAGTATGGGAAAGAAAAGAGAATCCAAACAAGGAATATTGTCAATTAGAATTTCTTGTTGAAAAAAGGAAGACAAATAATACATAGATAGTGGGTGCTCAAAAAAAATGACTGGGGACCAAAACAAATTCATGAGAAGAAAGGAAAAAGTGGCAGTTTTTCATTTGGAAATGAATCATTTGTCAAAATACTTGGAAAAGGTTTAGTGAGCCTTGGAAGTGAAAATGTTAAATAATAAAATATATTAGTAGTTTAATATTTTAAGAAAAATATCCTTAGTGTCTGTAAAATATGTGATCAAGGATACAATATTAGGTTTGATTCCCGAAGATGTGAAATAAAATAAGAAATACTCAAGAAGATTGGTTGCAACAACATCAAGAAGAACAAATAACATATACATCCTAGACAAATAGGAGAGAAAGAGGATTGAAGTCACACAAAAGATATCCAAGGACTATAAAAAGGAAGGAAAGGATAAGAAGATAGAAAATGATGGTGAAATACTATTGAGTGCCATGAGTTTAGGGGGAGAAGCCCCAAAAAGAAGAGTTACCCTTTGTCATTGATCTCAAAGAGTGATAGAAATATTAGGAGCATAATGACAGGGGGATCATGTGCATTGTCATCAATGAAAAAGGGGGATATTGTTGAATGGTGTTGTCATTGATGTCAAATTCAGTGATTGGTGATCAACATGAAGAAGCCTATGGGTTTACTTGAAGGAGTATCCAAAGTAGTCCCCTTATGGTGTATCTTTAATAATGTCCCTTAGAGGAATATTATTTGAAGAATCCCACAAGAAAACCTAGAGTAGTGGTCAAGAATCCCCTATAGTAAGTGAAGAATCCTATAGATGTCCAATATCAAGATTACAAGATGGAGATTGTTGAAAGTATTATTTGTGGTCAATTTGGATACCCTATATTTGATGGAAGATTTACCATACATAAATAAATCAAATGGAAACAAAATTTATATGGTTTTAAATTTTATTCTGATACCTTTCCAATGGTATATGCAAGTCCCTCTAACGCCCTAGGAACGAGGAGATATGAATTTTTCCGTCCAACAAGCCAACCAGAAAAATTAAGGTCAACTAAGCTAATTTTTGGGGACAAAATTACTATAAATGCAAGATAGAATTTTTCTCTTTTAGGGAAACCAAGCAAGATATCAAGTTTGAGGTGCACACAAGGTGTTTGGGGTGTCTTTTGGTGTGCAAGAGAAGTCTAAGGGATTCTCTTAAGGTATTTGTTATTCTCAAGGTATGTTATAAGGTTGTGATGTTTTCGTAAGGTTGTGGTGTTGTTGTATGCTCTGTTATGAAGTTGTGATGTTGCCATGATGTTGCCATGATGTTGTCATGAGGTTGTTGGTGTTTATATGTGGACCGATGCAGACCTAGGATCTCTATGAAGACCTAGTTTGTGAGGCTCATATTTGGATATTTTGGCACATGATTGGCACATGTTTTTATGTGGTTGTTCGGTTTTGTATGTGGACCCATGTAGAGCCAGGATCTCTATGTGGACCCAGTTTAATGATGATCATGTATCAATGATAGTGAAAGAGACAGTGACAGTGACATGTTGATTCTTTTATATACATATTTTATGGTGGAAGGAAGGGGAAAGGAAAGGGGGTTGGAGTCTCCTTCCAATTGGAACTAGAGAATCTAGGGAATTGTAGCTTCCTTCAAGTTGGTTCTTATAAATCATGGGGTTGGTGCCTCCTTCTAGTTGGAGCTGGATAATATTTGAAGTCATATTTTCCTATGAATGTAATCTTGTTATTATATAATAAAATCATTTTGCGATTTATTTCCACATTAAATTTGTTGTGCATTGTGCATTTATTCTTCTTCTCTTTACTGTATATTGGGATACATTTATTTGATTGAAAAGTTAAATGTTTTGAAATCTTATAAATTATAATTGATATTGATTCACCCCCCCTCTCAGTATCAACAACTTTTTCACATTTATTAAATCGACCTTATTAACTAATGTCGACCTTTATTAAATGGAAAATGTATTATTCTATCTACGTGAAGGATTAGGGAGGTTAGGTCCCAAACATACCCTCTCCCTTGAAAAAGAGCCTTGTACTCAAGGCTTAATATGATGAAAATGTTGTAGAATGGTAGAAAACTCCTAGGTGGAACCTTCTAGTGGAGTATCCTTCCATTGAACCAAAAAATCTTGGATGGTGCACTGACAGAGACAATGCTCTCGCTTGTCCAATACATCTTGTGGTTGCAACCAAATTGAACCTTATTCATTCAACTCTGGTAGGTTGGTATGGGTGTGGCACTTGGTGCCAATCACTTTCTTCAAGCATGAGAGATGAAAAACAAGATGTATCTTGGAGTGACTAGGTAGAGCTAATTGATAGGGAACTGGCCCCACACGTTTGAGAATAGTATAAGGACCACAAAATTTTGGGGCAAGTTTCTGACACTATTGGGATTTGAGTGAAATCTTCTTGTATGGTTGTATATGGATAAAACCTAGTCCCCTTCAGCAAATTGACGTTCAAAATGACCTTGATCTTCCTGTTGCTTCATGCAGTTTTGAGCCATGACCAAATTTTATTTGAGATTATGGAGAAAGGTCATGTGAAATATAAGATTGTGGTCAACCTCTTGAACCTTGGAGACAACGGGCATGTACATGGGAGAAATGATGGTGGCTTTTGTCTATAGATTGCTTCAAAAGGAGTTATGTGAGTGGTAGTATGATAAGAGGTTTTGTACCATGATTTAGCTAGGGGTAACCACTGAAGCCATTGATGTTGTCTATCAAATTCAAAACACCTCAAATATGTTTCCAAACACGTGTTCACCACTTCTATTTGGCCATCATTTTGGGGACGATAGGATGTGATGATATGCAATTGGGTTCCCTGGAGCTTGAATAATTCTTTTTAGAAATCGCTGGTAAAAGTGGGATCATGGTAAAAAAATGATAGAATGAGGCATGCCATGTAGTTTGAAGATATTATCCACAAACAATTGAGCCACTACGGATATTGTGAATGGGTGTTGAAGATCACATAATGAGCATATTTGGAAAGACGATCCACTACAACCATTATGATGAACTTATTTCCTAATTTGGGTAATCCAACAATTAAATCCATAGAAATATCCATCCAAATAGTAGGTTGAAGCGGAAGCAATTGGAGTGTACCATGAGGTTTTAGAGTCTCACCCTTATTTTTCTAACATGTATCACATTCAGCCACAAAGGTGTGGATGTCCTATTTCACACCGTCCTAGAAGAAATATCATTTGACGAATTCATAAGTTTTGGTAAAATATGAATGGCTAGTTGTAGGTGAAGAATGAAACTCAGAGAACACCTTGGATTTAAGAGATGGCTATTTTCTTAAATACAAGTGGCCTTTATAGAGAAACTCTTCATTATGCCAAGAATGCCCTAGAGTAGCTTGGGAATCATGTTGAAGTTTTTGGATTAGGCTAGAAATTTTGGAGTCTTGCAACCATTCCCAGTGAACATCCTGAAGCCAGTTAATGATAACGAATGAAAGGGAAAAGAGGGATCCTTCTTATTCATATTTCCTGGAAAGAGCATCAACCACCACATTTTCTTTACCCTTCTTGTAAAGAATCTCATAATCGTATCCAAAAAACTTGGTCACCCATTTTTATTTCTCTAGGGATGAAATTCATTGTTCCAAAAAGTACTTGAGTCTTTGATGATCTATCTTAATTTGGAAGCTTTGTCCCAATAGATGAGGGCACCAAATATCCACTACATGCAAAATAAGGAACATTTACTTTTCATAAATTGGTTGGCCCAAATGTCAGTACGATAATTTTTTGTTGGTGAAAGCTAAAGCTCGTCCCCCTTGCATGAGGACTACCATGATTCCTCTCCTTGATGCATCAAATTACAAAACAAAGATCTTTGTGAAGTCAGGTAAGGCCGGTACATGATTAGTGCACATAGCGTTTTTCAAGGCTTTAAAGGATTAGTGAGCTACTAGAGTCCAACTGAAAGAATTCTTTTTAAGGAGAGTTGTAGCAGGAGCTATGATTTTTCCATAATTATGAAAAAAATTGTGATAATATCACATTAAACCTAGGAAACCATGAATAATTTTAAGAGTTTTAGGGCGACGCCAATTCCGCATAGCTTCAATTTTCTTAGGATCCACCCTTACACCATCCTTGCCAACAATATGGCCCAAGTACTCAAATTCAGAGAAACCAAAAGAACATTTATACTATTTGAGGAAAAGTTTATGCTTGGAGAGGAGATGGAGAACTTGATATACATGAGTGAGATGGGATAGCCACATTTTACTCTAGATGAGAATATCAACAAAGAAAAATAACACAAAGTGACGGAGGAGAGGATGAAAGACATGATTCATGAGACTTTGAAAAGTGGAGGGGGGATTACGAAGACCAAAGGGTATGACCAAGAACTCATAGTGTCCCTCATGAGTGTGAAATGTAGTATTGGTAATGTCTTCATCCTTAATACATATCTGGTGGTAGCCAGAATGAAGGTCAACTTTGGTAAATTATTGAGCCCCACTAAGTTCATCCATAAGGTCATCTATGATGGGAATGGGAAATTTGTCCTTGATGGTAGGTTTGTTGAGGGAATGAAAATCAGGACACATGCGGCAAGTGCCTTCCATATTGAGGACCATGAGAAAAGCGGAAGAATAGGGGATGGTACTGGGATGGATAGCACTCACTTCTAATGATTCATGGAATTATAAATTTCATTTTTTTAATCAAAGGGATGATGATAAGGGAAAACATTGGGATGAATAATGCCCAAGATTAAAGGAATGGAATTTTCATGGTCACCCTGGGAGGCAGGAAGGCCCTGGGGATTTTGGAAAATAGTGTGATGGTGGGAAATGATAGATTGAAGTTCGGGGTGTACTGGGGGTGTCTCAACTGCTTGAATGGAATGGAGTTGGGAAATGATTCCAAAATGAACCTTTTAGAGTAAATTTTCCATGTGATGGGACTCGAGTAACTTTTTCATGCAATGGGAGTTGATGATCTCAGGGAACCTGTTGTAATGCCTTGGAATTTATATTTTTGGTTGTCATGTTATAATTTCATGGTTAAATCCTTAAAATCCATGGTTATGGGGCCAAGAGTGCATAACCACTCAACACCAAACACATTATCACAACCATGCATGTCATTATAAAACATGTGGTATTTCCGGTTACACTCACCAATTTGTAAGCACCCATTTGCACAATGCCCCCCACATTTCATGAAATCACCAGTGAAAATCATGATTTGAAAATTGTTGACATCACGGATATAGCAATTGATTTCTTTGGCAAGAGTGTGATGAATGAAATTATGAGTTCTTCCACTATTAACTAGGATGATGAATTTTCGGTTCTTAATGTAAGCAATCAATTTGAGGGTTTGGGGAGTAGAAAATCCAATAAGAGAATTCAACGTAATCAATGGTTCAACTTCAGGGGGATTATAGGGAAGCATAATATCATCTTTTTATGGTAGCACTACTTTAGGTGAAACCTCAACATTGTCATCTAAAACATCCTGTGAATTGGCCATAAAATGTTTATGTTCTTTACACATGTTCCTTGGAAAGTATTTATCATCATAGTTATAGAAAATATCATTGAGTTGACATTCAACCATTTCCACCCGTGTTAAATTTTGGACCTTGATAGGAGTGGTTTGAGGGAAAGGAATGGTGGGTTTAGGGTGGGGAACAAAAGAATTATTTGTTTCTCTAGGACAATATGACCTATTGTGCCTCCTTGGCATGTTCAGTTGCTTCCAACAAAGTCTATGGGAGAGCCATTATGATGTGGGATCATATTTCATCCTGGAGGCAACTGATAAAGAATTCCCAAAAGAAATCATTTGTCACGCCCTTCATTTGGAAAGCCAAGTTCTCAAAGGAAATAATAAAACCTTCCATTGTTCCATACTATTTCAACTTAGCCATACATCCTAAATGGTGGGTGTCCATGTCAAAGCATTCATACAACATAGTAACAAATTGTGACCAAGAAACATACCCTTAGCATGCATTTATACACCATTTCCATCATTTCCATCGTTCTGGACCCAAAAAATTAATTTTTTAATGAAGTTTGGTTAACTCATTAGTAATTCCATGGAGGGATAAATAGTGTTCATTATGAGTGACCCAGGTTGTTGGATCTAAGCCATTAAATTTGTTCACCTCGACTCTATAAAGATGAGGGTCATAAGGTAGGGAGTTGGAATGAGACTGAAGAGGCTAGTTGGAGTCAACACCTTTAGTATAGAGAGGTAGGTCAAAGGAGGAATGATCCTAGAATTGTTTCATGGATTGTTTGAGGGTGGAATTGAATTCATTAATGTGGCTACCTAGTTGTTCCTGGATGTAGTCCATTTTGGCATGAATGGAAAGAATGCCATTAATCACTTGGGCCTGAAGGTAAATAAGGTCATTATTCAGTTTCTGATTGGTGTATTCTTGGAGAGTGGGAGCCAAGAGGGGATGATGGGTGGGTCCACAGACAAAAAATTAGATAAGTGATATATACCACTATGATCAAGGAAATATGAGGAAACTAATGGGATAAGTGGGAAATGAGGGTGTCAGGAAGGGTATGGGTCCACGAGGTATAAGAAAAGGTTAAAAATGATTGGGATCACAACAATCGGGGTGAAAAGGGGGACCCAATGAGATAGGTCTCAAATAAGGGTGCGGGAAGGACCAACATATTTTTCATTTTTACTCCTATGGAGTTATACTCCGGCTTGAATAATACTGCAGTGTCTATGTCCCCAAATTTTTAACAGAAACAAATGTGTATTAATTTTGCAACTGAGATGTACGAGGAAAGGTTGTGTGGTGTAATTTCCATGATCCAAAACCCTTTGTAATTGAACATATAGGCTGGTGAGTCATTGAAACCAAGTGTAAATGTAATTTACATTTAGGATAGTGAGTCGTTAGCACCTGGTTTTGGTATTGCACACATCATAGTAGTGCACAGAGAAGTGTTATCAAAGACAAGGTTCACACATTTTATGTGTTACATGCACCTGCGTAAGTGTGCACATTGCACTATGTTGCATGCACTTGGGTGACTTTGTGGTAATGACTAGAAATGCGCAAAGCTAATTTACATATATGACTATATGTGTTTTAAGGCCAGAGAGCCTATGTGATTATGAGGCTAGTGAGCATGGACGAAAATAGGTTAGTGTGCATATCCATGTAAATATAATCATGATTACTAATATAATATTTCATCATTGTGCACAGATAGACTTAGACGAAATGAGATGGGGGTATGACTCCACTAAAAAAGGGAAAAGGGGGGGAATATTTTAATAATATTTACAAAGAGTGTAACGTGGATATGTTTTTATCCTAAGTTCCTGAGGGTAAGGAACGGGTCACCAAGTGGCTTAAAGATACTTCTAAAGATGAAAAGTGTTAAGTGGAAGGAATGCAATATATGTTTCTATCCTTACTGTATTTTGGGTATTATTGAATTATTATTCATGTTTTAGGCTCTTGGGAGTAGAAGGGGGTCAGACTGTATGGGAAAATCCGATTGCTACCTTATCTACATAGAGAAGCTTGTAAGTAGTTGTGGTTTTGTAATTTGAGTTTATTGTCAAGGAGACGAGATGAAAAACCCTGAGAAGTCTCTCTCAGATAGATATTGGTTTTTGCGAAGTTGGTGTTAGACTTAGGAGCATACTCTCTAGGTGAGAGTATTGCTAATAATTGTTCCCTAGTGCATTGAGAATTAGTCGTAGTGCTTGGAGACTTCATGTTCGGAATGTTGTTGGTAACCTTGGGAAGGGAAGGGGACATTCCGAAGGAGTATTAAGAAGAGAAGGGGAACACTTCATTGGGTGTGACAGGTGTGTGGGAAATGAGGGACTACGGGCTATTTTCAACAACAGGCATCTAGGACTGAGAAATTTTGTTGTGAGTCAGACCTTAGTGTGTCACTAAAAGTATTTTTACCTGGTGTATTTAAGCCCTAGATTGGGGGTGACCTGTTGCTGAAAGATTTGAGAAAAAACATCTATGGCTAGGAAGAAAGTTTGAGTCAAGGCCATAGTTGGTGACTTTCATAAAGGATAAGTGTTCTTTATGTACTTGTCTTGTTTACTATGTCCTTATTTGTCTGTGTTTGACATGTGTTAATTCTTATATGGGTTGTTCTGTATAATTTTTTATTTTTGTTCTGTTTAATGTTGCTTGCACATGTAATTATGGTACCTATAGCATTTATCTATAGTTGTGCATAAGTATGTCAGTTGATGATAGCCTTGTTTGATAAGTTAATCTTGTGAATTGGTTAAGACTCTTCAAAGAGGATTGAGTGGCTGACTACGTAGGTTTGTATCATGTGTGGATCAAGAGGTTGGAATTTCTATGTGTTTTAAAGGAAACATACCCCATGCACAGTGAAATCATACATGGAGCATAATGCCTAGACGGATGTGTGCATAGTTATGTTGTGTGATAAACATGTTGGTGTGCACAGTTAATGTTGAGTTACTTTTGTTGCTTAAGGTTGTACTAAAAAGAGAATGTTTCTTCCACTATTATAAGTTGTGTGGTGTGACTCAATCTTGGGTTGAGTGTGTTACTTCAGGTGATACTGCGCAAACTTTTTTTATATTATAATATGTATAGAGAAACTTCATATTACATTACTTAGTAGTGTTCTGGGGAATTACAGTTTTGTTGACTAGGAGATACAGAAGTTGAGGTTGTGTGATGGTGCCCAGCATAGGGTTGTTGGGGACATTACATTATGGTATCATAGATATTGTTTCAACATTGTATTTGTATGGGCCATAGACTAGCATGAATAGATGTGTGAAAAACAAATTGGTGTCACATAGTGCATATTTTAGTTTGCGTAGAAAACCATTGGTGCATAGTATAGAGTTATGATGTGCACAAAGATAGTGTTTTGTATGTGTTATATTCTTTGCATGTGTGTGTGTGGGCACATCAGATATGACAACTATGTCTGACGATCCCTATAGTATTGATTTTTGTATCGTGTGCACCGGGCGCTTTCCTAGGGGGGTCCCAAGGGGGGAAGGTATGCCCCCCTGGTTACGCACAACATTCGGCAACGGGCGGTAGCCCGGGGCAGTTCCCCGATTTTTTGTTTTTTTTTGGGGGGGGGTTTCTATTTTTAGCAGATTTTTCTATTTTTAGCGGTTTTGTAAATTAATCCTGGAATAAGGGATTAGGGTTTTGGTATCTACGAAATACCTAAAAACATTGTATATATATTGTATGGTGAATGGTGAAATTAGATATAATGAATATAAGAAGGTTTTCCTGGTTGAGGGTTTCCGGTATAAAATCTATGTGTACTCTATGTATGATCCATTGATTAAGTTATGTTTTTCTTAAGAATCTATATGCATTTCTTTAATTCACAGGTTTAAAACTTACATGTGGTATCAGATCTCGTTTCTGTCTTCAGAGGGATGCCTTTGTTGTTGAGGGTTTGGCTCAGTCTTGATAGATCAAGTTTATCTTGGGTCTGTGATAAACCTGGGTTTAGTGGGAGCTTTTGCAGTGGAGATTCGAGTATAGAAAGATGAATGGCAAGCTCATCTAGAATCAATATAGAGAAGTTCAACAATAAAAACTTTAAGCTATGGAAGCTCAAGATGGAGGACCTTCTTGCAGACAAAGAACAATGGATCATTGTGGATCCTAGTACATAGCCTATTGGTACATCGTCTACTATCACACAGGCTATTAGTACACAACCTACTAGTACACAAACTACTAGTACACCAGCTATTGGTATGTCGAAGGAAGATTGGGAGAAGTTGGACAAAAGAGAAAGGAGTATTATTCGACTCTTCCTGGAAGATTCGATTTTGTTGAATGTCTCGGGAGAATCTATAGCCAAGGAACTATGGGATAAGTTGGGAAATTTGTATCAATCAAAGTCCCTAGTAAACAATTTGTTTCTTTGAAAGAAGTTGTATCATCTTAGGATGGAAGATGGAGATTCTGTGAATGAACATCTAAATGCCTTTAATACTCCGGTATGTCAACTTGGCTCTGTTAATATTATTATTGTAGAGGAAGATAAGTGTATTACTTTGTTATGTTCTTTGCCAGACTCTTGTGATAATCCGGTTGTAGCAATAGGTAGTACCACTCAATCTACATTGAAGTATGAGGATGTAGTTGAATCCTTGTTATCTAAAGAGATGAGGAGAAAAAGAATGGATGGTCACAACACAGATGCTTTATTTATAAGAGGGCGTACCCAATACATGAACCCTGGTAAGCCTTCCAGGTGGAGATCTAAATCTACAGGTAGATCTAAGTCTCCAGTAAAATCTTTGAGGAAATGTTGGAAGTGTGGAAAAACATGGAATTATAAGAAAGATTGCAAGTCTAAGAAAGTTGAAAAACCAAAGGGATCTAATAGCACCTCTTTAACAGAGGAGAAAACCTCCACTAAAGAAGGAGATGATGTTTACCTAGCATCTACAAGTACACATGCAGACCATGATGTATGGTTGATCAACTCAGGTGCGTCACACCATATGAATCCTCATAGGGAGTGGTTCTCTGAATATGAAAAATATGATTGTGGTGATGTATTCCTAGGAGATGACTCGACAACAAAAATCTTGGGGTCTGGAAAAGTTAATTTTCTGCTTAAATATGGAGGGATTAGAACTCTCTCTGGGCTTCTGCACATTCCAAAACTAGCCAAGAGCTTAATATCTGTAAGCAAGATGGAAGATGCAGGAGTGGATACTATATTTGGAAAGGGCACTTGCAAGATGGTACAAGGACCAATGGTCTTGATGAGGGGAGTTCGGTGTGGAACTCTGTACAAGTTGTTGGGAAACACTTATACTAATGGGTGTAATAGTTTTGTTGTTTTTGAGCAGAGAAATGAAGGAGACAAGACCAATATTGTCCCAGAAAAGAAGACCATGCTATGGCATCAAAGACTGGGGCATATTCAAGAAAAGGGCCTGCGAATACTACACGGTAAAGGTATGGTTAAAGGTATGTCTGATTGCGCTCTGGATTTTGATTTCTGTTAACATTTCATATATGGTAAACATAATCGATTAAGATTCCCATTTGGTGCTACAAGAGAAAATAGGGTCTTAGAGTTGATAGACAGTGATGTGTTTGGACCTATTCCTGTTCCATCCCTAGGTAAATCTGTGTATTATGTTTCATTCATAGATGATTTTTCAAGGAACACATGGATTTATTTTCTTAGAAATAAATATGAGGTATTTGATCAATTTAAAGAATTTAAGTCTCTGGTAGAAAATCAGATAAGGAAGAAAATAAAGGTATTGAGAATAGATAATGGTGGAGAATTCTGTGGAAATGAATTTAGAATTCTGTAAGAAGTGTGGTATAGCAAGGCAAAAGACTAATCCATACACTCCTTAGCAGAATGGAGTTGCAGAAAGGATGAATAGGACATTGATGGAAAAATCAAGGAGCATGCTCAGCAGTGCCGGGTTAGGAAAATAATTCTGGGCAGAGGTAGTGTGTACAACATGTTACATGGTCAATCGATCACCTTCATCAGGATTGGATGATAGAACTCCACACGAGCTATGGTTTGGAAATAAACCCTCTCTTCAACATCTTAGAGTGTTTGGTTGTGATGCTTATGTACATGTTCCAAAGAAAAATAGAAGTAAATTGGATAGAAAGGCTGAAAAGTGTATCTTTATTGGTTATAAAGATGGTCTGAAAAGCTATAAGCTTTGGAACCCAGAAACCAAGAAAATGGTTTATAGTTGAGATGTTGTTTTCAGAGAGGTAAAAGATGTGTCCAAACAGGAATTCCTACCAACACAAGATGAACTTGATAAAATAGAGCTTGATTTGGATAATGCAAAATCTGAATCATCTGAAGAAGAGGAAGAAGAAGAAGAAGAAGAATAACCTCATACCCCAGTATTGAGGAGATCAGTGAGAGATAGAAGGAAAAAAGAAAGGTATAGTCCACCTGATTTTCATTCCAACTTTGTTTTATCTATTACTGATGATGATCCCAGAACTGTCAGGGAACTAGTGAATTCAGAGGATAGTAAACTATGGAAGAAGGCCATGGTTGAAGAAATGGATGCCTTGGATAAGAATGAGGCATGGGATATAGTTGAGTTTCCAGCTGGAAGAAAATTGGTTGGTAGCAAATGGTTGTTCAAGAATAAGTTTTATGCACAAGGTAAAGAGGAGAAATAAAAAGCTTGGTTAGTAGAAAAAGGTTATTCCCAGGTAGAGGGAATTGACTTTGGTGAGATTTTTGTATCATGTTGATAATTTAACTTCTATTAGATTTCTTTTATCTATTTTTGTTTCTTTTGATCTTGAAGTGGAACAGATGGATGTTAAGACAACATTCCTACATGGGGATCTGGGAGAATAAATCTACATGAAGCAGCCAGAAGGATTTGTAGTGAAGGGAAACAAAAAGTTGGTTTGTAAGCTAAATAAGTCACTATATGGTCTGAAGCAATCACCTAGGATGTGGTACCAGAAGTTTGACACATACATCCTTGGATTGGGATTTGTAAGAAGCAGGGCTGATCACTGTGTATATTCTAAGAAGGTTGGTAATCACTTCATTTATGTAGTGTTGTATGTTGATGACATGTTGCTAGTAGGAAATAACATGGATGTTATCAAGGAGGTGAAATCACAGCTATCATCCAAATTTGACATGAAGGATCTCAGTGTTGCTAACTTCATTATGGGAATGGAAATTAAAAGAGATCGTGCAAATAGGAAACTTTGGCTGAATCAGAGAAAATATGTTGAGACTATATTGTAGAGGTTTAATATGCATGGAAGTAAACCGATCAAGTTTCTTATTCCTATAGATGTAAAGTTATCTGCAGATTAGTGTCCCAAGACACAAGAAGAAGAAGAGGACATGTCCCATGTTCCATATGCTAGTGAAGTTGGAAGTTTGATGTATGCAATGGTTTGTACTAGAACGGACATTGCACATGCAGTGAGAGTTTTGAGCAGGTATATGTCAAAACTAGGGAAGTAGCATTGGACAACAGTAAAGAGGGTCTTCACGTATCTTCGTGGAACTACCAGTTATGGATTGTGCTACCAAGGAAGACCAGGATTGGACAGAGTGTTGGACATACATGGCTTTGTTGATGTAGACTAGGTTGGAAATCTAGATCGCAGAAGATCTACAAGTGGGTATGTGTTTAACCTATTTGGAGGAGCAATCAGTTGGATGAGAAAAAGACAGGTTGTAGTGGCACTCTCAACTACAGAACTTGAATACATGGTAGCCAGTCAGGCAAGCAAGGAAGTAGTATGGTTACAAATATTGTGTTTAGGTATTGGGTTGGTACAACAAGTAGTGAGAATAGATTGTGACAGTCAGAGTGTAATCTTCCTAACAAAGAACCCATCTTATCATTCAAAGACAAATCATATTGATGTTCAATATCACTTTGTGAGAGACATGGTTGAGGAAAAGAAGGTATTGCTAGAAAAGGTTGACACTTTGAATAATGTTGCAGATTCATTAACAAATTCTGTGAGCACAGAAAATTTCTCCTGGTGTAGACTAATAATGGGCATTGTTTCCCTGGATTGTTGACTATATAATCCCCTGGACCCCCGAATGCAATGAAAACAACAAGTGGGAGAATGTTGGGTATGTGTTATATTCTTTGAATGTGTGTGTGTGGGCACGTCAGATATGACAACTGCATCTGACAATCCCTCTAGTACTGATTTCTGTGTCATGTGTTGTTATCAGACTAATCGGTAAGTGCGGAAACTAACAGATCTCCCTAGATCCACCTAGATCTAGAACAAAACAGGACAGGACATGACTCTTTCCATAAGTTTTGACCATTGAATTAGATAGTAGGAAGGAACAAGTAACATACCTTTGTATCGCTTCCTAGGGTCTCTGTTGCTCCCACTTCACTTTGGTGTTCTCGTGAGGTCAATACCAAGACAACACAAACCAACCAAAGTGAAGATAGCAAAATATATTCAACTTTCAACTTATGTGTATGATCAAGGAATTACACAATAAAGTGAGAATGACTTTATGGGAAAAGGACATGCCACTGTATCGTATTAATTGAAAGTAGAAGATTACAACCTGTTCACCTTGATTTCACAAACTTCCTTTCGATGAATCTTGGCTCCAACACACACACTTGCTCAATCCTTGCATGAATAAGATCAAATCCTCTTGATAGACTTGTTAGAGTCTCCAAGCTCTTGTTCAAGCTAAGTCCTTCACACAATTCTTTCACCAATTCTCCAATGAATCTTGCTTAACCTTTCCCATGAGAATTCCATCAATATATAGGAGAGAATGAGATGCTTACTTGGATAAGAATGATCCCACAATATTAGGGAATCTAGTACAAGGATAACCATTCAAATGCCAACCCATTCTTCTAGAAGATTCCCTTCTAGAACCATCAAGAATTCATCTTTCTCCAAGCTTTAGAGAAGGTTTTCACCCTAGCTATGTATCACACTGCGATAAGTTCACACCCTAGCTTAAGGCAGCCTGTGAGAATGGGTCATTCTCGCACCCTGGGATATTAGCAACCTGCGAACTCTCTTCAAAAGTAAGTTTTCTGGGAAGAGATGAATGTCACTTTTCTCAGGAGAAAGTTCTTATGAGGAGCCTGAGTAAACCAACATCAATACATCATCATGATGACTAAAATCATGGGTAACATGTGCACCAGGTGCTTTCCTATGGGGGGGCAGGTATGCCCCCCCTAGTTACGCGCAGCATTCGGGGAAGCGCCCTAGAATTTGTTTTTCGGGGGGTTTTCCTATTTTTAGCAGATTTTGCTATTTTTAGCGATTTTGTAAATTAATCCTTGAATAAGAGATTAGGGTTTTTGTATCTACGAAATACCTAAAAACATTGTATATATATTGTATGGTGAATGGTGAAATTTGGTATAATGAATATAAGAAAGGTTTTCCCAGTTGAGGGTTTCCGGTATAAAATCTCTGTGTACTCTGTGTATGAGCCATTAACTAAGTTATGTTTTTCTTAAGAATATACATGCATTGCTTTACTTCATAGGTTGAAAACATACAGATAGTAATGTGTGGGTTTGCACACTAGAGTTTGGAATTTTAAAATAATCCAAGAAATCCGAGGGAAATATTCTGACAAAATGGTGCAAATGTTTCGTGTAGTCGTTGCATGAAATCATCTAACAAATATTAATTTCTTTAATGTTTTACAGAACTTTAAGTGAATAGAGAATGGAAAATTCATTGTAGAATATTAAAAGCATGGAAGATCCATGGAGGACTTAAATTCCTCGTGATGAATTTGGGGATCTGTATGTTGGGTTGGTTGTTGATGGTATCGAATCCAAGGAAGAGCACAAGAACTTGGTAGAAACTGTAAAAGTACTGCAGAAAGATGTCTAGATCTATAAGGATGATAGTGAGAGGCTTATGAGAACCAAGGCTGAGAAAGTTGACTTCAATGCCAAATTGATGTAGATTCTGGATAAAATAGAATGGAAGATGGATAAAAAGGTAGATTTAAGTATATCAAGAAGCCTTCAGTCTCATGATGAGAAAATAAGAGAAGAAAGAATTGTTGGTAAGCATTCTTTCAAGAAAGCACATAGTAGTTCAAGTCCATATCCTATCAAAAAGAAGAATAGAAGGAATGGGGTGGATGAGATATAGGAAGAAATGAATAATATCAAGCCTCCTACCTTTTATTATGAGCACAAAAAGGATGAAGATGTGGAGATATGGTTTTTGGTTATGAAGTAATTCCAGTTGCATAACTATTATGCGCAAGAAGAAGGGATAATTTCTATTTATTAGCTAAAAGGAAAGGCATCGATGTTGTGGGATCAGTATGTGCAAGTGTAGTACATTGATGATAATAAAGTGACTTGGAAAGAGTTCAAGAGGTATTTCCAAAATAAATACTTAACCAAGTGGTACTAAATGGAGTTCTTCGAACATAAGCTTAGGAGTATGACGATAGATGAATATGAAAGAAAATTCATAGAGATGCTTAAGTATGTCACATTCATAAAGGATTAACAAGTGAAAATTCAGAGGTACTTCAGTGGGTTTCCCTCATTTATAAGTGATAAGATATAGTATGATGACCCTAAGATGTTGGAAGAAACCATAAGATGTGCTAGGTGTCTTTATGATTAGAAAAGGGGAAGATCAACATTCCAAAAGGCTTGGGAAGACATGATGAAAATTAAGGTGGAACAGAGGAAGAAGGGAACTAAGCCACCATTTTTCATAAATACTATGCAAGGACAGATGACTCTCTAGGAGCTTAGAATGTCGGAAAACGTGGGACAAAAGTCATGGAAACAACCTATGCAGTGTTGGGGTTGTGCCATAAATCAACAAAGATTACTCGTAAAGAGGTGATAAAGTGAATATTGTGCACAATGCATGGAAACTTGTGATAGTTGAGGACATGGGTAGAAATGTGCCAAGGATTTATGTCACATTGCATAACAAGCGAGTCAATTTTCAGTCACACATGATCGAGGTGGAAGGTAAGATTAATGGCCAACCTATTTCTATTTTAATTGACTTAGGAGCTAGTCATAGTTGTCTTGATCCTAATATGGTGGAAAGATTCTATTTTCCAAGAAGCAAGCTTGGAGAACATTAGTTGTTACAATTATCTATAGGAGAAAAAAGGAAAATTAATGAGATTGTTAAGGAATGTTCAATGGAGATGAATAGACTCCACACAAAGGTTGATTTGAATGTTATACTTTTTCACTCGTATTATTTCCTCATTGGTATGGATTGGTTGGATGAGCACAATGCTATCCTAGATTTTTACAATAAGGCATTCATCCAAATATAGATGAAGATAGAGAAGTTAGAGATTGAGTTTGAGATCTAGTCAAATGTTGATAGATCAATACAATTGAACTAGATCTTAGAATCAACTTAACTTCTATCAATCAACTCTAACGAACCAAAAGTACCACTTTACCTTCCCTTGGGTTTGGCGATAGCACTATATGAATCCATAGAACATTACTCTTGCACTTCTTGATCATAGTTCAATGGATTAATCAAATTGATTTATTTTCAAGGAATTGAGATGTTTTTCTTCGGCACTGCCTTAATTATGCTTGAAGTGGTTCTTCTAGAAGAATTATCAATGAAAGTAACATAATAAAAAGTACCTATCAACAAAGATGATGACATGTACTTAAAATCGAATCAGACCACAACCACCAAGGGGTTACAAATCTCAAATCATCCCTATGTATGCTCCCATCTTCCAAGGTATGCACTTTTGATCTACTGAAATGAGTCTCTAAATGGGGTCACTAATTTGGTTTGGTAGAGGGGCCTCAAATTTTAATAAGTTTGGATGAGGAAGGAAACTTGAAATCAGTTCAAGGAATTCCAAGATCTATCACTATCAGAGAAGTTTCAGTGTTGCAGTTGAAAAACATTTTCAGGAAAGGGTGTCAGGTATTCTCGTCGCACATGGAAGAGGCACCTGAGAATAAAGTTCGAAGTGTGGAAAATTGTGCAGTGCTAAAAAAGTTTGAGGATGTATTTAAAGAGATATTTGGATTTCCTCTGAAAATAGATATTGAATTCTCTATAATTCTAATGATGGGAGCAACACCTATATCCAAGATTCCTTATAGGATGAGCACGATAGAACTGAAGGAGTTGCAAGTGAAACTTGAAGAGCTTCTGAAGAAGGGGTATATATGCCATAGTGTTTCTCCTTGGGGTGCGCTAGTTTTGTTCTTGAAGAAGAATAATGGTACACTAATACTTTGTGTTGATTTCATATAATTGAACAAGGTAAAAATGAAGAACAAGTATCCTTTTCCAAGGATAGATGGCCTATTTGATCAACTGAGAGGCATGCAGATATTTTCCAAGATAGATCTCAGATCTGGATATCACCAAATGAGAATAAAAGAGGAAGACATCAATAGATCTTGTCGAATGCACTATTTGTCTTCATGTGTTTAATGAGTGGAGTTTTCATAGATTATTTAGATATGTTTGTCATTGTATTTTTGGATGACATTCTTATTTACTCAAGTTTTGAACAAGAGAATGAAAAACACTTGAGGATGGTACTAAAAGTATTCAGGGAGCATCAACTTTATGCAAAGTTGAGCAAGTTTTCATTTTACCATAGGCAGATTCATTATTTGGGTCATATTATTTCAGAATAAGGAATAATTGTGGACCCATTGAAGATAAAATCTATTGAAGAATGGATGAAGCTAAGAAATGTTGGAGAAGTGAGATCCTTTATGGGACTAGTAGGGTACTATAGAAGGTTTATTGAAGGATTCTCATATATTTCACATCCAATCACATCTCTGCAGAATAAAGGTGTGTGATTTGAGTGGACTCCGGATTGTGCAAGAAGTTTTCAACGCTTGAACAGTTTGTTAACAAGTGCATCAATTCTTGGGATTTTTGATCCTGATGCAGAGTTAGTTGTGTGAAAATATGCATGCAAGCAAGGAATCGATCGAGTTCTAATTTAGAATGGACTCATGGTATGATGTGAATCGAGGAAGGTGAAAGATCATAAAAGGATCTATGCTACACATGACTTGGAATTGGGAACCATAGTGCATGCTTTGAATATGTGGCAGAATTATCTCATGGGTAAAATATTTGAGAAGAGAACAGACCATTGTGGTTTGAAGTATTTGTTTGGACAACCAAGTTTAAATGCCATACAAAGCAGGTGTTTATAATTCCTTAGTGAATATGACTTTGATATAAATCATATCGGAGGAAAGGAAAACAAGTTGGCTAATGCACTGAGCAAGAGGATGCATGAGATGCATGATACATCCCTTAACATGTATGAAATATATTTTTGCAAAATAATTTTTGGAGTTTCCTCTTCAAATCTTCACTATATGGATATAAGCATGAGTTTACAACAAGGTATGTTAGAGTAGAAGTTTGAAGGATATGATTTGAGAGAGGATGGGATCCTCATGTATAAATGCAGAGTCTATGTGTTGAATGATCATAAGTTGGAGATCCTAATATTCTCAGAGATGCATACGGTTAATTATGTTGGACATACAGGTTACCAAAACACAATGTTTGTAGTTAAAAAGCAATACTTTTGGCCGAGTATGAAAAAGGAAGTTGCGAATTTTATTGCAGGATGTCTCGAATGTCAAAAAGTCAAGGTTGAGCACAAACATCTTGTTAGTTTTATACAACATTTTCCCATTCCTCAGTAGAGGTGGGAAGTTATAATGATGGATTTCATAACTAAGTTTCCTAGGATGGATAAGAAACATGATTCTATTATGGTGGTGGTGGAAAATCTTACCAAAGTTTCACATTTTATTCTAGTGAAGTTAGAGCACAAGGCAACCAACATTGCTAATATTTTCATGTGATAAATTTATAAGTTGCATGGTATACCTAAGACAATTGTGTCTGATAGAGATTCCAAGTTCACTTCAAACTTTTAGAAAGGGATATTCAAAGGATTTGGAACAAGACTAAATTTTAGCACATCATATCACCCTACTTCAGATGGAAAATAGAGAGGGTAAATCAAGTGATTGAAGATATGCTTAGGATGTATGTGATGGATAATCCATCAAAATGGGAAGACTACCTTAATTTGGTAGAGTTTTCTTATAACAATGGGTATCAATCATATTTAAATATGAGCCCATTTGAGGAAATTTATGGTAGAAAGTGAAACATGCCAATGAGTTGGACAACCTAGTAGATTGCGTAGTAGTCAGGCCATATTTTCTCCGAGAAATGGAGGAAAAGATGGTAAAGATAAGGAAGAATTTAAAGGTTTCCCAAGATAGGAAGAAAATCTACACAGATAAAGGTAGAACCAACGGGGAATTTGGAGTGGGTGATCATGTGTTTCTGAAAGTGAAGGCTAGGTGTAATTCCCTAAAGTTGGGAACATGTTCTAAGTTAGTAGCGCACTATTGTGGGCCATTTCAAATCTTTGAAAATATGCTTCCTATAGCTTATATGATTTCATTTCTTTCATCCTTGTGTATTCATAATCTTTTCCATGTGTCATTTCTTAAGAAGTATGTGCCTGATGCTAATCATGTTATTGATTGGAATGTGATTCAGGTGGAGCCAGACGACATATTTCAAGTGCGATCAGTTTCCATATTGGATCAGAAAATCAAGCAACTATGGAATCGATTCATGGATATGGTAAAATTCCAATGGACCTGGTACATTCCTGAGGATTCAATCTGGGAGGGAGAGGATGTTATGTGAGTAGAGTATCCTCACATTTTTGAATATTTTTAAAATTTGTGTACGTACAGATGTATATGATGCACTGAGGACAATGCATAAATAAGGGGGATGGGATTGTAATGTCCCTAATCCAAAACCATTTTCAATTGCACATATAGGTTGGTGTTCATTGGAACCAAGTGTAGATGTAATGTACATTTAGGCTGGTCAGTCATTGGTTGGTGTTGCACACATCAGAGTAGTGCATGGAGAAATGTTATCCAAGACGTGGTGTGCACATTCTATGTGTTGCACGCACCTACAGAAGTGTGCAAATTACACTGTGTTAAACACACTTGGGTAAGAGAATGGTAATGAATTGAAATGTGCAGAGATAAGTTATAAATATGACTGTATTTGTTTTGAGGCTGGAGAGCCTATGTGATTATGAGGCTAGTGAGCCTGGGTGTAGATAGGTCAGTGCACCTATCCATGTAAATATAATCATGATTATTAATATAATATTTCAACACTAAATGTAGACAGGCTCAGACATAATGATATGGGGGTTTTACTCCATCGAAAAAGGAAAAAGGAGGGGGGGGATATTTTAATAATATTTTTGAAGAGTCTAACATGGATATTTTTTATCCTATGTTCCCAAGGGTAGGGAACGTTTCACCAAGTTTCTTAAAGATACTTATAAAGGTGTCAAGTGTCAAGTGGAAAGAATGCAATATATATTGTTGGAATTAGTGTATTTTGAGTATTATTGCATTATTATTCATGTTTCAAGCTCTCATGAGAAGAAGCGGGTCAGACTATATGGGAAAATTGGATTGTTACCTTATCTGCAAAGAGAATATTGTAAGGCGTTGTGGTGCTATAATATGAGTTTACTATCGAGGCAACGGGTTCATAGACCATGACAAGTCTCTCTGGGGGAGATATTAGTTGTTGTAAAGTGGTTTTCAGACCAGGGAGCATACTCTCCAGGTGATATTATTGCTGAGAATTGTTCCCTAGTGCATTGAGAATTAGTTGTAGGGCTCAGAGACTTCATGTCTGGCTTGTTGTTGGTAACCCTAGGAAGGGAAGTGGGGAAATTGAAGGATTGTTGAGTAGAGAAGGGGCACACTTCCTTGGGTGTGCCAGGTGCATGGAGAATGAGGGACTATGGGCTAGTTGCAACAATGGGCATCTAGGATTGATCAATTATGTTTTGATCCAGACCTTAGTATGTCACTAGAAGTATTTTTCCTTTCGATTTGAGCCCTAGCTTGAGGGTGACATGTTGTTGATAGATTTTGGAAACAATGTCTATGGATGAGAGAAACACCTAAGTCAAGTCCGCAATTGGTGACTTTCATAAAATATAAGTGTTCTTTATGTACTTGTCTTGTTTACTGTGTGCTTATTTGTCTATTTTTGACATGTGTTAATTATTATATGTGTTGTTGTGTACAAGTATTTGTTATTATCTTTTTTAGTGTTGCTTTCACATGTAATTATGGTACTTATAGCCTATATATGTAGTTTTGCATAAGTATGTTAGTTGATGATAGCCTTGTCTACTAAGTTAATCTCGTCAATTGGTTAAGAGTCTTCAAAGAGGATTGAGTGGTCGGGTGCATAGGTTTCTAGCATGTGTGCATCAAGAGGTTGGAATTCATGTGTGAATTCAAGGAAATAGACCTCAGACGTGGTGCATGATTCCTAGATTGATGTGTGCACAATTATGTTATGTGATCAATATGATGGTGCACGCAGTTGTTGAGTTACTTTCGTTGATTAAGGTTTTACTGAAAAGAGAATGTTTCTTTCATTATTATAAGTTGCATGGCACGACTCAAGCTTGGGATGAGCATGTTAATTTAGGTGATATTGTTGGGACTTGTGTTAGAGTAGAATTTGTGCAGTGAAACTTCAGAGTACAATGCTCAGTAGTATTCAAGGGAATTACAGTTTTGTTGACTAGGAGCTACAAAAGTTGAGGTTGTGTGACATGGCCCAACTTGGGGTGGTTGGGGATGTTACATGCAACCAAAATATCATTTATGTTCCATGTCTTGTATTTTCCCCTTGCTTAGGGATTGCAGGGTTCCTATGTACAAGGGATTTCCCTGTGCTATAACTATATGACATATGTTTGGGGTTGAATAGTAGTACTCAACTCAATATCTTAGGGCACCAACTAAGGAGGCTCGATCATACCCTTAATCGTACTACGTGATTACCCAGGTAATAGAGAGTATCTTCCCGAGTGTTATTCTCAGTGGCACTATAGTAGTCAGATGACCAATCGGTTGATCTAGGGATAGTTTCAAGAGACCTAAGGGACTACTAATATACCTATTGGTACTTGGGAGTGATGGTCATGTACATATTCTTTCTAATGCGGTCTACTCGAGGGGTACCGAAAAGGGTTATAGAGGTTTCCAACAAGGGTGAAAATTTGGTTTCTAGGCAACCCGTTGAAACAATTTGTATCACATGCATGTAGTTTCCCCACCGTAGTTTCAACAACTGAACGAGAGATCTATGTTATTTAAATATGATGACAATACATGTTTCTACCCTGGAAAAACTTTTACCCACATTTCCTGCCAAGGAAGGTTCTTTGATACCACTTGCAAGATACTAAATGTAATATAACATGAAGAAACATGAATATTCAACATATATCAATGGAACACCAAAACATTGATAAGAGAAATACCATAAATTAATTCATTTATTCCAAGAAAGAAATGTCCACTTTCCTCTTCAACGGGGAAACCTCCAGGAGAGAAGAGCTCTATTAAAATAATCCTTAATACAATATTTATCATGCCTCCTACTCTTATTTACACTAATTCTATGCTCTAAAGAACATTCTCTAGGAATATATTTCTAGAAGAGGAAGCTTCTATCAAGTCTTATTACATTGACATGTTCACATTTATTAAATAGTCCTTATTAACTAATGTCTTCCTTTATTACATGGAAAATACATTATTCTATCTACATGAGGGGTTAGGGAGATTAGGTCCCTAATGTTTAGGAGGTGATTTCCTAGATTTAATATATGGCTAGGTCAAGTTATCCTATCTCAAATTAGACTATAATGTATGCTTAATATCAACATTGTAAATCAGTGAACTGATCGGGTGATGGAAAGGTGGATAAAGAAGGTATACATAAGAAAAATAATTAAATAATTTTATAACCATCTAATAGATCCCTCACATTTCCCCTATTGTGGTAATATGTCATTTAGGTTCTCATTCTATGTTAGTCTTGATCCTTTTATTAATTATCCACAACATTGAATAAGTGAACTTTGAATATTAAAAAAGGTCCAAAGATAGGAAATTACATCCCCTTTCCATTGCAATAACATTTGACCTTGGTGTTATTTTGTTTTCAACAATACATTATGTCTTCATCCTTTAGCTACACGTACATGGTTATTATCTTTATTGCGACATTTTTTTCCGACTATAATAGATATAGATGTCCATTCATTCTTTTTACTACCTTGGAACACTTTCAAAGTCTTTATCATTTCATCATATGCATATAACATTCACCAAAGGAAACAAGAGTATGGCGTAGCAATTTTAAGCATCAATTACTTAATTCATAGAAATTTCGATGTCATAAACAAAACATAAACAATCATACCATACGATAAAGTATGCACATCAATCAAATACTTACCTTAGAGAACATATCTATGCTTCCTAATACTACCACATAAAAAGTTCAAATCACTTCCTTATCTAACGCACCCAAAATATATTTCATAAACAATCATAACATAAGATAAAGTATGCACATCAATCCAATACTTAATCCAATACTTACCTTAGAGAAAATATCTATACTTCCTAAGACTACCACATAAAAAGTTCAAATCACTTCCTTATATAACACACCCAAAATATATTTCCTTCTTGATCGTAACATTATAACAGGAATAACATATTTAAGATCATATATGGCACTCACAATATCTATCCAAAAAACACATTCAATTTCTCTTTAGTGGGTACATAGAGAGTCAAAATTATTTCCTACAAGATATGGCCCTCACAACGCTTTACCCACAAAACACATTCCAATGATCTTTAGTGTGTTCTTAAAGAGTCCAAACTACTTAGTCTTATTTCCAATGCATTCCACTAGCAACCTCTAGTAGAACACAACTCATGGAAATCAATGCATGACATAGGTTTTTTTTATCATCCTTCCCATGAATTTTAATTTAAAGCAATCATCGTCCATCCATAATAGACATATCCATCATCTCACATGTATTACACCCATACGATTATCATCTAACCATGTTATAAATTTTACAATCAATGTTATTTTTTTCAAATTTGTTTCATGTAGAAACTAGAATTAATAATCGTAAGGTTTTTCATATTCATATTTGATCCTGCCACTTGTAGAAATTTCTCTCCCTGATGGACTTACACATATCTAAGATACCTTCTACCTGCATTGTTTCCTCACTGACAACAATTTCAAACAACCAAACATTTGTTAGTATTCATGAATATACTCTATCCATGCAAAATTTAGAAAAACCCATGAAACGATTATAGAATTATGTTATAATTAATTCCATCATTTTAGCAATAAATGCAACATAATATACCATATATGTATTTTTAGCACAATCAACACTCTCAAATTTAATCATTAATGATAATATGTGTAAATCATTTAGTTCAATCATATTTTAAAAACATTTACTATTAGCTAATTTTAATTAATTTAACTTGTGGGGTGTCTTCCTCCCCCTTCCACTTATACTCCACTTATACTATAATGTAAGGGATATTTAAAAATTATATTTATGTTAACTAATTCTTACCACTCCTTTCACTCAATGCAACCTTTCATTTATTTAAGAACATTATAATGTAAAATCATGTGTTTCACCAAAACAAGTTGGAGAACTCAACTAATGTCTCAACACACTGTCTGACCATCTCCTTGATACTTGTTTGACCATATAGATACCTTTCTCTTCCTCCAAAAAAAAAACATAAAGAATATACCATTTTAGTACTTTTCAATGTAGGCAAGAAATTTATAGTCCAAGATATGGCTACAAATAGGGATACCATCAGATGCTATTGTAGTGCTATTACATATCCCATTTTCAACACACTATGGCCCCAAACATGTATATAATATGTATTTCATTATGATATGGTATACACATTCATTATATTATCATAAATTTTCAGTCACTCTACTTTTTACCTATTAACTAGCTCAAACATGATGTCCTATCATATGCACGCATTAAAAATATTTTAGGAATATTCATATGTACAAAGCTCCTTGACTTCACCAAACTACTATTTAGGTTTCAAGTACACAAATGAATTTTGATTTCATCTTAACATATCAATTATAGAATTAAATCATGGTTGAATGAATTCTTACAATTCCTTTACTTCACGTGCATTATTTGCATGATCAAGTTCATACCCATATGGTTTCCATCAATGTTTTTGATGTTACATGATTAGTTGATGCCTCATGGAAACTCACAAGATCCCTGCATTGACCTCTTGAAACATATTCTTATGCTCTTACTTTTTCATAAGGTTGATTATCATAAGTATATGCATAATCAACATATTCAGTCATACTTTGTCTTTACATTAAATTATCAAACATATTAGGTATTGTTATCACAATATATAGTTATTTTGTGTAAATCTCTTCACAAGGGGTTACACTTATCCATCTGTAATGTGGAAGTGTTTCCATTGTCACCTTAGAAATAACTTCCCTTGTTTTAGTGAAGGATAGATCTAATACAAGGGATATTTCCATAGAAACCTCGAGGAATCCTATATAAATATGGGATCAAGTCTACAACCTCCAACGTTGGTTACTCAAACATATCACCACTAGGTCAAGGTGATCAAGGTAAGTACCAGGTGGTTTGATGAAGCAATTTCCAAATTTGTATATATGTGAAGTTTCTTGGAAAATTATGTATATTTAGCATGTCAAAAGGAGTCAAAGAGATACCCCAACCACTACAAACCAAGAGAAACGTTGTTAAGGACCTTAGGTATCTATGGTCAGTATCTAATAAGCATTCTTGCTTAGTATACTTGTTATATTAGTAGGTATTCTAGAGCCTTCCCTTTCATTATAATTGTACCCTTTGTTTCATCTATATATATAAACACACACACCAAGGCGATCTAGTCTTAGGACCATCATATTTTATCTTTTGAATTAGATATATTATAAAATGCAGTTCCCCCCTTGAAGTGGAATATATGTATTGAATTATATCATTTTAAAGGTGCTTGGTTCATAATGTTTGGTATCAAGAGCATCCATCCTAGGGATTTTTTGTTGCAATCAACTCATCTTGGAATTATTTCTATAACTTTTTTCTGGGATGCTTCAGACAAATAAATTTGGATCTTACTTACCAGACAGATCACAATATATCTGGTAAAACTTTAGAGTTCTGGTTCATTATAGTTTCAGATATATAGCCTACGAAAGATAGGGTATTTGACTCATCCTGAAATCAATTTTAAACGAGTCATCTTGGAAGTTTCACTATAAAAATGTTTCTTGGAATTTTCAGAGGGTGATTTTTTTTTTACATTGAGGAGACATGTCATCATACATTTGGTAAAAAAATCATGTTTTTTTTTGTTATTATTAGTCCTTGGAAGACAACGTTTGTGACTAATCCTAAAATCAATTATCTTGGAATTTTCGTTGTAATTTATTTGCAGTGAAGTTTCAAACTCTGAAATTTTTGGAATCCCAAGTTCGCATAGTGACATACATGTGGAAAAATTTTCATATTTTGACTCATTATATTTTATGATATATTTCTTATTGAAGTTTCAATTTTTGCACAAGTTGTTTTTTTGTGTTTTTAAAGAGATTTTTCCATGGTTAGCAAACTCATTTTCTCATATTTTTTAGAGACGTGTTCTGGTGTCTTTAAATAACATGAGATATATAATTAAATGAGTAAATATATAGTTTGTGAAGAATAAATATAGGAAATACACATGTTTTAATGTGGTTAGAAGCACATTATTTCACCTGGTTGGAAACCCCTATAACCCATGTCAGTAACCCTTAGATTAATATTCCATTAGACAATACCTATAGATGAATATCACTTCCATGTACCTTTGCGTATATAGTAATTCCATTGGGTATACGTGAAACCATCCTTAGAAAATTTATTCAATAGTCTTGTTTATATAGTACACTGAGAAGAGAACTCGGGGAGACCACTTTCTAGTATCTGGGTAGTACAACCAACGGAACAATTGAGCCTCCTTAGTTATTTCCCTGAGATGTTGGGAAAAGTAATATTGTTGGACTCCACACATATATCAAAGAGCTATACAACCTAAAAATCCCTTGTCTTGAGGACCTTGTAAATTTTTCCCATGGCTCCAAAGAAAGATCTAAAAATTATTTCACTAATTAAACCTCCAAAAATATCCTCCACAACTGATGAAGAAAATGGGGAAATAGAAAACCAACTATACAAATTAGAGAGCCAATTCAATTAATTGAATGATGGATCAGTGAAAATGGTTGATTTGATGAATACTCAAACATAAATAGAAAGAGAGGTGGATTAAAAGATGGAGCAGTTCAAATAGAAGATGGAGGGAAAGTTGAAACTATTAGAACAAAATATGATAGAAACCTTATATGGGAGGCTCCTTAAAATGAATAAGGTGTCTAAAGGGACTCATGGAAATAAAGTTAGTATTCAGGTTGAATAACTTGCCAAGAATAATAATTTTCAAGGGGGGGATTTAACTCCAACAATGGAGTTACTTATGGATGGTCTACAAAAGGAGTGAACCTTCCCAAGGTTGAATTAAGGAAGTTTGATGGAATAGAGGTATTTACCTAGCTATCAATGGGTAGTTAAAAGGAAGTCCCATTTTTATCATTATTCTTGGGATTTATTTACAAGAGACTTAGAAGCACAATATGGGAAAGTTTGGGAATAAGACTACTTCAGTCAATTGGAATGAATCAAGAACTCGGGTGATTGTTATCAGACAAATCGGTAAGTGCAGACACAAACTGATCTCTCTAGTTTCACCCTGAAGCTAGAAAAAAACAAGATAGTATACTAAAATTTCCTTAGATTCCAATTACCAAATAAGAAGAGGATCCAAAACATACCTTTTAAATGTTGTATACCTGACCTCGCCAATGTGATCCCAGATCCATCGTAAGTCTTATGGAGAAGTATCTGCAAAGAAACACAAGCCAATGAAGACAAGAATAATAGACTCTATTCGATATGAAACTATATACATGATCAAGGAATCATACAATATGGACAAATAGCGTTCATATAGGAAATAAAAATTATATCTATATTAAATAATGTGGAAGAAAGATACAACTAGATTCCTTGATGTTGTCAGGTTCCTTCCAACAGTTCCTTGCTTCCCACACACTTCTTCCCCACAAATTCTGAGACCACAAATTTGAAAGTGAATCACAATCTCAACTTGAAAAAGTGACACTCAAAGCCAACATAGTCCCAAACACTCCAACTCTTGGCTATTCTAATATCTCATTAACTGAATCTTTGTGACTAAGTTGAAGCTCCAAAAATTCTCTAACCATTCCAAAGATAGATTTCCCATGAGAACTCTTCTCCTTTTATAAGCTAAAAAGGATAGGGTGAGGAGGTTAGGATTATCCCACTAGAACAAGGATGTGACTCAGATCCAAACCGATCAGATTTGACCTCACCCTAGAAGATTCTATTCCATAAACGTCGAGAATATGCTCTTTTTCTTCGTAAACAAGATTATCACACCCTTAGAATTGAGAAAATTGCGATAATGTCATAGGCCACTGTCGTGCAACCTACAAAGATCCTAAATTGTCGCACCCTTAACATTGAGAAATTTGCGACGATCCCTTTTTATAAGGTTTTTACAAATGAAAAGATAATTTTCATCTTTCTGGGAAAATGTATCTTCATTCTTCTTCAAGAATTAAGGCCATTGATCTTTCTAAAGACAAAGGATAGGTGTACATCATTAACTTTCATATGCATGATGAAAATAATGTGTAACAACAAGCCCCCCAAAGTATGAAGTTAGAACATAGTGATAGCTAAAATACTTCATCGAGTGGGTGTAGGGAACAAGGAATACATCGGTTGGAAACCTGCCAACAAACAAGGATATACAATATAATAATATATCATCACTGAGGTATGAATTCCCATACTCAAAATACAAATGAATCAAATCATAAATGCCGACATGCAAAGATCCATGTCAAGTAAGATAGGTCATTGCCACCAAACATACACTGTGGATCCATGTCATTATGACTCAAACCTGAACATAGCCACAAAAAATACATTGTGGATCTATGCGTTAAAGAATCAATTTTGAAAATATACATGAGACATACACTATGGATCTATGAAACAATACAATATGAATACACTCCAATGTGACTTGAATCTGTCGGAAAATATCTAGGGTCTTCATTTCCATCACTCTATAGTATGAATCTAACTATGCGAATACATGTGTTCAAGATGAACATGGAAGAAATGAATTGATTACTGATCATTAGCGTATACCATAAAAAAGAGCGAGGGAAATCCCCATTAATGTCAATGAATCCCAAGGTACACTATTACAATCCAATGGGTGTGAATTTATGAGCTAAAGTCTAACACTCAGTGGAATCTCCCAATCAGGGGTCAATAATGAAAACCCACTGTGGAAAGGTAGGAAACCTGTAATTGAGGCATGCAAGTTCCAAGGTACCAATTAGTTTCTAAGTCTAATTCCTAGATAATGAGTTGAAGTTGATAGGAAAAGACTTGTCACAGGAGGGCCTTAATGTATCCCCCATCAATGGCATGAAATGGGTAAAAATATTTGAGGTAGAACAAGTGATTCAGGACTGAATCAGAGATGGAAGAAGCAATATAATTCTTAAGGACTGAAGAAATGGTCGATGCAATAGAAGGATTTTTAGGTTGAACTTCTTTTTTAACATATTGACGACACAACAACTGTCTTCGAAACACTGACTCAAAAACAGGGATCAAAAACCAATTTGTAATCTTATAAAGGAGTATGATCAAGAGACATGTGGATTTTCTAACCTAGACACAAAGCGAGTGAAAGGGCATCATGTTCAAAAGTGACTCTTCCATAGAATATAGGTTTAGATACATTTCTTTGTCAATTTTCCCCCACCATTTCTGGCAAGTACCTCTTTATTTTTACACAAGCTTGAGGAGGATAACATATGCTTGAACTGTAAGCTCATCCTTCAGATGATTCCTTTCGAGTATGTTTAATGAACCCTAGGAAAGCGTGGATTGGTCCGATATGGGCCTTCGATGTTTGTTTTACGAGTCCAAAGAAAGTAAACTCAATGATTTTTCATATTTAGAGAGTCTGAAAAACACTTAAAGGAAACTCCAAAATGTCCTTTTTTGTAAAGTAGTCTGATGAGACCAAAAAATAGATAAACTATCACTCAGCAGACACTTTCTTCAAATAGTTTAACGAGTGTGAAAATAAGAAGATCGCTCGACAATCTTTTCATGTTCAGAGAGTATGAAAAGAGCCTAAAGGGAACTCTATGGGGTTCATTTTTCGTATAACCTTTATGAGTCCGAAAAAGTGATAAAATTTTACTCAGTTACATTCTCATGTATTTACGAGAACGAGAAAAAATAAAGACTAAGCTCAAGATTGTTTTCATTTTTACGCAAGCTTAAAACAAAACAAAACTATGCTTGGGATAGATTTTATTTTTACACAAGCTTAAAAACTAAACAAAAATATGCTTGGACCTGGTTTCATTTTTACACAAGATTGAAATAGAGGAAACTATGCTTGAGGTAGGTGGTTTCATTTTTTCACAAGCTTGAACGAGATAAAACCATGCTTGCAACTTCCCAATGCATTATCCAGGGATGGTTGGTACTTTTTCCCCACCTTAAGAAGATAGAGACTTAAATTCAACATGAAGTCCAGAGGCTATAAGAAAATTCCCCCGAAGATTCTTTTCCTCCAAATGCAAAGGAGAATGAAATGAAGCTTCAAATACTAGACGAAGGACTTGACTCAAACAGAGAGGGCTAAAAATCTATTTCATTTTTTAATGAACTTGAAACAGGAATAAGAACTATTCTCGAGATGGGTTGTTTTATTTTTTAACGAGATTGACATAGGAAAATAACTATTATTGTAAACTTTGTTTCATTTTTTAATGAGCTTGAAATCTGAAAACCATGCCCAATACCTTCATTTCATTTTTTAATGATCTTTCCACAGAGAAGAAAAAACTATGCTCATGAATCTAGGTTCAATCCCTAGGCCTCTGTTCATTTTTTAACGAGCTTGACACACGAGAAGAACTATGATCACAACTGGTTTCATTCTTTCATGAGCTTGAAATTAGAAAACCATGGTCAAAGCTCTCTTTTTTATCATGGATTCCAAGAGGAAAATTCTATGGAAGGACATCATGTCAAGGGACAAAACTCAAACATGGCTTCCAAGAGATCTTCATTTGATGGAAGAGACACACTCTATAAGGAATACATGTCGAGGGCCGCAATAGGGGTAAGTAGATCAGGCTCTAATATCCCTATTGAAGAGATCACCATGTCAACTAATGTATCTAATTCATAAGATTCTGAGCTTATAGTGAGAGGCTCATCTTCATCAGAAGCTAAATACATGAGAGAAAATGACACATAATTTACCTATGGCGAGGGTGATATCATTTTCATATAAAAACCATTCAGGGGGTCATTCAACGGCTGGTCAAGTCAGGGAAAACAAATGAAAGTTGATCAATAGTCACAATTCTTCCATCGTGAGGGAATGATATCATATGAAAAATAGTGGAGATGATGTCTTTCATGGCATAGACATAATCTTGCCCAAGGAGTAAATCAAAATCCAAGGGGTCTTGGAATACCATGATGTCAATAAAGACATTTTCTCCTCCCAAAGTTACATGAAATTGAGGAAGGGTCCTGTTGGCAGCCAATTAACATTTTTCCATTTTCTTGTAAGCTGCCTACACCTATGTCTTGCGAATACCAAGTTTTTCGTCGCATTTTCTAAATAGACGAAACTTTCATTTCTTGAGACTTTTGCAAATTTGTCTTCGCTAAGTCTTCATGATTGTAAGCATGAAAATTTCTCCTTTCGAGGTCACATTTCGATCATTATCTGAACTGCCAATACCTTTTGTGTCATCATGCATATTGCGCCTATCTTTTTATTGATATTTACATGATCGGCAATATCCTTTGATCGGTTTTCGTACTTCGATGGATTATATAACTCGGTTTTATTGAAGATATTTAGCCTTTGGATTCGCATTTTATGACTTGCCTAAACATTGATTCATTGAAATTGCATGGGGGTCATGATTTATCTTTTGTGATCCTTATTGTTAATCCTTATCATAGCTCTTGGCATATCAATTTTATGTAATATCGATTTGACACCTTGGTTAAACATTTGATTAATGCATTGGCGAATACATGATTTTGGGTTTCGAACTTCATGTTGGATGTTTGAACATTATCGTATAACACTCGCACGCATTGGTATACTCATTGGACATTCTAATATCGATTGTGTGATTGGATTTCATTGAATTTGCAATGTATTAATATTTGGATTGGCTTCTCATTTGGCCTACTCAGCCTTTTGTTTCATAAGATATATGGATACATATCTTTTTAATATAATGCCTATGGCTATTTTTGTAACTATTGGTATGTTGGTTTCATATATCGACACATTGGTTAAGCTATGGATATCGGTGGTTACATTGGCACACAGTTGAGTTTGGTATTGATTTCAATTCCACTGTTGGTAGATTAAAAACTTTGGTATAGCATTGATTGCGCATGCACTTACCATTGTTCATTGGTTGACCAATTGATGTAATTGTTGAGCTGTATTATAGGGGATATAACAGCTATGAACGTTGGCCTCCTTACCAGGAATTAAGCTATTCCTCATTTTCCATGCTCATGCTCGCTAATATGATGGTTTCCTTAGATTCACAAATCGTACTGAGGTAACTCTGGTCATTTGTTTTGATATGGTTTGACATTTTCAGAGCTAGGATTGGTGCATAAAGAGGAAGAAATTAAGATCTGGATACCTCTTTATATTTATACGACCTTTGAAAGTTTCTGGCATTTCTAGGGTTTCCCATCTATATTTTTATTGTAGTTTGGAGATAGAATAGTTAGAGTAGTTTTCATTTAATATATTAGTTCCTTTTCTTTGCTTTATTAGTTTCTAGTTTCCTTTATTTTAGTTAGTTAGTTTAGTTTGTTTCATTAGTTGTATTTAGTGTTAGTTTGTTTAGATTACTTAGCTCAGATCAATTCTCTCTTTGGTTTTCATAGAAGACCTTAGAGCGGCCAACAGAGTCGTTAAACTTGTTAGGGTGGTCCATTCCAAATGGATTGGGTTATTTAGACAACCCCGGACCGGTTCCACTCTCCCAGATGACGAACGGTCAATTTCGCCTGTTAACAGGTCCCTAAAGGTTGACTAGTTGTTTGGTTAAAAGATAACAGATTCTGCGTAACCAACACAAGCTGAGGATAACCCAAAGCTTTCCAAGGAATAGAAGACACAATACTAACATACACACCTTCATCTATTAGCGTTTGAGGAATGTCCTGACCACAAAACTATATTGTAATATTGAAAGGAATGTGAGAGGGAAGATGAGGTCTAGTTAGCGCACACCAATAAAAAAGGATGGCCTCATTACATGGAGGGGGTTCCATGGGAGAAGGCGGAATTCCCATTAACTCGATAGATTCTATATCGATGAGAAAAATGTGGGAAATATTGGGATTACTCTCTAGAGGGAGAGTAGGATCGAACGATGATAAGATCAAATCGACCACTTGAGTTGCATTCTCCAAGGGGATAATGGGGTTGACGAATGAAAACTAATCGACCGCTTGGGTTTCACTCTCTAATGGGAGAGTGGGATAGACTGAGGATGGGATTGGATCGAACACTTTGTCAACTAGTTCAACTAAGGATGTGACCAGATTGACTACCTGATCAACCAGACTGATTGATGAAGAGAATGGATTGATCATGCCATCAACTATAGGTGGGTTGATAGTAAGCCTATGGAAAGAAGTAGGAAGTGGAGGCTGGGAAATAATCATGTCTTCCAGTCATTTCTAGGCTTCATCCACACAAGGGAAAATGTGAGTTTGATGACTCCCTCCGCATAACATACATGGGAACTTGATTGTAATTTTCTTCTTCCCAATGGTATCATGACTAGTTGACGGGAGGTCATCAACATGTTGTTCAGAGGTTGACGACATGGGCTTGGGAGGGCGTGTAGGCCATAATTCTATAACCTTGGATAGACCAGGGAAATCCTTGAGAAGATGGCTACCCTTACAAAGCCTGCAAGGGTACTTGGGCTTACAGGTTGTTTGGGTTATCTTGACATCATCAACACTCCCAACATGACTATCAGTAACTGGTTGTTTTCCAACATGTCTGGCAGTGGTTGGAAGTTTGAACCCTTTCTTATTTTTCTTCTTCTTAATCTTCCTTTTATTCTTCTTCTTATCCATCGAGTTACTATCTTCAGAGATTTCACTCAGCGAAGAAGATGAAATGGAAGAAGACCTTGAAAGTGAAGAAGGTGAAAAAGATCTTACTGGTGAATAAGGTGAAGGATCAACATGAGGTTGATGTTCTTGGGGGGAAGTTCTTACAAACGAATAACTTGTTGCATTCAGGATTACATGAGTGGAAAAAAAACATAACGGTAATCCAATTGTGAGACCTGGAAGGCTCAAAGTAGTGATGTAAGGAGGACCAACGTTTTCATAAGAAGGAAAAAAAAAAGGTTCCCCTAGAGTAGGGGCTACTTCATTGGTCATTCTGGTAACTAACGCCATTAAAAAGATATCCAACTTAGAGTATCCTAGGAAAAACAAGCAACACATGCTACAAATCTAGTAATAAAGCAAGAAAATAGAACCTTCTCACAATGAACGCACTAGTTGGTGATGAAATCCAACGTTACGGGAACATCGTAAGAAGTGGTTGAGATAGAGCGGGTGGAAAAGTTACGTTGATGACCTACTTAAAGGACTTATTCCTTTATGAAATGTTCCACACAATAAACATGGATTTACTCTTCAAGTAGCCCTAGTTATTTTTTCTAACGTCAATTCCAGGTACACGGAAGACTTCCCCTTCACCGTCACCTCGTGTATTACCCTAAATATAAAGGCCACTAAGGTTACCAAATAAAACCATTATTCCTTGAGAAACAAATGATAGTCTAATACATGTGCAAGGGCAAGGTAACATAGCTTGAAATTGACTTGAGAAGACCCACACAAGGGTTGTTCTCAAGTGACCCCCAATAATATGCATAACCACTACACCAAGACCAACAAAGCAGGGTTAGTCACACTGCTAGTCTCAATGCGAACTCATGTTTGACCCTTTCGTGAGAAGGGCTTCCTAGGACAAAATGTAATGAGTGGATTTACCACTCCCTAGCACAAGATTCTATGTTTTTTGGATAGCTTTGGAAAATTATCCTTTCAACCTATTCCAAATCCCTACACCTTAAGCTAATGTAGGTTTGCTACAAAAAAAATATAAAAATGTTTAATCAGTTTTTATAAGCGCTTTATTTTAAGGCCATTGTTTACTCAAGAGGAAAATGGCATGGACTAAATGATGTTTTGACCAACTCTAAAAAATGCAAAGAAAATGAGAATGAAAATATTTCACTTCGATGAAAGCTATATTACGAGAAGGAGAAAACATTTATCATTCACAGATGCACAATGTCCCAAAATTTTATTAAACTCATCAAGATCAAGATCTTCAAGAAATGAGACAAATAGACTGTACACCATTACACTATTCTCCCCCCCGGGCCATGAGGAAATTCCAAAAACCATGCAATTTCGCTACTTCGAGTGCAAAGATGCACCCAATCTAATTTTTTTTCTTTTATAATGAACTATTCAGAAAAATAAATGTTCTTTCACTAAACAATTCTAAAGAAAAAACAATGCTTTGTAACTGAAAGACACTCAAAGCAAGAGATAAAATCTTTCAAAATCACACAATCTAAAACAATGTAAAGAAGGATAAAATCATATTCAAATATTGTCAAGAAAACTATAATAAGACTATAATCAAACCCAAAAATTCATCCCAAAACCATATCTAAGATCTAGGCAAGGAGTGTTGGAAGATTGGTTGTTGTCATTGATGTCAACCCTAGTCATGGGTTTTGGACCACAAGATTGATGAAGTTATTTGGACATGAAGGAAAATGAACATGAAGATACAACACCCATGGATGGATAGTATACATCATGTTGTT